>MEJB01000242.1:4750-34183 GCA_001752375.1 Rhazya stricta | reverse complement strand
TGCAACTATAGGAAACATATATATCGAACCTGTATGAAAAAAACTAAACATCCAACCTTTCAAATACCTTGTCTAAATCTCAACTTGAGAACAATAAAATAAATCTTAAACATATAATCCAATGTTTAGAAAAAATCAAATTACTTTCAGCAAATCCATTCATCATGCAACGATAACATCTATGCCATCTAATCATTATGTTTTTCGCTTGGAATAGAAAAAACGTTTCCCTCATTCCTGCGATACCAATGGAAAATATTTTCACCATTGTATCATTGCAAYAACATATGTCTCACACGACAATAATACATGTTGACGACATTATGTTAAACTTCCTAAAGAGCACAAGCTTTTATAATACGTGTTGTTTACGAAATCTCTCATCCTATAGAAATTTTTGACGCAAATATTTTATTGGTTCGTGTAAATTTAAATTATAAAAATATAAGTGTAATTACCTATTAATAAGATTCAACCATTATTACCAGCATGTCATTTTTTTTTTCCAATTTGATTATCAAGTTTAAGATACTGGTTCAATAGTTTTTCTACTTCCTAATAAACAGAGAATTATTCATTTGAATTGGCCTCATCGTTATCTTATAGTTAGAGTAGAAATTTTTTCACCATTTCAACACCACGTGTCTCACAACATAAACCTGTAAATAACAAACTCAAATCCATCCTTTAAAATACGTTGTCTAGATCTCATCTTGAGAACAATAAAATAAACCCTAAACATAAATCCTATGTTTGAAAGAAAAATATCAAACAACTTTCAACAAATTCATTCAACATGCAACGGTGGAGCATCATGACTAACATCTATGCCATCTAATTGTTATGTTATTTTACTTGTAATAGAAAACAATTTTGTGCCATTGCACCATTAATACAATCGAAAAATATTTTCACCACTGTACTTTTACAACACCACGTGTCTTGCACAATAAAAGTACGTGACTTGCACGTGAGTAAAGGTTATTACATGTTGCATTTAGTAATCGCTATATGGGTACACAAAGCAAATCTTATACTTCGTAAATCCCAAACCTCTTTTGCCTTTGTGGCTCACCCRCAAGATTATGTTTTGACAGAAGTAGGAATGGTTTTACATACTTCCTTTTGGTTGATTGTTATGGATTTGGCTGCAGGTAGATATGGCCATCACCATCTCAAGGAAATGAAGATCAGAGGTTTCAAAGGAAATGCAAGAGACATGAGACTTGTTGATCATCTGATTAGAAATGCATCAAAGTTGGTGAAACTTGTAATCAAATTCGACATCAATGGCTGTCCGGCAAGATACAGAAGCCAATGGGTAATTTTGTCAAGACCAAGGTCCTCCATCGATGTTGCTATTATCTTGGACTGATCTTGATGAAATCAAGGTAGGTGTACTTCTCCAACTAGAAGCCATTAAGAACATCATTTGATTAAGTTCCTGTTCGGAATGTAAGTTGTTGCATCATGCTCTGTTACTCCCGAGAGACATTAGGGATGACTTTTGTTTACTTGTTTATTCAAAAGAATATTTTATTGTATTATAAAATATCCAAAATTTCTTTCGCTTTGTTTTCCTAAGAATTAGCTCTTCTTGCAATTTTCCTTGAAAAGGAATCTTTCCTTCAATCCACATCCAACTGAAAGACCCAAATCAAATATCAAAAATTTGTTGATCCAGAAATTAGACCCTCTAAAATCCTTCTCAAAGTCTTGAGGAATCATCTGATCTTCTTTCTGCACCTTCAACAACTTCGAAGCAGATACTCAGCATACAAAACCTTAGGTTCCATTCTCTTTAGTGTTTTGGACTTTGAGTTTAAATGCAATCTGAATTTTTATTTTTTAGTATCTTTTTAGTTTTTTAAAATACATTCATTTTATCATTTTGAAAAACCATTTTTGAAATAATATTTTATGCATTAAATTTTATTTTTTGAAAATGTAAAACCCAAGAGCTTAATACTTGGATATAATAGGTACATATCTAAACCACCTAGATTAAACATACACGATATCCTAGATTAAAGATACATGATATGTAGAATTCTCCTAATTTTTAAATAATCAAATGCATGATCAACCATATTTCTATTGGAACTAGGAAATAAAGAAAAGACTTGAATTTTTAGAATTAAATGATGCAAGTTGTTTTCTTTTAATTAGGAGTGAGTTTTGATTATCTTTGTATTCAACAAATTTTTTTTCTTGAAAAATTAGATTGCCTTCTTCCATGCTCTAATGAATAGAAATAACTTTCCTATAAAGTATAAATCTATTATTTCTGGAAATAAAGTTTTCTAAATTCCTGATTAAATTTGATCATGCTACATATATTTGTTCTACTCTATTATGATTCATGCTATTAGATTGTTCTATTTATTCTTTATTTACACCCTAGTTAATCATCTATCCTATTCACTCTTAGCATATATATAACAATATTATATATTCTAGTCCATYTAGATATCATGTTCTATGCATAAAATCAAATAACGAAAATGATTTTTATACACATTCCATTCAGCCATAACAAGATCAAATTAACTTCAAAATCATGCATAATTATTTCTGGCTTCTTTATATTCAGCTAGAAGAAAATTCTAAATTGGTCTCTTCTAGTTTCTTCCAAAAATCGAAAATCTCTCTTATCGTAGCATCCCAGGTGGCCAATGAATTTTTCCACCTCAAACTCAAATGCAAACAAAATTCTGAAGCTGCTACCACCGAGAAATCAACTCCATTTGGCAATATCTAGCCCTCCATTTTTATCGAGTTGCAGCTCACTTCACATTACACTCCTCTCAAAGCCATTCATAAAAAATTTTCCTTCAGTTTTCTTCTTGGCCAAACAGTAACTTCAGGTGCGACTAGCTTTGTGTCTTCTCTCTCAGGCAGCAAACTCTTCACTCAATTTCCCAATTACCTAGCTCATTCCCTCCTCKCCTTACTGCGCTATAGTGCTCAGACCAAACCAGTGAAGGTATAATTTATTACCAAGTTTGGAAACAAACGGCTTGGAGATAACAAAAAGAAGTTTAAATACTTTCTGCTATCTATTTCTTGAAGCTTATATTCCACTTTGTTGTGTTTACCTTGCTCTCTTCTGCATGCTAGATTTTTAATGTTATGATTTTACAGCTTTATTAGGATAATATGTGTATGCCATGATCATGATTACAGTTCTGAAAATACATGAACGGTATATTCATGCCGTAGATAGAAACCTTGAGGTATGATGATAGAATCAATGTATGGTTGGTGTTCATTCTYGAGCAAAATTGTTTGATTGAGTTATATGCAGGTTATGATAGCTAAGAACATGCTGTCTATATGAGTACACAAAGAAAATCCTATAATTTCTTTAAACTCAAACCCCTAATAGAAGCAGCAAATAGTTTTACATATTCATTTCGGTTGGTTGTTATGGATTTGGCTACAGTTACATATGGCCATTGTGTTCATAACAGAATCTCCAAATTTTCACTCTCTTTTTGTTTCTGGGAATTAGCTCTCTTGCAATTTTCCTCAAAAAGAAATCCTTCTTTCAATACATAACTAGCTCAAAAGCCCGAACCATAAATTGAAAATTTGTAGATCAGGAAATTAAACTCTCTAAAACCCTTCTCAAAGTCTTGAAGGCATCATTTGATCTTCTTTCTTCAGCTGCAACAACTTTAAAGCAGATTCTTAGGCACACGAAACTTTAACTTCTACTTTCTAATCCCCATGCATAATTTTATGTGTCTGTGAAGCTAAATGAACCGGCAAAAATAATTGGAACATTTTAGAAGAGAACGAATTTAGTGGTTCTTTTGGGTACTATGTCTGGAATATTGTTTGGTTTGAGTTTTTCATCGAATTTGGATAACAATTTTTGCCTTCATAAAGGGCATTGATACTGTTGTTTAGTTGTTGTACCACTTATTTTTCTCAKGTATCCTCGGTTGACTTAAACTGATACTAATGAAATAGATTTTTRTGTCCTTTTAATTTTGAATGTTTTGCCTTATTATTACTATTGTGGGCATGAACGAGCTATATAAGCCTCAGAATTCCATAATAAATATTTCTACAYGTGGAATTCTATATTTGCATTTCGAGAAGCAAGTATGATAGTATTTGAAGGTGATGATAAAGTGTAAAGTATGATGATTTAGACTCGSGCAATAAACATTAGCTCTATTCACATAAGGTGCAAGATATCACTAACAAAGAATTCTCAAATATTGGTTAGGTAGTTACAATTTGTGATCATATTTGTGGAAGACTTAAATGAAAGATTTGGAACCCATTATGTAGAATCAACCCAATGCAGCTAATTAAAAATTATGACCTCTTGGTTATATATATCTTAAAGAGATTAGTTGAGAAAATAATAGTATTAATGTGTTAAAGTCATAATAGGAAATTGCTTAGATTTTGGACGTGTGGAGCAAGACTTCTTATGCCATGTTGCCTCATATATATATATGTATATATATATATATATAAAGTTTAAGGTTTGAGTTATCACGTACTACTAAATAGTTCACGCCACTTACAAACGAGTAATTATATGAAAAAAACTTTTGCCAATTTAGACTAAAAAAATTAAACTATTCGTGCACACGCGTCATTAACCTTGAAGATTAATATGTTATTATGCATACGGTCAATGACATACTAGAATAGCTATWTTGAATTTAAAAAGAAATATATATATTTACCTTGTCAAATTTTTAGATGTACGTCGAAACATCATGAGGATCTTTTACAAGTTAAAAAGAAATTTTAAACCATTGTTTGCTTGTGGAGCCTTTAGAGCTATTTTATTTTGGGTTTTTTGCTTTCAATAGCCTCACATATTCTGCAATTAATATATAATTAGGTTAACGATTACATATTGTTTTATGAAAATATATTGTTTAATGTTTTCACAAAGTTAACATGAGCATTGTTTCAAAATGAGAAAAGAAGTTTACGTGATCGCACAAAATGTATAATCCCAAGTTAAGAAACCTCAACCTCAACATGAACATAATTTTTTTTCACCATTACAACATCAYGTGTCTCACATGATAATAATACGGGTCTCGCATACACGTTACATTTAATAATCTATAGATGTGGCATATATGCATTGCAAATGTTATAGATTTTAAAATTTAAACCTTTAAACTTTTTTGCTCGTCATGCCAAATTATATCGTAACAGAAGCAGGAAATAGTTTGACATATTCTTAAAGAGATTCAATGAGAAAATAATAGTATTTATTTGTGAAAGTAATTATAAAAAATGACTTAAATTTTGCACATGTGTAGCACGGTTGCTTAGGCTTTGTTTGAAAGGCAATTCAATATTTAAGTACTTATTAAGTTAAGAATGATTAATAATATAATTTAGAATGTCTTAATACATTAAGTGCTCCTTAAATATATAAGATTTAAGATTTTAACTTATCATGTACGACTAAATATTTGACACCAAAATCAAATAAGAAAACACTTTTGCCCACTTGGACTAACAAAATCAATCTATTTGTTCACCAAAATATTCCACATCAAACAAAAATATTCAGTATAATCAATCAAAGACATAGCTTAAGCAATAGACTTAATTTATCTTTTATCTCATTAGGAAATTCTCCAATCTTCATCTTCCAATGTTCGCCTTAACGTATATGTATTAGGTGTCTGTTGTTTCTCAGTGTTATTTTCTGCTATTTTCTCCATTTCATGAACGTCATTAACCTTGAATATTSATATATGATTATGGATATAGGCAATGACATTMTAAAATAGSTACATTGAATTAAAAAWATATATATTTACCTTTTTRACTTTTAAGATGTATGTAAAAACATCTTGAGGATCTTTTACAAGTTTAAAATAAATTTTATTCCTCATTGTTCACCTATGTAGCCTTTAGAGTATTTAATTTTGGATTTTTTGCTTTGCACGGGGTCAGATATTCTGCAATTAATGTATAATTAGGTTAGGACTATTTATTGTCTAATGTTTTCACAAAGTTGACATGAGCACCGTTTCAAAATAAAAAATAATGTGCACAAAATATGTAAAACTCCAAGTTAAGAAACCCTCAACCTAGAAGTTTTATCGCGTACTTCATAGATGCAGAAAGAAAGTAAATTGTTAACTTTTTAAAATTTTATCCCAAACAATTGATTTGATGTAGATTCTAACGTAGTTTCCTTTGTAGAATGGGCATATCCAACTTTTAAAAGTCCATGTCAATGTCTTTTCAGAATAATAAAATAAACCTTAAACACAAATTCTATATTAAAAAATTAAACAAACAACTTTCACCATTTCCATTCATCAAGCAATGGTTGAGCATCAAGACTAATATCTACACCACTAATCATTATGCTTTTTTCAACTTGGAACAGAAAACACTTTTGYGCCATTGCACCATTTGCAACATTGGAATAAAAACCACTTTTATGCCATAGAAAAACACTTCCACCATCATAGCATTGGAATACCACTAAGTCTTGCACGACAATAATACCCGAGTTGCACATGCAATAAATTTTATTACATGTTGCATTTGGTAATTTCTATATGGGTAAACAAAAAATCTTATACTTTCTTAAAACTCAAATCCCTTTTGTCTTTTTTGCTCACCCATTGTGATTATGTCCTAATAGAAGCAGGAAATGTTTTACATTTTTCCTTTTGGGTTGATTGTTATGGATTTGGCTGTAGGTAGATGTGGCCATCACCATCTCAAGGAAATAAGGATCAGAGGTTTCAGAGGAAATGCAAGAGAATGTGACTCGTTGATCATCTGATTAGAAATGATCAAAGTTGSAGAAACCTGTAATCAAATTCGACATCAGTGGCTGTCCAGCAAGAGATGCAGAAGTCAAACGGGTAATTTTGTCCAGACCAAGGTCCTCCATCGATGTTTCTATTATCTTGGACTGGTCTTGAAGAAATCAAGGTAGGTGTACTTCTCTAACCAAAAGGCATCAAACATCATTTTMTTAAGTTCCTGTTTGGAATGTAAGCTGTTGCACCATGTTCTATTACTCCTAAGAGACATCAGAGATGACTTTTAGTTACTTTTTTAAGGGAATGTTTATTCGAAAGAATATTTTATTTCATTACAAAATTCCAAATTTTCTTTTGCTTTCTGTTTCTGAGAATTAGCTCTTCTTGCAAGTTTCCTCGAAGAAGAATCTCTCCTTCAATCCACATCCAACTGAAAAACCCAAATCAAATATAAAAAATTTGTTGGTCAAGAAATTAAACCCTCTAAAATCCTTCTCAAAGTCTTGAGGAATCGTTTGATCATCTTTCTTCACCTTCAACAACTTCAAAGCAGATTCTCAGGCATACAAAMCCTTAAGTTCCATTCTCTTCAGCATTTTGAGTTTTGAGTTTTGAATTCATTTCAAGTTTTTAGTGTTTGGTATCTTTTTAGTTTCTTAAAATGCGTTCTTTTTATCATTTTGAAAAACCATTTTGAAATAATTTTTTTTTGTGCAGTAAATTTATTTTGAATATGTAAACCTAGAGCTTATAACTTGGATATACATAGGTATATAACACTAAACCACCCTAGATTAAACCATACATGATATGTAGAAAATTCTCCTAATTTTTTAAATAGCAAAATGCCATGAATCCATGATCAATCATATTTCTATTGGAAGTAGGAAATAATAAAAAAAGACTTGAATTTTTAGAATTAAATGATGCAAGTTGTTTTGTTTTAATTAGGAGTGAGTTTGATTATCTTTGTATTGAACAAAAGCATTTGTTTTGAAAGATTAGATTACCTTCTTCCATGCTTTAATGAATAGAAATAACTTTCCTGTGAAGCATAAATCTATTATTTCTCGAAATAATGTTTTCTAAATTCCTAGTTAAATTTGATCATGCTACGCATATTTGGTCTATTTTATTATAATTCAAGCTATTACATTATTCTACTTATTCTTTATGTACACCCTAGTTAACCGTCTATCCTATGCACTCTTAGTTTATATATAACAATATTATTTATTCTAGTCCATTTAAATATCAAATCTATACATAAAATCAAATGACGAAACTGATTTTTATACACATTGCGTTCAGCCATGACAAGATCAAATTAACTTCAAAACCATGCATAATTATTTCTGGCTTCTTTAAATTCAGCTAGAAGATAATTYTAAATTGGTCTCTTCTAGTTTCTTTGAAAAACCGAAAGTCTCTCTTCTCGTAGCATCCGAGGTGGCCAATTAATTTTTCCACCTCAAACTCAAATTCAAAGAAAATTCTGAAGCTGCTACCACGGAGAAATCAACTCCCTCAATTTGGCAATATCTAGCCTTCCATTTTCTCAAGTTTGAAGCTCACTTCACATGCAAACCTTGTAATGTCCTCCCTTCTTTCTCTTTATAACTTCCCACATCTCCTCTTAGAGCCGTTCATAAAACCTTTTCCTTCAGTTTTCATCCTGCGCTGAACAGAAGCTTCAGGTGCGACTAGCTTTGTTTCTTCTCTCTCAGGCAGCAAACTCTTCACTCAATTCCCCATTTACCTAGCTCATTCCCTCCTCTCCTTACTGASTTATAGTGCTCAGACCAAACCAGTGAAGATCTAATTCATTACTGAGTTAGGAAACAAGCAGCTTGGAGATAACAAAAAGAAGTTTAAAGACTTTCTGCCATCTCTTTCTTGAAGCTTATATTCAACTTTGTTGTGTTTACCTTGCTCTCTTCTGAATGCTAGATTGTTTGATGTTATGATTTTACATCTTAATGAGGATAATATGTGTATGCTATGATCATGATTACAGTTATGAAAAATACATGAACGGTATATTCATGCAGTAGATAGAAACCCTGAAGTATAATGATAGAACGAATGTAGTATATGTTGGTATATGGCTAGTTTTCATTCTCGAACAAAATTGTTTGATTGAGTTATATGCTTATGAKAGCTAAGAACATGCTTACTGTTTTAAGATTTCAAGAGTTATGATAGCTGGAATAGTGTGTCATAGTTGGAATGAGAAAAGAAATTGATAACATGTGCTGAAAATTCTGAATACTTTTTTGGGGTATATTTCGGATTGTGAATTTTGGATTTGATTATACTATGTTGTTTTATGCTATATTTTGGATTGTGAATTCTYGATTTGATTATACCACGTTGTAGTATTATTTCTTAGAACWAAATCAAGCCATAAACCAAAGTCATGGTCWTAGTAAACCTTGAGTTATGAATACACTGGACATATGTCTATGGATTGTACTTGAACCTAAAGTTTTGGATTGTTTTCGATTTAGCCGTAATTTGGAAATCAGCATATGATGTGTGGTTAGAAAAATTAATGTCTTAGGTGTATTTTAAGACCAATTTTGCTTGAACTGAGTTTGTATAACTTCAGATAAGACATAGTTACTGAGACCTTTTCATTGACCACTGCAAATTTGTCCACTTGGCAGTACACCTGACTGTCTTTGTGATTTTTGAATTGGTTACTGATTAGAATTGTGCATATGAGATAGGGTTAGTTAGTTATTAACCTTAGAAACATTGTGGGACTGATATTGCATAATTTAAGCAAATTGCAACCTCGTCATATATCTAAATGCTACTATTTCAACAGCTTCAAAGTAGATTCTCAGGTGCACAAAACCTTAACTTCTACTTTCCAAGCCCCATGCATACTTTTATGTATATGTGAAGAGAAGTTAACCGATGAAAATACTTGGACATTTTTAGAAGATGACGAATTTAGTTGTTCTTTTGGGTATTGTGATGAATATAGTTTTGTTCGAGATTTTCATCGAATTTGGATAATAATTTTTGCCTTCATAAAAGGGCATAGATACTGTCTTTTAGCTGTTCTACCTCTAGTTTTCTTAAGTACCTCGATTGACTTCAACAGATACCAATCACATGGATTTTTATGTCCTTTTAATTTCTTATAGTTTTTCTTATTATAACAATTGTGGGCATGAACGAGCGACGATAAGCATTAGAATTTCCGAGTGAATTTTTCTATATCATGAAATTCTATCATTGCATTTCGAGAAGCAAGCATGATAGGATGTGAAGGTCATGATAAATTTCTAAATTAGTTGACTAAGATTCGGACAATAAACATTAGTTCCATTCACATACAGTGCAAGACATTACTGATCAAAAATTTCTCCAATATTTAAAATGAAGGATGTGGAGTCCATTATTTAGAATCAACCTGACACAGCTAATTAAATATTGCAAACTATTCATTATACATATCTTAAATAGATCCATTGAGAAAAAAATACTATTCCTATGTGAAAGTAATTATTGGAAATTGCTTAGACTTTGCAGGTGTGTAGCACGATTTCTTAAGCCTCGTTTGATGTAGAAATTTAATATTTAAGTATTTATTAGATTGAGGATGCTTGATAATATAATTAAGAAGGTCTTAAWATCTGAAGTTAAGGTTCTATACTCCATGCCACTTGCAATCAAGTAATTATAGGAAAACAATTTTACCCACTTGGACTAACAAAATCAAACTATTCATTCACCTAAATGTTCCGCACCAGAAAAAAAATATTCAGTGCATCAATTAAAGATATAATTTTTGCAATACAAGAACTTTATCTTTTATTCCATTAGTACATTTTCAAACCTCTACCTTCCACTGTTTTAGTAGGCCAGTTGGCTGGTCTTGCCTGGTGTTATATTCTTTTATTTTCTCCATTTGAGAGAYGTCTTTAACCTTGAAGATTAATATATAATTATGCATATAGCCGATGACATACTAAGTAGGTGTATCAAATTAAAAAAAATAGATATTAAGATGTATAGCAAAAACATCTGAAGGGTCTTGTAAAGTTTGAAACAAATTTTATACTCATTGTTCGCCAGTGGAACCTTTAGAGCTCTTTTATTTTGTATTTTTTGCTTTCCGTGGCCTCACATATTCTTCAAGTAATATATAATTAGGTTAACGATTATATATTGTTTAATGTTTTCATAAAGTTGACATGAGAACTATTTCAAAAAATAAAATAAAATAGGTCGACATGATCGCACAATATTTATAACCCCAAGCTAAGAAATCCTCAACCTAGCAAATTTATGGTTTCTTTCATTTTAAATGCGGAAATAAAGTATATTATTATTTTTTAAAAAAATGATTCCTTAACAAGTAATTATATGGAAATTTCAAHGGAGTTTCCTCGCAGATTGGAGACATCCTACCAGTAAAAAACAAACTCAAAATCCAACCTTTAAAATAGCTTGTCTAAATCTAAACTTGAGAACAAAAAAATAAATTTGTTTAAAACAAATTTTATACTCATTGTTTGCTTCCGGGCCTTTAGAGCTATTTTATTTTGGATTTTTTTATTTCAACAGCCTCACATATTCTACAACTAATATATAATTAGGTTAATGACTATATATTGTTTAATTTTTTTCATAAAGTTGACATGAGCACTATTTCAAAATAAGAAAATAAAATAAGTTGACATGACCACACATTATGTATAGCCCCAAGTTAAGAAACCCTCAACCTAGAAGTTTTATTGTATATTTTATTCTAAATGCAGAAATAAAGTAAGTTTTTAAAACTATTTAAATTGGTTTCTTAACAATTAATCCTACGAGAATTTTGACGAAGGTTCGCTTATGRATTGGACATATCCAACCTGTAAAAACCAAACTCAACATTCTAGCTTTAAAATACCTTGTCTAAATCTCAACTTGAGAATAATAAAATAAACCTTGAACACGAATCCTAGAAAAAAATCAAACAACTTTGAACGAATCCATTCATCATTCAAGAGTTGAGGAACAAGACTAAAATTTCCGCCATCTAATCATTCTGTTTTTTTTACTCTGGAATAGAAAACAATTTTGCCTCATTGCACCAATGCAATGCCATAGAAAAGTATTCTCACTATTGTACCAATGCCACCAGAAAGACATTTTCACTATTGTATCATTGCAATACCACATCTTTCGCACGAATAATACATGCTAACGACATTACGTTAAACTTACTAAAGAGCACAAGCTTCTATAATACATGTTAATTATGAAATCTCCCATCCCGTAGAAATTGTTTTATGCAGATATTTTATTATTTTGTATAAATTTAAATTATAAAAATATATATGAAATCACCTATTAATATTGTTCAACCATGATTACCAGTATGTCATTTTTTTCAGTTTGATTATCAATATTTAGACACTGGTTCAATAGTTTTTGTCCTCCTTCTATTACTAATAAACATGGAATTATCAATTGCATTGGACTCATTATTATCTTCTAGTTTTAATATAAGTTTTTTTGCACCATCGCAACACCTCATGTCTCGCATGGTCATAATAAAGGTCTAGCACGTGCGTTACATTTAAATATTCTCTGAATGTGTACAAAAAGCAAATCTTATATATTTTAAAACTCAAACCCCTTAATCTTTTTTGCTCACCCCGCGAGATTATGTCCTAATAGAAGCAGGAAATGGTTTTACATGCTTCGTTTTGGTTAATTGTTATGATTTTGGCAGGTACAATTTGGCCACTATGTCATATAGTATTATTTTTTATTTCTATTTTTGAAATAAGACAGCCTTTCTACCAAAGTCTTCATCATTAGAAGTGTTTATTATTAGTTTTCTTAGGTGAATAAAAATCACTAAAATTAAATAGTACTCCGACACGTCTTTAAATTTATAAATGTGAAAATTTAAATTTTACTATGGCACGCCTTATATCAATCTGTGTAAGTGTAAAATTAAATCTTATCGTAGAATTAAATGTTTGTTATCTTATGTCGTATCTCATAGAATTTAGTAGCATTTAGTCTTTTAGGGCAATATATTTTCTACATGCAGAGCTAATAAAGGATTAAAAAAATTATAGTTGGTATAAATATTACTTTGACACGTCTTTAAATCTATCTAAGTGTAAACTTAAAGCCTATGGAAGAATTAAATGTTTGTTATATTATGTTGTGTCTTGCAACTAACTCTTAAATCTTTATCGGTAATAATATCAATTGCATTGTCTTTACTTGATCATCGATAGTAGTGTTAACCATATTTGTCACTAATTGTTCATCGGTAACAGTGTCAACTGCATTATCCTTACTTGACGATCCATAACACCCAAATCCCTTACTCAAATACCTTTAGTCTTTTTGGCTCACCCATTGGGATTATGTCCTAATAGAAGCAAGAAATGTTTGACATTTTTTCTTTTGGTTGATTGTCACGAACATGTGGCCATTGTATTCATAAAAAAAATCTTCAAATTTTTCTTTCACTTTCTGCTTCTCTAAATTAGCTATTATTGCAATTCTTGTCAAAAAAGAAATCTTTCCTTCAACAATTTAAGCAAGATCGACCCATTAGTAAGGTAATATGGATTTGATCACCCCAAATTAAAGCCTCCGACTTAGGGTACGAGCATCCAAAGATGCACGATGTTGTTCGATGATTTTTAAGATGTATGTCAAAATATATATAGGTTCTTATACAAGTTTAACTCAAATTTTACACTCATTGTTGGCCTTTGGAGCCTTTAGGGCTCTTTTATTTAGAATCTTTTTTTCCACTGCCTTGTGTACTCTGCAATTAATATATAATTAGGTTAAAGACTATATATTTTTTAATTATTTCATAAAGTTCACGCAAGCACTGTTTCAAAATAAAAACTAAAATAAGTTGACATRAGCACACAATATGTAAAACCGCAAGCTAAGAAATCCTCAAACTAAACGTTTTATAGTTTACTTCAATTTAAAAGCGGAAATATAGTAAATTATTAATTTTTTTTACATTGATTCCCTAACAATGTAAAAATAAAAAAAAAAAAAACTCTTCAGGCAGCAAACTCTTCACTCAATTTCCCATTTACCTAGCTTATTCCCTCCTCTCCTTACTGCTTCACAGTGCTCAGACCAAACCAGTGAAGATCTAATTCATTACCAAGTTAGGAAACGAACGGCTTGGAGATAGCAAAAAGAAGTTTAAAGACTTTCTGCTATCTATTTCTTGAAGCTTATATTCAACTTTGTTGTGGCTAACTTACTCTCTTCTGCATGCTAGATTTTTTGATGTTTTGATTTTACAGCTTTATTAGGATAATATGTGTATGCTATGATCATGATTACAGTTATGAAAATACATTAATGGTRTATGCATGCAGTAGATAGAAACCCTGAGGTATTATGATAGAATAAATGTCGTTTATGTTGATGTATGGTTGGTGAACAAAATTGTTTGATTGAGTTATATGCAAGTTATGATAGCTAAGAACATGCGTACTGTTTTAAGATTTCAAGAGTTATGATAGCTTGAATAGCGTAGTAATAGTTGGAATRAGATGAGAAATTGATAATATGTGCTGAAAATTCTTGAAACATTTTTGTGATATATTTCAGATTGTTAATTCTGGATTTGATTATACTATATCTTTTATGCTATATTTTGGATTGTGAATTCYTGATTTGATTATAGTATTATTTCTTAGGATTAAATCAAGCCAAAAATCAAARTCATGGCCTTAGTAAATCTTGAGTTGTGAATACACTAGACATATGTATATAGATTGTGCTTGAACCTACTATTTTGGACTGTTTTCGATGTAACCATAATTTGGAAATCAGCTTGCGATGTGTAGTTGAAAGGTCAATGTCTTAGGAGTATTTTAAGACTAATGTTTCTTGAATTGAATTTTTATAACTGGATATGACATAGTCATTGAGACCCTTTCATTAACCATTACATTGATCGGTTGGCAGAACACCCAAATGTCTTTGTGATATCTGAATTTATTACTCACTGGAATTGTGCATGAGGCTGGGTTGGTTAGAAATGAACTTTAGGAACATTCTCRTACTGATCTTGCATAATTTGAGTAAGTAGAACCAAAGTTATTACCTAAATAATAAAGTAGTGTCAATCTGGACTCTGTGGATTCATTGTAATTTTATTAGTAAAGAATCTCCAAGTAAAACTCAAGATAGGATTATAAGACATTGACCATCTTACTAACATAAGTTTGATTCAAGGATAGCTAAAAACCTTGTATGATAGTCTCAGTATTTAGCCTATAACTTGAAACCTAGAATTAAACTCTGAAAAGAAATTACTCTAGTTGGACAGTCATGTTTCTTAGATTTTAAATAAGACCGATTTCAAAGAAAAATCCCTGTGGAAAACTCAAATATAAGCCAAACACTTAATGCAGTCCATTTCAATTAGTAAGAAACCCTATTATTTCAAGCTAATTGCAGCCCAACCTTAGCTCCAAAATAGATTATTTTAATATGGTTAGATATATCTGTCTAAGGATCATTTTCTCATAAATCTTGCAAAATTTTATAGTCTACAATGAAGTCCCGCCAGTTTTGGATATAATAGGTCTTACTCATATTTGGTAACTCTCTGAATTCTTACAACAATTCCAAAAAAAAATGTAGAACCTTCTAAAATCATACCCTTTACGTATTTTGATCCTTTTGCCCACAGATCCCTGCATATTAAATTATCGAACCTCGAAACTAAATCAAATTTCYTGTGTAATGCCGCGAGAAAATTATAGCAGATTCTATTAGAATATTTATTACTTTAGATCTGCTTTAAGGAGTACAACTTGATAGTAACTTACTTGAGGATACTGTATGACTTCTTCTAGGTTTCAACCATTAACCGAACATTTAGGAAAGCGTGAACTCAGGTGAGTCCCCCTAAAACCATTTCTGAATAAATGCATTTGTAACTTTGTTTCAAATGCCGCGGCAATTATCGTTTTAGCTAGTATTTGAATTAATGTTATGATTTTCAAGAAATTCCATTTTACTTGTATCGGTGTTATGAAAAGAGCTTGAAAACAGAGAACCCTTTAGTTATCATGACTAGCAGCATTAGTAAACTAAATTTGTATTGCTGCTCTAAAAAATATATTGATCTTGACACAACATGCATGTGATCATCGTGTAATGATTTATTGAATTGAAGGATGAAATTAAGTACCCAATTGGCGAACTCTGAATAAATAGTCTGGTGGACAAAGTACTATATTTGGCTGGTCCCCAATACTAGTATCTTGTGAACGAGTCTTAGAGACAGTATCAGAGTAAGCGAACCGTTGGCCAATGATGGAGTGGGCAGTGGTGGACCGAAAATGCGTCGAGCAGAGGGTCACGTCATTCAGTGCACAGATTTGAATATGGACAATTGTCTCCTTGATTAGGAGGTTAAATCTGGGGACACGTGACTTCCTATACCCAAGCTAGCGGGTACCTTTATTACAAGGTGATAAGGTTGAAAACTATGCATGTTCATACACGGTGATAAGGCAAGTATTACTAGACTTTGTACGATGTTATCTCTACTGTAAAGTGTGTGAACTGAGTTACTATTATTAGAAACTGACGTGTTTAATCATGGTATTCTCGTTCAACTTTGACAGGATTTTTCTAATACAGATTTTTAGAAATATATTTTTTATTGAAATATATCTCTGACTTGTAATGTTTATGTTAACTATTTATAACTGTTTATTTGGGAAAAATGTGTTCTTGATAATAAAGTCACCTAGAACCCACACGGGACTCAATGAGGTTTGTGCATAAGTTATCTCATGTTTTTAGTGATAGTTACGTGATCATCCGCTACGTGAAGAATTAGAAGTTTTAGAAACTTGAACATATACTTGTGGCTCATATCTATGTTTTCTTCCTTGTATAATTTTTGAGATGTTTTGAATTGTAAATATGACACTATTTGTAGAGCCCACATAAATATGTTTTACATTATAAGATGTCTTGTGTGCTTGTACCCTGACTACTGAGAGACAGCCAACCCCCGTACAGCACCAATGGAACCTAGAGGAAGGCTGGTCATCCCAGAAAATATAGAATACCTCTGTACAAAAGATAATATGATTATTTTTTAAATTTATTTCTCTCTCTTTCAAATTCCTCCTAGCAAACAGTACCATTTTCGAAGTTTCTCCAATTAAAGATTAGTAATATTTTTGATTTATCTAAAACTTTGATTTTTTTTTCTTGAAAATCTGATGTTCTATTGAACAAATTTGAGAAACTCAAGTTGGTCATGCGAAGCAAGGGTAATCCACATGACCCAGTTGACCAATTCTATTGTTGTTTATTAGATATTAAAATTTTAAGATTTTTAAATCTTTATTCTTAAAGTTTCTTTACATTTTTGGTACTGTTTTTATATTTTGTTTTAATTTTGTTTGATTTGTTGTCTTAATTTTTCCTTTAATTTCATTTTTCTCATCATGGTAAACAAATTTTATTCTTTCCCTTGTTCAAGATTTTTGCACTTGTGTTTATTGAAAAGACCCAAAACAACTTTTTCATGTTTTTTGTTTTGTATAGAAATTGTTTTCATTATTTTTCAAAGTACATTTTGCAAAATGGGTATGTAAGCACGTTTCGAGTGTTTTGAATACTCAAAATAAGAAATGACTTAAAAACAATAAAGAAAACAAGGCCTTAAATTTTAGTTTCCAATTCCCATTGATGCTTCTACGTATCTGTGAAGAGAAATCAAGTTAAGTTTGACCAGGTCTATTGCACACAATGTTGCAGAGGAGAAGACCATAGTAGATTGTCTTAATACGTTAGGTGCCCCTTAAACATATCAGGTTTAAGATTTTAACTTATCATGTACGACTGAATATTCCAAACCAAAAATCAAATATAAGAAAACACTTTTGCCCACTTCGACTAACAAAATCAATCTATTTGTTCACCAAAATATTCCACATCAAACAAAAATATTCAGTATAGTCAATAAAAAACATAACTTATGCAATAGACTTGATTAATCTTTTATTTCATTAGGACATTCTCGAACCTCCACTTTCCAATGTTCGCCTTAGCATATACGTATTAAGTGGCTGTTGTTTCTCGGTGTTGCTTTCTTCTATTTTCTCCATTCCACAAACGTCATTAACCTTGAATATTCATATATGATTATGGATATAGTCAATGACATACTAAAATAGGTACATTGAATTAAAATATATATATTTACCTTGTCGACTTTTAAGATGTATGTAAAAACATCTTGAGGATCTTTTACAAGTTTAAAATAAATTTTATACTCATTGTTCACCTATGGAGCCTTTAGAGTATTTTATTTTGGATTTTTTGCTTTGGACGGGCTTAGATATTCTGCAATTAATATATAATTAGGTTAAGGACTATTTGTTGTGTAATGCCCTTACAAAGTTGACATGAGTACTATTTCAAAATAAAAAATAAAATAAGTTGACATGTGCAAAAAATATGTAAAACCCCAAGTTAAGAAACCCTCAACCTAGAAGTTTTATCGTTTACTTCAATTTAGATGCGGAAAGAAAGTAAATTATTAACTTTTAAATTTGATTCCCAAATAATTAATTTTACGTAGACTCCAACGTAGTTTCCTTTGTAAAATGGACATATTCAACTTTTAAAGTTCCATGTCAATGTCTTTTCAGAACAATAATATAAACCTTGAACATGAATTATATATTCAAAAAAAATTAAATAAACAACTTTCATCAATTCCATTCATCAAGCAACGGATGAGCATCAAGACTAATATCTACACCATCTAATCGTTATTTTTTTTTTTTTAACTTGGAATAGAAAACACTTTTGCACCATTGCACCATTGCACCATTGCACCAATAGAATAGAAAATACTTTTACGCTGTAGAAAAAATATTTTCATCATCATACCATTGGCGGTGGGGCTACAAAAGATGAAGGTGAATAAGAATGAAGATAAATGAAGAGCATGCCGTTGGAATGGTGTGGGGAAGAAGACTAAGATTAATATGGATCTTTCACCCGCTTCTTTTTACACCACCATTAAATGTTCTACGCATGACACGTGACATAAATTCCTTCTACCTAAAAATGTCCAAATATTCTCAATGGTCGATTTCTCTTATGTCATTATTTTTAAAAATCCACTTGGACCAATTATTTCACAATCCCCTGGACAATGAGCATCGGCACTACAATTCTAGCTTAATCCAAACGTCCAACTGTAGGAAACATACATATCGAACCTGTATAAAACAAACTGAACATCCAACCTTTAAAATACATYGTTTAAATCTCAACTTGAGAATAATAAAATCAACCTTAAACATAAATCCTATGCTTAGGAAAAATCAAACYACATTCACCAAATCCATTCATCATGCAACAATAAYATCTACGCCATCTAATCTTTATGTTTTTTAYTTGGAATAGGAAACACTTTTCCCTCATTGCTGMAATGCCATAGGAAAATATTTTTGCCATTGTACCATTGCAATAACATGTGTCTCACACAACAATAATATGTGTTGACGGCATTATGTTAAACTTACTAAAGAGCACAAGCTTTTACAATATATGTTGTTTATGAAATCTCTCATCTTGTAGAAGTTTTTGACGCAAATATTTTATTGATTTGTGTCATTTTAAATTATAAAGTATGTGTAGTTACCTATTAATAAGATTCAACCATTATTACCAGCATGTAATTTTTTTTTTTCAATTTGATTATCGAATTTAATATACTGGTTCAATAGTTTTTGTACTCCCTAATAAATACAGAATTATTCATTTGAATTGGCCTTATCATTATCTTATAGTTGGAGTAGAAATTATTTTCACCATTACAACACCACGTGTCTCACACGATAGTAATACCGATCTCGCATGCACGTTACATTTAATAATCTATATATGCGGCATATACACATTGCAAATGTTATAGATTTTAAAACTCAAACCCCTTAATCTCTTTTGTTCGCCCTGCCGGATTATATCGTAACAGAAGGAGGAAATGGTTTGACAAATTCTTAAAGAGATCCAATGAGAAAATACTAGTATTCATTTGTGAAAGTAATCATAAAAAATGGCTTAAATTTTGCACATGTATAGCAAGACTGTTTATGCCTTGTTTGGAAGGCAACTCAATATTTAAGTACTTATTAGGTTAAGAATGATTAATAATATAATTTAGAATGTCCTAGTACATTAAGTGCCCCTTAAATATATAAGGTTTAAGATTTTAACTTATCATGTACGACTGAATATTCCACACCAAAATCAAATATAACAAAACACTTTTTTGCCCACTTGGACTAACAAAATCAATCCATTTGTTCACCAACATGTTCCACATCAAACAAAACTATTCAGTATAATAAATCAAAGACATAGCTTATGCAATAGACTTAATTTGTCTTTTATCTCATTAGGACGTTCTCGAGCCTCCACTTTCGAATTCGCCTTAACATATACGTATTAGGTGGCTGTTGTTTCTCGATGTTACTTTCTTCTATTTTCTCCATTTCACGAATGTCATCAACCTGGAATATTCATATGTGATTATGGATATAGTCAATAACATACTAAACTAGGTATATTGAATTAAAAATATATATATTTACCTTGTTGACTTTTAGGATGTATGTAAAAACATCTTGAGGATCTTTTATAAGTTTAAAATAAATTTTATACTCATTGTTCACCTGTGGAGCCTTTAAAGTCTTCTATTTTGGATTTTTTTGCCTTGCACGGGCCCGGATATTCTGCAATTAATATATAATTAGGTTAAGGACTATTTATTATCTAATATTTTCACAAAGTTGACATGACCATTGTTTCAAAATAAAAAATAAAATAAGTTGACATGTGCAAAAAATATGTAAAACCTCGAGTTAAGAGATCCTCAACCTAGAAGTTTTATCCTTTACTTCATTTTAGATGCGGAAAGAAAGTAAAYTATTAACTTTTTAAATTTGATTCCCAAACAATTAATTCTACCTARATTCCAACCTAGTTTCCTTTGTAGAATGGACATATACAACTTTTAAAATTCCATGTAAATGTCTTTTCAAAACAGTAAAATAAACCTTAAACACAAACTATATATTAAAAAGCGTTAAATAAACAACTATACCAATTCCATTCTTCAAGCAACAATTGAGCATCAGGGCTAATATCTACACCATCTAATCGTCATGGCCTTTTTTTTTTTTTTTTTAACTTTGAACAGAAAATATTTTTGCACCATAGAAAGACAATTTCACCATCATACCATTGGAATACCACATGTCTTGCACAATAGTAATAGGTGACTTGCATATGCAATCTATTCTATTACATGTTGCATTTGGTAATCTCTATATGCGAAGACAAAGCAAAACTAACACTTTCTTCCTTACTCAAATACCTTTTGTCTTTTCAGCTCACCCATTGGGATTATGTCCTAATAGAAGCAGGAAATATTTGACATTTTTCCTTTTGGTTGATTGTKATGGATTTGGCTGCACGAGCATGTCGCCATTGTATTCATAAAAAAAATCTTTAAGTTTTTCTTTCACTTTCTATTTCTCTGAATTAGCTATTCTTGCAATTCTCCTCAAAAAAGAAATCTTTCCTTCAACAACTTAAGCAAGATCGACCCGCTAGTATGGTATTATAGATTCGATCGCCCCAAGTTAAAACCCCTAACTTAGGGTACGAGCATCTTGAGATGCACGGTGTTATACGCATATTTACTTCGATGATTTTTATGATGTATGCCAAAATATATATAGGTTCTTATACAAGTTTAACACAAATTTTATACTCATTGTTGGCCTTTGGAGCCTTTAGAGCACTTTTATTTAGGATCTTTTTTTCCACTGCCTTGTTTATTCTGCAATTAATATATAATTAGGTTAAAGACTATATTGTTTAATTATTTCATAAAGTTCATATGAGCACTRTTTCAAAATAAAAACTAAAATAAGTTGACATTAGCACACAATATGTAAAACTCCAAGTTAAGAAATCCTCAAACTAAACGTTTTATAGTTTACTTCAATTTAAATGCTGAAATATAGTAAATTATTAATTTTTTTTTTACATTGATTCCCTAGCAGTTAATACTATGGAAATTTTGCTAAATAAATTGGACATATCCAACCTGTAAATAACAAACTCAAATCCATCCTTTAAAATACCTTGTCTAGATCTCATCTTGAGAACAATAAAATAGAACCTAAATACAAATCCTATGTTTGAAAGCAAAGCATCAAACTACTTTCAAGAAGTTCATTCAACATGCAACGATGGAGCATCATGACTGACATCTATGCCATCTAATTGTTATGTTATTTTACTTGGAATAGAAAACAATTTTGTGCCATTGCACCATTGCAATACCATCGAAAAATATTTTAACCATTGTACTATTGCAACAACACGTGTCTCGCACGATAAAAGTTCGCGACTTGCACGTGCGATAAAGGTTATTACATGTTGCATTTAGTAATCGCTATATGGGTACACAAAGCAAATCTTATACTTCATAAATCCCAAACCTGTTTTGCCATTTCGGCTCACCAGTAGGATTATGTCCTAACAGAAGTAGGGATGGTTTTACATACTTCCTTTTGGTTGATTGTTATGGATTTGGCTGCAGCTAGATATGGCCATCATCATCTCAAGGAAATGAGGATCAGAGGTTTCATAGGAAATACAAGAGACATGAGACTCGTTGATCATCTGATTAGAAATGCATCAAAGTTGGAGAAACATGTAATCAAATTCAACATCAATGGCTGTCTAGCAACAGATGCAAAAGCCAAACGGGTAATTATGTCCAGACCAAGGTTCTCTATCGATGTTTCTATTATCTTGGACTGATCTTGACGAAATCAAGATAGGTGTACTTCTCTAACCAAAAGGCATTAAGAACATCATTTGATTAAGTTCCTGTTCGGAATGTAAGTTGTTGCACCATGTTCTATTGCTCCCGAGAGACACCAAAGATGACTTTTGTTTACTTGTTTATTCAAAAGAATATTTTATTTTATTATAAAATATCCAAAATTTCTTTCACTTTCTGTTTTTAAGAATTAGCTCTTCTTGCAATTTTCCTTGAAAAAGAATCTTTCCTTCAATCCATATCTAGCTGAAAAACCCAAATCTAATATAAAAAATTTGTTGATGCAGCTAATGAAAAATTATGAAACCTATTATCATATGCTTCTTAAAGAGATATATATGATAAAAATAATAGTATTCATGTGTGAAAGTAATTATAGGAAATTGATTAGATTTTGCATGCGTGTAGCACGACTTCTCATGATTATGCATATAGCCAATGACATGTTAAAATAGATATATTTAATTTTATATATTATATATATTTGAATTAGGTTAACTACTATATATTATTTAATCTTTTCATAAAAATTGACATGAGCACGTTTCAAAATAAAAAATAAAAATAAGTAGAACATAAGCACTTAATATCTGAAACCCCAATCTAAGAAACCTTCAACGTAAAAAGTTTTATCAGTCACTTCATTTTTAAATGTAAAAATACAATAAATTATTGATTTTTTGAAATTGATTCCTTAATAATTCATTCTAAGCAGATTTCGACAGGATTTCCCTTATAGAAAATACTTTCACACAATTGCACCATTGCAACCATTGAAATACACTTTCACCATTGTACTATCGCAATACCAAATATCTCGCACGACATTAATATGTGACTTGCATGTACAATAAAATTTATGAAATGATGGATTTAGTAATGTCTATATGAGTACACAAAGAAAATACTATAATTTCTTTAAACTCAAACACCTAATAGAAGCAGAAAATAGTTTTACATATTTCATTTTTGTWGGTTGTTATGGATTTGGCTACAGTTATATATGGCCATTGTGTTCATAAYAGAATCTCCAAATTTTCACTCTCTTTTTGTTTCTGGGAATTAACTCTCTTGCAATTTCCCTCCAAAAAGAAATCTTTCCTTCAATACACAACTAGCTCAAAAACCCAAATCATAAATTGAAAATTTGTAGATCAAGAAATTAAACCCTCTAAAACCCTTCTCAAAGTCTTGAAGGCATTGTTTGATCTTCTTTCTTTAGCTTCAACAACTTTGAAGCAGATTCTCAAACACACAAAACCTTAGCTTCTATTTTCTAATCCCCATGCATTCTTTTATGTGTTCGTGAAGCTAAATTAACCAGCAAAAATAATAGGACCTTTTTAGGAGAGAACGAATTTAGTGGTTCTTTTGGGTACCATGCCTGAAATATTGTTTGATTTGAGTTTTCATCGAATTTGGATAACAATGTTTGCCTTCATAAAGTGCATTGATAATGTCGTTCAGTCATTCCACCACTTGGTTTCTCAAGTATCCTCAAATGACTTAAACTGATACCAATGAAATGGATTTTTGTGTCCTTTTAATTTTGAATGTTCTTTCTTATTATTACTATTTGTGGGCATGAATGAGCTATATAAGCCTCAGAATTCCATAATGAATATTTCTACACCGTGGAATTCTATATTTGCATTTCGAGAAGCAAGTGTGACAGTATTTTAAGGTGATGATAAAGTGTAAAGTATGATGATTAAGACTTGGACAATAAACATTAGTTCTATTCACATAAGGTGCGAGATATCACTGACAAAGAATTCTCAAAATATTGGTTAGTTAGTTACAATTTGTGATCATATTTGTGGAAGACTWAAATGAAAGATTTGAAGCCCATTATGTAGAATCAACCCAATGCAGCTAATTAAAAGTTATGACCTCTTGGTTATATATATCTTAAAGGGATTCATTGAGAAAATAATAGTATTCATGTATGAAAGTAATAATAGGAAATTGCTTAGATTTTGCACGTGTGTAGCACGACTTCTTATGCCATGTTTGATAACGATATTCAATATTTAGGTACTTATTAGATTAAGAATGATTGATGATATAATTCAGAATGCCAATATTAATTGGCCTCTTATATATATATATATATAGATATATATAGATATAGATATATAAGGTTTAAGTTTTGAGTTATCACGTACTACTGAATAGGTCTACGCCACCTGCAAACGAGTAATTATAAGAAAAAACTTTTGCCAATTTAGACTAACAAAATCAAACTATTCGTGCACACATGCCATTAACCTTGAAGATTAATATGTTATTATGCATATGGCCAATGGCACATTAGAATGGCTATATTGAATTTAGAAAGAAATATATATATTTACTTTGTCAAATTTTTAGATGTGCGTAAAACATCATGAGGATCTTTTACAAGTTAAAAACAAATTTTAAACCATTGTTTRCTTGTGGAGCCTTTAGAGCTATTTTATTTTGGGTTTTTTGCTTTCAATAGCCTCACATATTCTGCAATTAATATATAATTAGGTTAAACGACTATATATTGTTTAATGTTTTCATAGAGTTAACATGAGCATTGTTTCAAAATGAGAAAAGAAGTTGACATGATAGCACAATATGTATAATCCCAAGTTAAAAAACCTGAACTTAGAAGTTTTATAATTTACTTCAATTTAAATGCGTAAAAGTAAATTATTATTTTTTAAATTGGTTCCTCAACAATTAATCCAATGAAAATTTGGATAGAGTTTTCCTTGTAGGTTGGACATATCGAGCYTGTATGAAACAAACTGAAAATCCAACCTTTAAAATACCTTRTCTAAATCTCAACTTGAGAACAATAAAATAAACTTTAAACATAAATTCTATGTTTAGAAAAAATCAAACCACTTTCAGCTAAAAGCCATTCATCATGCAATGATAACATCTACACCATCTAATCGTTATGCTTTTTCTTGGAATAGAAAACAGTTTTCCCTCATTGCTGCAATACCATAGGAAAATATGTTCACCAGTGATCAATTGCAATAACATGTGTCTCACAYGRCAATAATACATGTTGAMAGCATTATGTTAAACTTACTAAAGAGCACAAGCTTTTATAACACATATTGTTTACGAAATCTTTCATCCTTTAGAAATTTTCGACACAGATATTTTATTGGTTTATGTAAATTTAAATTATAAAAATATATATGTAATTACCTACTAATAGGTTTCAAGCATTATTACAAGCATGTAATTTTTTTTCAATTTGATAATTACCTACTATTAAGATTCAAACATTATTACCAGCATGTCATTCWTTTTCAATTTGATTATCAAATTTAAGATTCTAGTTCAATAGTTTTTGTACTCCTATTTTAATAAAGAGGGAATTATTCATTTGAATCGGCCTCATCATTATTTTGTAGTTGGAGCAGAATTTTTTTTCACCATTACAACATCACGTGTCTCACATGATAATAATACGGGTCTCGCATACACGTTACATTTAATAATCTATATATGTGGCATATACGCATTACAAATGTTATAGATTTTAAAACTTAAACCCTTATATGTTTTTGCTCGCCCTGCCAGATTATATCCTAACAGAAGTGATTCAATGACATAATAGTATTWAAAGAGATTCAATGAGAAAATAATAGCATTTATTTGTGAAAGCAATTATAAAAAATGACTTAAATTTTGCACATGTCTAGCACGACTGCTTAGGCCTTGTGTGAAAGRCAATTCAATTTTTAAGTACTTATTAAGTTAAGAATGATTAATAATGTAATTTAGAATGTCTTAATACATTAAGTGCCCTTTAAATATATAAGATTTAAGATTTTAACTTATCACGTACGACTAAATATTCCACACCAAAATCAAATAAGAAAACACTTTTGCCCACTTGGACTAACAAAATCAATCTATTTGTTCACCAAGCTATTCTACATCAAACAAAAATATTCAATATAATCAATCAAAGACATAGCTTTTGCAATAGACTTAATTTATCTTTTATCTCATTAGGACATTCTCAAACCTCCATCTTCCAATGTTCGCCTTAACGTATACGTATTAGGTGTCTGYTGTTTCATGGTGGTACTTTCTGCTGTTTGCTCCATTTCATGAACGTCATTAACCTTGAATATTCATATATGATTATGGATATAGGCAATGACATTCTAAAATAGCTACATTGAATTAAAAATATATATATTTTACCTTTTTGACTTTTAAGATGTATGTGTAAAAACATCTTGAGAATTCTTTTACCAAGTTCAAAAATAAATTTTATACTCATCGTTTTCACCTGTGGAGCCTTTAGAGTATTTTATTTTAGCATTTTTTTGCTTGCACGGCTCAGATATTCTGCAATTAATGTATAATTAGGTTGGACTATTTATTGTCTAATGTTTTCACAAAGTTGACAATGAGCAATGTTTCAAAATAAAAAATAAAATAAGTTGACATGTGCACTCAAAATATATTAAAACTCAAGTTAGAAACCTCGACCTGAAGTTGTATCGTTGTACTTCATTTTAGATGCGGAAAAGATAGTAAATTTTTTAACTTTTTTAGAATTTGATCCAAACCAATTAGTTTTACGTAGATTCTAACGTAGTTTCCTTTGTAGAATGGACATATCCAATTTTTAAATTTCCATGTCAATGTCTTTTCAGAATAATAAAATAAACCTTAAAAACAAATTCTATATTAAAAAAATTAAACAAACAACTTTTTCCAATTCCATTCATCAAGCAATGGTTGAGCATCAGGACTAATATCTACACCACCTAATCATTATTTTTTTTTTTGCATCATCGCACCATTGCACCATTGGAACAAAAACCACTTTTGTGCGATAGAAAAACACTTTCACCATCATAGCATTGGAATACCACAAGTCTTGCACGACAATAATACGCGACTTGCACATGCAATAAATTTTATTACATGTTGCATTTGGTAATTTCTATATGGGTAAACAAAAAATCTTAAACTTTCTTAAAACTCAAATCCCTTTTGCCTTTTCGGCTCACCCATTGTGATTATATCCTAATAGAAGCAGGAAATGTTTTATATTTTTCCTTTTGGTTGATTGTCATGGATTTGGCAGCAGGTAGATGTGGCCATCACCATCTCAAGGAAATAAGGATCAGAGGTTTCAGAGGAAATGCAAGAGAATGTGACTCGTTGATCATCTGATTAGAAATGATCAAAGTTGTAGAAACCTATAATCGAATTCGACATCAGTGGCTGTCCAGCAAGAGATGCAGAAGCCAAATGGGTAATTTTGTCCAGACCAAGGTCCTCCATCGATGTGTCTATTATCTTGGACAGGTCTTGAAGAAATCAAGGCAGGTGTACTTCTCTAACCAGAAGGCATCAAACATTATTTGATTAAGTTCCTATTGGGAATGTAAGTTGTTGCACCATGTTTTGTTACAGATGACTGTTAGTTACCTTTTTAAGGGAATATTTATTCGAAAGAATATTTTATTTCATTACAGAATTCCAAATTTTCTTTTGCTTTTTGTTTCTGAGAATTAGCTCTTCTTGCAATTTTTCTTGAAGAAGAATCTTTCCTTCAATCCACATCCAGCTGWAAAACCCAAATCAAATATCAAAAATTTGTTGATCAAGAAATTAAACCCTCTAAAATTCTTCTCAAAGTCTTGAGGAATCATTTGATCTTCTTTCTTCACCTTCAACAGCTTCAAAGCAGATTCTCAGGCATACAAATCCTTCAGTTCCATTCTCTTCAGTATTTTGA
The DNA here is from genome assembly GCA_001752375.1 of Rhazya stricta. Lineage (NCBI taxonomy): Eukaryota > Viridiplantae > Streptophyta > Magnoliopsida > Gentianales > Apocynaceae > Rhazya > Rhazya stricta. The sequence goes on along the minus strand of MEJB01000242.1, from coordinate 5,721 downwards.
GTTTTGAGTTTTGAATTCATCTCAAGTTTTTAGTGTTTGGTATCTTTTTAGTTTCTTAAAATGCGTTCTTTTTATCATTTTGAAAAACCATTTTGAAATAAATTTTTTTTGCAGTAAATTTTTTTTTGAATATGTAAAACCCTAGAGCTTAATACTTAAACATACATGATATGTAGAATTCTCCTAATTCTTAAATAGCAAAAAGCCATGAATTCCATGATCAACCATATTTCTATTGGAAGCAGGAAATAATAAAAAAGACTTGAATTTTTAGGATTCAATGATGCAAGTTGTTTTATTTTAATTAGGAGTGAGTTTGATTATCTTCGTATTGAAAAAAAGCATTTTTTTTTGAAAGATTAGATTACCTTCTTCCATGCTTTAATGAATAGAGATAACTTTCCTATAAAGTATAAATCTATTATTTCTCGAAATAAAGTTTTCTAAATTCCTAGTTAAATTTGATCATGYTACGCATATTTGTTCTATTCTATTATGATTCAAGCTATTACATTGTTCTTCTTATTCTTTATTTACACCCTAGTTAATCATCTATCTATGCACTCTTAGTTTATATATAATAATATTATTTATTCTAGTCCATTTAAATATCAAATCTATACATAAAATAAAATGACGAAACTGATTTTATACACATTCCGTTCAGCCATAACAAGATCAAATTAACTACAAAACCATGCATAATTATTTCTAGCTTCTTTAAATTCAGCTAGAAGATAATTCTAAATTGGTCTCTTCTAGTTTCTTTGAAAAACCGAAAGTTCTCTTCTCGTAACATCCCAGGTGGCCAATGAATTTTTCCACCTCAAACTCAAATTCAATGAAAATTCTGAAGCTGCTACCACGAAGAAATCAACTCCCTCAATTTGGCAATATCTAGCCTTCCATTTTCTCAAGTTTGCAGCTCACTTCACATGCAAACCTTGTAATGTCCTCCCTTCTTTCTCTTT
>MEJB01000241.1:184459-199743 GCA_001752375.1 Rhazya stricta | reverse complement strand
ATGGTCTCCTCCAGCATTGGCGGTAATAGGCGGCGTTTGCCCTTCCGCCCCGACGCCGCTTGCGGCTTCACTGTCGAAGATAATGCTTCTGAGCAGCCCTAGCTCAGCTTATCGTCCTCTTTCTATTTCCAATACTAAGCCTCACCAATCGTCGGAATTCCTCATGCGTACAGCCACTGCTCTCTCTTTTCTCCGCTCTCTCTCTACCTCCCTCCATTTCCACCTTGTCCGCCATAATCACCATCAACGTCACCTCATCTGTACTCTCTCTTTCCTCCATACATCACCATCTCCCTTTCGGCTCTTCARACCTTGCCTTTTGTCGTTTTCGCCTCTCTCCAAAGCGTTTTCTCCAGCAAGTACTTTAGTCGAACATTTGGAGTACTCGTCTGAAGAAACGCGAGAGGAGGACAGTAATTTGGAGATTTCGAGCAATGGGGAGGCGGAAAGGTTCGATTTTGATGGCTCTTTCGAGTCGACTGATTTGAAGAGGTTCAGCTCACCGGCTGTTGAAGTTAAGGCATTAGAAGAGCTTCCGGAACAGTGGCGGAGGTCGAAGTTAGCTTGGCTTTGTAAGGAATTGCCAGCGCATAAGCCAGGCACGGTTATTCGGGTGCTTAATGCGCAGAGAAAATGGATGAAGCAAGAAGACGCCACTTATGTTGCTACTCATTGTATGCGGATTCGCGAAAATGAGACAGGTTTTAGGGTAAAGTTCCTTTTCCACTTTCGGTTCTGCTATTCGTTGAGTTATATAGCTATTTTCCCCCTARATATGGTTTGGAATGAGTTATTTAGCTGTTTTGTCCTGAATTTGCTTGCATTAAGCTACCTAGAGTTCACAGAGAAGCTTTACAGGGCAAAAGTTTGCAAAAATTTTCTGCGGTTGCACTTCAGTATAGCTATAGATTCTTACTTTTCTGTTCTTGTTTCTTTTGTTTCTTGCAAATAGGAGTTTCTGTTGCTTCAATATGAAAGCCAGATGTTTGTTTACATCTACTTTTCCAAGAGAATCAATTGGCAGCTTTATATGTTTGTGTGTCTCAGCTTCTGAGGTCATATTTTCCTCTGATGCTGACTTAATATGTTTGTTTCTTCAACCTGACGTGCCATGGTAGATCTAATCTATTTTGTCATTGACCCAGTAGAATATTATCTCCATTTTTTTTTTTTTTTCCTCCTGATCTAGTAATAGAAGTTTTGGTGCTTCAGGTTTACAAATGGATGATGCAGCAACATTGGTTTCGGTTTGATTTTGCTCTTGCAACCAAGTTAGCAGATTATATGGGTAAGGAGAGGAAATACTTAAAGTGTAGGGAGATTTTTGATGATATAATCAATCAAGGACTAGTTCCAAGTGAATCTACCTTTCATGTCCTGATAATTGCATATCTTAGTTCTTCTGCCCAAGGTTTCCTGGAGGAAGCATGCAACATTTACAATCGCATGATTCAGTTGGGGGGTTATAAACCTCGACTAAGCTTACACAATTCTCTATTCAGAGGTCTTCTGAGCAAGCCAGGAGCTTCTTGCAAACATCATCTGAAACAGGCGGAGTTCATATTCCACAACTTGACAACTTCTGAACTTGAAATACACAAGGATATTTATGGTGGTCTTATATGGCTACACAGCTATCAGGATGTGATTGACAAGGAAAGGATTGCATCATTACGAGAAGAAATGCAATCAAAAGGAATTGAAGAGGATAGAGATGTTCTTGTTTCAGTCTTGAGAGCTTGCTCGAAAGAAGGAGATTTGGAGGAAGCTGAAAAAACTTGGAATAAGCTTTGCTCTTATGGTAAGCCTCCTGCACAAGCTTTTGTGTATTCAATGGAACTTTATGCAAGGGTGGGAGAACATAAGAAATCACTGGAGGTCTTCTGGAGTATGGAGGAGCTTTTGGGTTCAAGAACTGCAGTGGCATACAACAAAATCATAGAGGTGTTRTCTAAGGCTCAAAATAAAGAACTGGCAGAGTCTCTTATGGGAGAGTTCATAGACAGTGGTTTGAAACCCCTGAGACCYGCTTTTATTGATTTGATGTATATGTATTCTATCTTAGGCTTGCATGATAGAGTGGAGTCAGCTTTCTTGAAGTGCCTTGAGAAATGCCAGCCTAATCGAACTGTGTACAATATATACTTAGATTCACTTGTGAAGATCGGGAGTCTTGATAAGGCTGAAGAGATCTTCATCCAGATACATGATAATGAAGCAATTGGTGTTAACAGCAGATCGTGTAATATAATTTTGACAGGTTATCTCTCTTCTGGACAGTATGTTAAGGCAGAAAAGATTTATGACTTAATGTGCCAGAAGAAATATGATATTGAGCCCCCATTGATGGAGAAGCTTGACTATGTCCTAAGCTTGAGCAGGAAAGTTGTCAAAACACCTACCAAATTGAAGCTCAGCAAAGAACAGCGAGAGATCTTAGTAGGAATGCTATTGGGTGGTTTGCAAATTGTTACAGATGATGAGAGAAAGAAATTTGCAGTCTGTTTTCAGTTCAAGGAGAATTCAGTGATCCACTCCGTTTTAAGAAGACAYATACATGACCAGTACCACGAGTGGTTAGTCAACAGAAATGAACTGGTAGATGGCAGTGATGACGCCCCATGTTTTTTCAGGACCATCTCCCACACATACTTYTCTTTCTACGCACAGCAGTTCTGGCCTAATAGTCAACCTGTGATCCCAAAGCTAGTCCATCGGTGGTTGTCACCTCGTGTTCTTKCATATTGGTATATGTATGGGGGACATAGGACATCGAGAGGGGATATTCTGTTGAAGCTAAAGGGGAGTCGAGAAGGTGTTCATAGGATAGTAAAATCCTTGAAGGCAAAATCCTTGGATTGCCAAGTGAAAAGGARAGGAAATGTTTTCTGGATTGGTTTTCTGGGAAGTGATGCTACCTGGTTCTGGAAACTAGTAGAACCTTTTATTCTTGGCGATTTAAAAGATGTTCTCCAAGCAGGTGGTACATCCTCTGATGGAACAATGGAATCAGAAAGTATTAATTTCGAGRGCGGATCTGATTCAGACAAGGCTTCAGACTCTGGTGATGATGACAACTTATAGGACTCTCTTAGCTTTCTCTGTTCTATCTCTATTTTGATTYGGGGGTAGGGTTTTTCTTTATGAGTACTACTGCCACTTTTACCAAATGATTAGGTATCCTGAGCTTCTCAGCTATTTGGAGGTGTTGTGGCAGCAGCTTGTACATAGTATAGCCKAACGAACACGTAGTCAATTGGATGGGAAGGTAAATGGTTACATCTTCTCAATGTTCAACACCAAGCAGCTTKGCTAATTTGATGCCTTCCGAACCTATAAACAAAATCAAGGTGTATATATGGATTATCTTTATTGATGATCTTATTATATTTTTCTGAAACTGGATCTTTATTCATAAAGAATAGTACAACAAGCGAGAGCATTACATAGAAATTGCAGTGCTAGGCTCTGCTTTTCTATTTTCATCATCCTAATGTCTGCTGGGTGAAGGAAGTGGGAAGATAGTTCCTCCACCGTAAATTCTAGTACACYATCAGTYGAARGATTCCTCCCCATGGCGGGCTAGGATTTCGGTCTTCTGAGTGTCCCTTAATATTYATTGATGATCTGAGTATGTGACCCTCGTTCTTGTAGGTTTGAACTTTTCTTTTAATAATTTGAAGGCCAAAAGTWTTGCTGCCTTCCCCCTYACTGCCCAGCTATGCCCTTGCTTATCACCACGTTTGAGAGCATGCAGGACTATCCATTAAATGTTTGAGMAAGAAAATGGAAGAACTCACACAAATTAGACTTCCCTTGTGCTAAAAAATAAAAATGTAGACTTCATTCGTTTTGTACTTTTTCCTTTTTCAATAAAAGAAGGGCCTAATCTTTAAAGGTTGGATTGATTTACAAATACAGAGTAGAYTTGCTAGSAAAGCTACGTATAACTGGTTCCCCCCAAATATAAAATTAAGTAAAATAAGATGGCTGATCCAGATTCAACAAATGTTTTCTAACTCAAATGGTAAAAGTAGGCTCGAGGTATCCTGTAGATGGTAGTTGGTTCGAGTAGAGTATGACGATTTCACAAATTATTAAGGTATATTACCATTGAGGTTTTATTCAACTGACAAATGCTAAGAGGAAGCTCAAACTTCAATTACATAAGAATCTTTGAGTCTTACCATATACTAGTTACTTAATGGTTGTTTTATTCAAAGAGAAAAGGATAATAATACATAAACAATCAATGATTAATTTTATTTTTATTTTTTTTTCTCTATATGGCCTAAAGAAAGAATAAAGATCTAATGATTTTGAACTTCAATTAAACATTTAAAATGAATAAATACCACATGGATAAGATTTTAAAGGAGATTGACACTATCCAAAATTTCAATTTTCTCTCCYCAAGCATTAATCTCAYATAGGTTCAWGTTCCACCCATTTAATTCCTTGGTTTGTTTTGACATTTATGTTCACAGGTGCATTGCCCTCCCTGCCTTCCCCTCCAGAAAAGGAAAAAATGTTCATTAATGTATCATGTATGCTTAATCTTTTACATTTGCATTTGATTAGATAAGTACTYAGTCACATTTGGTAAGAAAATTCRAAAAATTAAATATCTTATAATAGGATATTTAAGTCATATTATAYTAAATTTGATTCCATTATAATATTAAATAATAATTTTACCTTATGTAGGAAAGAAATCATTCTTGCATTCTATTGTTTCCTTTCATGCATCGGGACAAAACGAGAATTCCAATTCCATTCCAAATGAAAAGAGATTCTGGATGGAAAGCACATTAGGTAGGGATTCGACTCAATAGGTAAAAAATACATACAAATCTATTTGTAATCCTTATTATTAGATTTTGTTTTCTATTAATAAAAAGAAACTTTCATATATGATAATTTTGGATATTCTCAGAAGAGTTTAGATATTGATTTAGAAATTTCATTAATAACATTGATATAGTAGCAACGTAGTTATTCTACGAATGAATTTCGTTTCTTTTTTACTGAATAGGAAAAATARAAAARGAAAAAAAGGAAGAGAAAAGTAGGAGTAATATTCCATTAGTGCTCTACTAGACTTGATTGTAAACCTTGTTTACTRACRCRCACAATTTTGTTCTCTTCTYTGCCTTTAAGCGTCCTCCGGATTTTACTTCTTTTTTGCTCATCTGCATGCAATTGCAATTGGAACACTAGTAGACAAGGTATTCAACGGTCGGATTGAGTGAGTAGAGAAATGGTGTCGGACACAGAGCTTGTCAGTCGGCTTCGGGAAATTCTCCGGAGTTCTGACCTCAACACTGCATCGACCGGCTCCATCCGCCGCCAACTCGAGGGGGAGTTTGGGGTTGGTTTGAATGACCGAAAAACCTTTATTAAAGAACAAATTGAATTTTTCATGCGAACCCATTTCTCAGAACCCCAAAACGACGACGCAGAACCGCCTCAAGAAGAGCAAGAAGAAGAAAATGATGATGATGACAATGTGGAGAAAGAATACGAAAATGAGGATGCAGGGCAAGACGACAATGGTCAAGTAGAGTTAGAAGTAGATGAAGAAGAGCAGGAAGAGGAAGAAAGTGATGAAGAGGGAAGCAAGGAAAAGAGGTATTTGTTCCGGTTTTCTTCTTTCGACGTGTCTTTTCTTATTGAATCCTGGAGAAAGTGGAAAATCCTACTCCCTGCTTGTAGTTTCCCTTCCCCCAAAAAAAGAAAAAGATTTCATCATTCTAAACTCTTGGATTTCGTCTTTCGAAGTTCTGAACAATTTATAAAGCTTTAGTTTCATTTCGGAAAGTGTAAGTTGTCAAAGTTGTAGTTTTTACTAGATTCACTATTAATGGCATACTTATCGCATGCATGATTTATTTCGAAATCGGAATAGTACGGGCAAATGTTTAGGTACCATCCATGATTGGTGACATATAAGTACTGATAGTCTTTTCTTTCGAATTGGAGTTGTACGTCAAACTTTTGGGCACCATGATTGTTGACTATTGAGTAATAGTCTTTTAATTAAACTGAAGAATTGTTTGTCACTGGTAGATTGTGCTATATAGCTCACTGGAAAGACAGGGCAGGCGCATAAAGGAAGAGAGGAAATTTCTCAAAGAAAAAAAAGGAAAAGAGGAAAAACCAACTTCGGGTTCTTCACAGGTTCTTTTGGAAACCTTGACATAGTTTTGCAGGATCAACGGAGGCAAGTTTTTTATACTGAGTGCAGTTTTGGAAGTCCTCTTGGAGTTTGCCAAGTTCCTGTCCATTTTTCTATAGAAGAAATTGGTCTTTATTCTAGTCAAGCCTACTGAGGGTGAGACTAGGCAGAATACTAGGATTACTTCAACCAATACAACCTTTGAGTTCATGGTTTTGAAACACACAGTAACCTTCCTGCTTCGTTGCGGCAATCAGTACATGCCTAGCCCTTCTTTGACCTTATTTCTAGAGGAGCCTTTTCTGAGCTTTTGCACTTTATTTTATAGGTTTTTGCTAGAACTCCTAATCTTATATTACCATCTTAATACTTCGTTGGCAGACCTATGCTTTTGCTCGACTAATATTTTGCTTGTTTACGGCGTATTGATAATGTATAATTATTTGATCTTATCAAGTAGGTCCAACAAGAAGGATGAAAATGTTAAGCGGAAAGGAAGTGGCTTTAGCAAACCGTGGGCCCTTTCTCCACAACTTCAGGAATTGGTTGGAGTGCCAGAACTTGGGAGACCTGAGGTAAGCTATACCATTTCAAGAAAGGTCATTTTTGCTGAAATGTTTCTCATGGCAATTGCCTTTTGATTTTTATAGGTGGTCAAAAGGATCTGGGCATATATCCGAGAGAAGAATCTGCAAAATCCAAGTAATAAGAGGAAAATCATCTGTGACCATACTCTACGAGGGATTTTCCAAGTTGATACTGTGGACATGTTTAAGATGAATAAATTGCTGTCTAAGCACTTATGGCCAATTGAGGCACAAGATGGTATGTCTCTGGACACTATCTGTTTTTTTTCTTTGCCAAGTTTACTTGCAATTCTTGCTACTTAGCACRTGAGTACTTGTTGACTTAAGACTTAGAAGACATGTAATATCATTTTTTTTTATCTAAAAGTGAACCTTTTACTTCACTACTTTCTGATTAGACTCTCAATTCAATCTGAACCCTTTTGCTGCTGAACCTATTACTGAGATGTTTTAACATATTTGTTCTTAGCTTCATGAGTATGCAACTTAATTTATTGACGTGAAGAATTTCTTTCTTTGAGTGACATTGTTAAAATAGAGATGAAGGCTGCTTGGTGAAGAAAAATATAATGTCAAGATGAAGGCTAGATTGTTTTAATCTCCTCAAAGGTCAATTGTAGTCAATGATTATAAGATAGAATTTGGAATGCTTTGCCTGCATCATTTAGGTTCTGAACTATGAAACATGCAGTCATTCTGAAAGAGTTCATCAATTCATACTTACAAGTGTCTAAAAATCAGTTTCATAACTCTGCTTTCTTAGCACATTTTCTTTCCTGTTGACAATGCTACCCCTTCACTTCATTCTTTCCTTTTCTTTTCCCTGCCTCCTGCGCGGATTTTCATATATTTACTAGAACATTATAGAATAGATTTTTTATTTTGTCGAAACATTAGGAATTAGGATGGTTAAGCAGTATTGCAGGAAACCAACTACTGAAGCGTATGTTGCAGTTATGCAGTCCTTTCCAGATTTTCTTTTCTTTTAATGACTTTATCTTCATTTTGTTTGAATATGAAACTAGGATCTAATCATTGACATTTTCTTCTCTCCTTTTCMTTGGCCAATGATGTAGCCACTCCAGTCAAATCTTCATCGAAGGCAAAACAGAAGAAACAAGGCAGACAAGAAGGTGAGACTACAGCATTAAGTTATGTGACTGAAGCACAAGATATTTTTACTGTCCCATGACATCATTGCATGCATGACCTGATACGAAGTTGATCTTACACAATTGACACATGAAGAATAAGTTAAAAATTAATGTCTACAGGACCAATACAAACAGTACCAGGCTGGGCTGCTTTAAGAAATTTTATTAAATGATGTATTAATATTGAGTTATTCTATTTTCTAGCTGGTTTAGGAGTTTAGTCTTTTTTACTTTATCTAACTATTTTCTTGAAGATTAAGACTTTACTTTTCAATTAGGATTTGAAAGTAAGAGATTTCTATATATTCTTCATTTTTCATRAACAGTTTTGAGCTTTTGATGCTAATGACACTCACCCTGTAGCTTTACTCTTTTTTTTCTTTTCTGGCCTTGATTGAGGTTTTTCAATTGGTTTTGGCTCTAAAATCCAAATCTTTTGACACGAACCAAAGCTGATATTTGTATCCCTGCACTTCTGCCTGCAACACCAACTTTTCCTTCTTGACCATGTACTCTAAAGAGACTCTCTTTAGGGTCTGTTTGATGAGGATTCTTTCAGACAATTTAATTAAGAAAATTATTAAAGGCACCTATGGAATCTGACATGCATGTATGCTGACCAAGAAATTTTACCATAAGTAAGTGATGAAGTTGTTAAATGCTTTATTCTTTAAATATCTGCAAGGATATTGATGGTGGAATTTGTCAAAAACAAGTCTACAGTCTAAATAAAAGAACTGCTTCTTGTTTTCCTTTTGTTCAGTTGCAGATGAACCAAAGCAAAAGGTAAAGCGGCAGAAGGGGAGCACTTGTGGTTTCCTTGTCCCGCTCCAATTGTCGGATGCGCTGGTGAAATTTTTTGGTACTGGTGAGAAGGAATTGTCCCGAGCTGATGTTGTGAAGAGAATGTGGAATTACATAAAAGAAAATGAGCTGCAGGTTTGTTGCTCTACTCATATCATATTGTTTATACTGAGAAGTTGATTGCATGCTATTTAGCATCTTCCTAGAAGGCATCAACAATATTATCTTCATTATCTTAATCCCACTTGATGAGAATTCGTGCATTCAGTACTGGGAACAACTGAGTTCGATATGTTATATTTTGGTAAAATATGTTCCAGCCAAAAAGAGTGAGGGCTATAACTTGTACATTATGGTTTATAAAAACTAGTACTTATGTTGAAGGGAAAAAAAAAAAAAAAAAGACAAAGAAGACAAAAAGAACAGAAGTTTTTTGTCTCTAAATTTGCTGACACTTAATGGGCATTAAACTAATTGAGATGTACACAGGACCTTTTGAGTATGAATATTTGTATTGTTTTTTAAAAGCTGACTCAAGCTTCATCCAAATATTTAAACTTGATACCCTCCTACTGCAAAGTGGTTTAGATCCCTCTAAGGTAAATATGTAGCTACTTGTTTCATGATCACGAAAGTGAGCATCTTAATAAGCAATCACAATGTTTTCCACATCTTGTCTTAAAGATATTGTCAAAATTCATGCATGATCAGTCTCACTTTCAGATAGACTACGTTATTGCAAAAATAAAAATGAAGGCCACATAACAGCTATGGAACATTTTCTGCCTCGAGTAGTCATTAGAGCTTCGCAAGATGTTTGAAGATCAATTCAACATCACATTTTTCCTTGTCGGATATTGCTTGTTTTGCATGTATCCAAATTTACTTCATATGCTATTTTAGAATATCTGGAATTCACGTCCTCTACTTCATATGCTATTTTAGAATATCTGGACTAAACTTGCTCATCATTGTCTTGCCTTTTTAGGATCCAAGTAATAAGAAGCAAATCATATGCGATGATAAGCTGAAAGAACTCTTCAAACTTGACTCATTCAATGGCTTCACAATGACTAAACACCTAACTGCTCATTTCATCAAAGCAGATCGAAGATGATACTGTGAAATCTTGCCATTGAGGACCCAGGAGGAGGTATTTTGGAACAGGACAGGCCTATAAMCATGGTTGCTCACCTTTAAGCAGCCCCCATGGACTCTGCATTTGGCCTTTCCTCCATCGAAGCTGGCCTTCATTTTTTTTTTTTTTTTCCTCCCTCAGGGCAAGAAATTTTTCTTTCCATCTAGTTTTAGAACATTTGTTTCTACTGTTTTTGTTGCACACATTACATGTATATAAACTGAAAGATACTGAAATTCAACTATTTCCTCCTCTTTCTCCATTTTATAGTTCAAATGAAAACCAGCAGYAGTTGCAGGAAAATCCCAGAATGGATAGTTGGATCCTTTCATCGTGTATTTGGTCCAACTAAGGGAAAAAAGAAAGGAAAGAGAATAGGCCCATTCTTCTCTCAAGTACACCTCTAGATGCCTTCTTTGGGACTTTTGACTAATAATACAACAAGCTGTAACTATTCTTGAACAAAAATTTTATTAAAAAATCTATGTCATTTTAGAAAATTAATGAAGCATGTGTTTATTACTACTACTTTGATTTATACGTCGCAATGAAATTATACATACGGGATAAGAAATCTCTGCAATCTATATAACATTAGATTAAGAACACTAAATTAATCCTATTCAATTCCCTTTTTTTTACTTACTACTACTTATCTCTCTCCGGTTATTAATGACTAGTGAAGAGTAAAGTAAAAAAAAAATTATGAAATATTTTTTCAATTTTATAACGCGAGAAGTATTTTGTAAACAAAAAAATTCGTCAAATTTGACATGTAAGTTAAAATAGAGATAGTAGTTTCTTTTTTTTTTTTTCCATTTTATCTCTTAATTTATAAGCCTTGTAATTCTCAATTAGTAAAACTTTTTTATTTAAAAAAACGGAGAGAATGAGAGAGAAAATTAATGGAGTAGAATTTTTTGTTTCAATGGTTTTGATTTGAAGTTTTATGAACTTTGGAAGCTTCTTACTTTTGCGTGCACGTCCTCACTGTTGGTCCATTAATATATTACTGTGTGGATGTCCATATTTTAGGGCAAAGAGACCAATAGCTTTAGAACCCATTTAAGAAGGAATCCGGTCTATTGAACGCACACAGAATCGATGCCATGGTGTCTTTTAAAAGGGATTTTTATTTTATCTTTGTCCAATTCCTATAATAACTCATTCCGTTATCAATTGGACGGCCAAAAGGAATAACGAGTACAAAAACAAAGCTTATTCTTTTMGCAACCCTTAAAAAGGAAGGGYGAAACGGAGCAAAAATTCCTTCGATGATCATCTCAGCAGTCATGTTCACATTTTCTCTCGTACCATGCCGTGATAACCTACGAGTTTGAAGGGTATTATGGGAATAGTAAAATGGAGGGTAAGGAAATGATGKCTKGTGCGGCTCTTCGGGGTCCAGACGAGGCATCTTTTCCTTCCCTGTCCTTTTTCCATCGCTCTTCGTAATTGTGTGAGTGAATCTTCCCACTTAGCGGGACCCTCAGAAATATTCGGACTGCTAAAAAGCACCGCCGTTCATACGCGGCGAACTGATTCCATCCGACCCGGTCACGTTTGTGCGGGCCCCACTTCTCCATGGCCCTTTTCCCAAATTTTCCTTCCTCCGTAATGGAATTCTGATTTCTAGTGGTTTACGCAACTTACATTATAGGTGTACGGTTTTTAAGCAAATGCATGTGTCYACGTGACTTTGAGTGATTAGAAAATATTCTTAATTGGTAACGTCTGTGATTTATAAAAAGCTTCTGCATGATAATAAGTTTAAACCACTTTGTCTGTCCTTTTACCTTCTTTTTTCCTATTAGGAACTTATCTTTATGATTCGAATACAAAAACGTATTAAGGAAAGAGTATTTGAAAGATGAAAGATACACTTGATAAGCGAAGTATGAAGTCAAAATAAAATTTCATGTGTTTCGATTCTTACTTATAGCGTCACGTTAAATAACTTAAAATTAGGTCTAAAAAAAATTAAGAAATAACGTAGAATGACTTACGTTATGAAAATAGACTTTCTTTTTAAAATGACTTATATTGTGAAAGAAACGAAGAGAGTATCACCGTAAATTAAAATATAYAAATCCATGAGACAATAATTAAATTGATATTTTTACTCTTGTCTTGAAAAAAATAAGTTGACTTTGTAAGTTGATGATGTTTTAAAATTTAAATAAGAATAAAGGTAGAAAAATATTAATAAATTATTTATTCAATATGTAAATCGTGACGWGCCCTCGATAATAATAGAAAGCCTCACTCTTAAAAAAAAATGATTGAAATATATCTCGTTAATTATATAATCTTCACTAAAAGTGTGATCTTTTACAGTGTTCAGACTAGATCATATAAGAAAACGCGAATGGCATCCGTAGTTAACGTTATAGAATGAGAATCCCGTGCAATTAGAAAATTATGAAACATGATTTGTCAAAGCGACGAGACAGGCTTCTTCAGTAAGAGTTGAAATTTGATTGGTGGAGGTTGTAAAACTCAAGAAACAATGGTCGATAAGGAGGGTCCAGCAAGTGGAATTCTTGCCATGACTCTTAAGCACACCAACAATAATTCCACTCGACCACTCTCARAAGCTCCAAAAACCAAAAAGCTACCGGTCTAGCATTCGAAATCCCAAGTGTACCCCCAGACTCGTAGTTAAAATATTTGGCTTCGTTCGATTGCATTATCAAATTACTTTTTAACATTTACTTGGACCCTGGTTGATAACATTAAAGGTCTTCGACGACACTAGACAGTCACCATCCGGATMGGACTAACAAGGATGGGTAATTCCATTGCAATGTCTGCATCTATAATAGAAAAAGATTCCATCTGAAGGAGAGAAATATAATTAAACAATGGGACAAAAGATACCATTGATGAAGGATATGAGCTTGTCATCACGTGCAAGATGCTTTCAAACGAATAAGGACTGTTTTGTGTCTTCTCCCAAACCTATTGAATTAGGTATCTGAAATTGTTCTTTGGATCCAAAATCCCAACTTGCCAATGGGACTTCCCCACTAAAATAAAAGACAAATCCATGCATTATTCACTGAATCTTGCAACCAAATGCCTTGATGCAATTTTCCTCTCCTTTTCATCTATCGCTCCAAATTTTCCTTTGTCAATCCAAACACATCCTCCATTTATCAGCTACAACATTTTCTCCCATCTAAGATATAGTTGTTTGGGATTCTTGCTGGATAGATTGTTAAGTCAAAACGAGATCGTGAATATTAAAATAAAGATTTTGRARACACAACTTGACTCGGATTAATTTCGTTAAAATGAAAATAACGAAATGAACGAGCTTTTGGCTTTTATCACCAATCTAATTGATCAAATAGAACAAAAGTCCCCAACAATTTTATCGGACAAGGTACTTATTGCATAGATATTAGATCATCTTTGAATGAGGGAGGTGGATGTAGTAGGCTTGGTCTAAAATTTTGGGCCAGTTTTATAATTTTATATTCTTGAATGGCCTTATTCGTCAAATACCTGGGTGTGAATGATTGAATCAAACGTATAGTTGTGGAGATACCAATTCTTGGATTCCGGGTGGAATCCATTCTCCTCTGTCTTGCTTCTTGGCTTTGACGCATCTGCCAGTACTAGAAGACTCTTTTTTTTTCCTTTAAAATTAAATATAATTTCTCTGGATGCTTCAGTTTTCCATGAAGTGACAAAACTACTTCCGGATTCTGACACGTGTTTCGAATTAAATTCAAAGTTCTCATTGGTGTCATTTGAAGAAAGGTGGATTAGGAGGAATCTAATGCGCAATTGACTGTTAATTAATACTACCAGTCTACGGAAGGGGAAACAGCACTTTTTCGTTCTGAATGTTTTTCAGATGACAATATTACCCTTTACTGTTTATCGAATTTCTTTGAGCATATAAAGTCAATTTATAATTCCTCATTTGCCCCCAACTCGAGACAATTTAATCCAAACAAGATTTTATATCGATCTCTATTATATCACATGATATTAAAAAGGBTTTGCATTAAATTAAAAATTAATTGCTAAATTCGAGGATTTCAAGTTACAAGAACCAAGATTACCTCTTTCTTCCTCTTTCTTTTACTTATTCTGGTGCTCAAKTAAAAGAAAGAGTATAATCATCTCTAATTTCAATTCATACTAATAAATATAACTGAATTTAAAATATAGGGAGAAGAATAAAAAATAGAAGGGTAATTGTGGAAATATAGGAAGAAGGCGGAGTGGATTCTTCGAATAACAAGTCGGAAATCGCAAAGATCAAGGACTAGAGATTTTTTTAAGAAAAGAAAGAATAAAAGAAATGGTTAAAGAAAAGGGAGAAAAGAGATGTTTGTTGGGAGATTCTCTAAAAAGTAATACTAGTACTAGTAATGGAATCTAATGGCTGTAAAAGCTTGTCCCTTTTGTGTGGGAAAGGGCATCTTTAATCCACTCCCAACTCCAAACCTCTCTCCTCTCCTCCACCCGAAAAATCCCCCCCCTTATCAATATTTGGGGTCCACTCTTCTTCCTCCTCGATTCTTTCTTGTCAAGCCTTCAAACAATCCGGGCCCACCCAGCTCCAATATTCTTGTCCGTGTCATATGTATTCACCGTCAACACAAATAATGAACTAAACTGGGTTTAATCGGGATAATAAAACTAGATAGTATAAATAAGAGAGAATGATTTTTGTTAATAGTGCTTGGTTAGAGGTAATAAGAATGAAAATAATTCAATAATACTCCATATTTCACTATCATTCATTCCTCCGTACTCTCATTCATCACCACTGACTTATACCAATTAATCAAAATTTGAAGTTTTTTATCAAAAAAAATCTATTTATTCTCGCATGTTAAATTTTTTTAAAAAATTACTTTGGACTTGAATTTAATGTTAATTTGTGAAAAACAAATAATTGTTCTGATTTAATGTTATATTTTCTTAAAAAAATAGAGAATTTATTTTCTAATGTTGAGTCAAATTTAATGTTAAATTTTTTAAATAAATTAATTAATTATTTCTTTAAAKTTGTAGTTGAATTTAATATTATTTTTGAACAACATAGAGAAATCAATTTTAATATATTAACTATGGATAAAATTGAAATTTTGACTATTCTCATTACTAATGTTAATCTAAACCAGGMAAAATCAATCACAATAATATCCATTATGAGGTTTCAACCAAACATACCAATATAATCATGATTTTTATTATGATTAATCCCTTAATTATACCCGTTGTGACTTCAATTGATAAATTTAACCAAACGCTTTCCAAAATTGAAGTAGGATAATTAATTGGATTTTTCAATATTAAAATTTGAATATGATTAGATCACTTGAAAWTTGCTATAGCAACTCTAAATATTATAGTTTTTAAACTTTTGCCCTTTTCTCTTATTTGTTTAAATTTTTTAA
>MEJB01000241.1:106778-184230 GCA_001752375.1 Rhazya stricta | reverse complement strand
GTTGCCCTGGTGCGAAAAGCTCCTTTTGAGTGACTCTCTTTCTAGTAAGAGCTTTATGTGCAGTTATCTCCTCTAGTATTGCTAACCATACATAATACGTCTCTTTTGAGAGATCGACCTAATATCACAATAAGAGAGCTGACAATCTGCCAGTTACCGGGTCGGTGAGCTAAGCGAGCTACCAGTAGCGGATAGTACCAGTGGCACGTATTTTAACCTAGCCCCTTTGTTTTCTTTCCCTATAGATCTGCCTTACAATACCCACCGGCTGCGGTGTTGTATTGCACATGAAATAAATATTACTAATTTTTATATTATAATATCTCATAATTATTTGAATTTTAAAATTTTAATAATTAAATAATGATCTTCATAAATTATGAGTCAAATAATTGGTAATAGCAGAGGTATAAGTGCAACAAACTTTCTATTACAAAGGCAAGTAATGGATGAGATAGTGTAGCTCTTTTTTTCATGAATGATTCAAGATCGGTGGAATAYCATTTGTGTTAGGTAAGGTAACTAATAGTCAATTGGATTATCATATCTGGCTTCACATGACTATATGATCCACTATTTGTTTGTAAAAGGATTTGCTGTATCGCATCTTATATATATGTACATATAGATATCGATTATTAAAATTTTTCAGGGAATAATAATTTTTAAAAATTATAAGTTGCATGTCAAACTCCTTATATAGTAATGATTTTAATCTTTAAACTTTATTTCGCTATATTTTAAGTCATAAACTTTTCTAGTGTCATAAAGTGATTTTAGATTTCGATTGATTTTTAAATTTAAACTGATGAAATCAATATTTCTTTCTTTAYATTTAAGGAAGTTCAAATTTAATACTTTCCTTCTAATAATATGTATTTTACTCAATTAAATTATTAATACGAAAAGATCCACGTCTATTCTCATCTTGAATTTATTWTTAATATGTAAGAGCACTAAAAATTTGAATTATAAACTACACCTTAGATAATTATAGGATAATGGCCTTGAAATGGTGGCATGGAAGGGTAAATATGACGATTTCAAACAGGAGTGTGTTAATCCAAGAAACAAGAGGGTAAAGTTAAATTAAAWGAAAAAGAGCAATCTCCTTGGACAAGAGAATGAATGGCCAGGATGCAATATGGAGTAGTATTCCGTGGCGAGACAATTCTGATCTATCGTCGCTGAGATTSAAGTGCTTTTAATTTTCACTTAGACCTAAAATATTAGTATGCTATTGAAATTGTAAAATTTTCTTTCATTTGGACTTTTAATTTACAAGGTTCGGGTTTATGTTAATAGATTTCTTTATATAAAAACAGGTCTTATGTTATTCGCGGATGTTTTAAGTAATTTCATTGACTTGAACTAAATTTCAATAAATTTTATTGATGACTCCACAGAGGATAATGCACCATAATCTATTCCAATGAGGATTTATTTCGTTTCTATTTTAATTCGAAAACATTTTAAATTTTATGTTTTGAGTTACTCTTTTCGACACAAAACATGTTTGATCTATATTGTCTTTTAAAATAGTTTGTAAAATCAAATTCTAGAAAAAAAACACATTATATTTAAAGATTAATATAAATCTAGATTGATTATTTTTAAATTAATTATAAGTATGCTTAGTCAATATCAATATATACTCAAATTAAAATTAAACACAAAAAATTGTGTGTCATCTAGGTAATTAAAGTTTTTTTAAATAATCATTAAAAATAAATCAATAGAAAATATGTTTTCCTCATTCCGATGGTATGAAAGTGTTTTACTTAAAAGTACTAAAAGTAATATTTTGATTATTTTAATTTTYGATATATTTTTTTCAAAAATAGGTTTTAAAAATTAGGCAGATAATACATTTTTACTTCTTTGAAAATTTGAAAGTAGAAAGTAGTATGAACATAGAAAAGGAAACATGGCTTACATTTTTTGATGCTCGGAGGACTCTAGATCTTCTCTTATTGCATTAATTAGAGCACGACACGCGCGTCGTACTGTGATTGATGGACAAAAGTATATATCTGTATACTACTAAAAGATCTCCAACCTCTTCAAATTACTAATTATATATTSATCGAAAATATAATCAAAATCTTAATATTTTGAGCTAGTAAAAGAGTAAAAAATTGATATGCCATATATATATATATATATATAAGAGAGAGGAAAGCACTTAACAGACTTCTAAGATATTTTTAAAATCTTGAAGAATATATGTATATTATAAATAGTTATTTATATATTTAATTATTTGAATCATGCGATATTCAATCTAAATATTTCGAGTTTAAATATCAAGCTCCTCATGGATTGTCACTTATACATATTAGTTCATTTTGGATTTCTCTTTAAGGAAAAAGAAATGAAAAATATTTACATAGCCACAATTTTATACCTAATTCACGGTACTAAAAACTTACTATATATGTTATTCGAGCAGTCAAGTGTTTTTCTAGAAAAAAACCTTATCTTCAGAAGAAAACAAAAAAAGGAACCTTATCAAATTTTGGGGGCATTTTGGACCATTAGCAGCGTAGTGTATCGGAATCTAGGAGAGCCGATTGGGGCAAAACCCAATAAAGAGACGAGTAGACGAGAAAAGGAAAATAGATTATACGCGACGACGCGATAGAGCTCCTTTTTATCCCATTTTTTTCTCTCTGTCAAAACCCGGCGTTGTTTATGAGAATCTTCCCCTTCCTATATCCCTCTTCTCCACTCTTTCTCTCTCTCACAATAAATGCCACAAACTCACACATATAAAGCTATACAAATCCTCTCCAGTATTGATTTCATCTGTTCATTCGCCTCAATTTTCCATTATCATCAACATCAGATCTAATTTCAAGAGTGAGGAGAGATTGATCTGCAAAATATCTTTGCAACTTTTTACTGATTTTAATCCAATATGGGTCCAATTCCACCGGAACTGAGCTTGGATTATAGACCAACATCAACGACGACGGCAACTGCCGTTGCTAGAGAGGAGAGTTCTTTTCCGAGGACGATCAGTAAGTTTATTGCAGAAGTTTCGATAATTGATAACGTTTCGGATAGGCTGTTGAAGCTTGATGATTATGTAAAGAGACTAGAAGATGAAATGAGGAAGATTGACGCCTTCAAACGCGAACTACCTCTATGCATGATTCTCCTTGATGATGGTGCGTTTTCATCAATTTTTTGCTTATTGTTTCTCTATTTCTCTGCCTTCGTAGTTTGTTTGTCTGTGAGTCTGTACAGTTTGTTTCATTGAGAGGCTGTGATGTTTTAACAACGTGTATGTTATGATCTCTCTCTCTCTCTCTCTCTCTCTCTGTCTCTCTCTTTCTTCTTTCTAGTTTTTGTTTCGCTTAAGTTTCAGTTCGATAAACTGGAAGTTCAAAGATGGCGTTGCTTTCATTTTTTGTTTGATTTTGCATAATTTTGTTTGGTGTTTGAGAAAAGTTTCTGAGATTCTGGATTTTGGTAAGATGGTTTGAATAATAGTCCTGAATAGTTTTTGGGTTCTGTTTGTCGGTGCAGCTATTGCGGCTTTGAAAGAGGAATCAACGAGGTATAGAAAATCAAATGCTGAACCAGTGTTGGAAGAATTTATGCCATTGAAGAAGAGTTCTGATGAAGATGAAACAGACAAGGTCGAGAGTAGAGAAGATGACTGCAGAGACAAGATGAAATGGATGAGCTCTGTCCAGCTCTGGAGCAGTGATCATGAATCCTCAAAAAATTTTAGCTCTAAACAAAACTCAAAACCAGATAACAAAAAGGTATGCTATCTAACAAGACTCAAACTTGAGATTGATCAAACATGTTCTCTGAATTCTTACTAATACATTCCTGTGTTACAGAGAAGCTTGGAAGAAGAAAATCAGGCTACATCCGAAGATTTATTCAAGAGTTGTGAAAGCCAAAGTACAGAAAAGGCATTTGTACCTTTCAAAGGATGTTCTGGTCTACCATTTGTACTGCCAGGAAAGGAAAATAGTGAGGAATTACCTGGTGTACCTGGGCTTTCACTTCAGACTCTTGGGATTAAGAAACCGAGGGAGGATGTTGGTTGTGYTGGCTTTAGTTCAACAGCTAGTGGTACCCGAGCTGTTTCTTCTTCTATAACTAGTGTCCAATCAAATGTAAGAGCTATATCTCATAGCCAGTCTCAAACTGCTAGGAAGCAAAGGAGGTGTTGGTCACCAGAGTTGCATCGGCGGTTTGTGGATGCTTTGCAGAAGCTTGGAGGTTGTCAAGGTTAGAACTTGCACTACTTGTTGAAGCTTGTGGAAATGTTTCGCATATTAGTGTTTATTAACTGTTTTGGTCCACAAACCAAACATCACAAGTAAAATCTAGAGAAAAATATTGTATTTAAGGTGGTGTTAGTATTGTTTTTGTCCCTTGAACTTTTCCTTCTTTGATATTTGTGGTTTGCTGGAAGTTAAGGTTTTTAGATTTTTCGAATCCATATCTTGTTATGCTTAACTAGTTGTGTTCTTCCATTTGGTATGTTATCTTTCCTTTTTGAGTTATACAACAATTACATTCTAGTATTGTTTATTGATAGATGTTGAATTTTACTGAGGAATAGATGAGGTGCTCAAGTTAGGAATCCACATCGAGGATGACTTGAAGTACTCATTCTATAACGTTTTGAACATTTCGATGCATGAGTAGCCCACTGAGCTCATCTGAAAACTTCAATACCTTTTGAAATGAGTTTCATGAATTGGTTTTGTGTCTTGTGGTTCAGTTTGCAGCTTTATAATTGTTCCTTGCACATCTGATATGACCTTTTGATCCTCTACAGCTGCTACACCGAAACAGATTAGAGAGCTTATGCAGGTTGATGGTCTTACAAATGATGAAGTGAAGAGTCACTTGCAGGTGGATTTCAAGTTACATCTTCTTTTATCTCATTTATTTTTTATTGAATTCTAGACCATGAAATAATGTCGTTCTTTTTTCCTTTTTTTSGGTATKATATCAGAAATATCGACTTCACACTCGAAGAGTTCCCGCTACAAGAAGCAACCCTACAAATCAATCTGTTGTTGTTTTGGGAGGTCTATGGATGCCCCAAGAGCAGTATAGTGAATCATCAAAACAGAGCACCTCTCAGTCTGGTTCTCCTCAGTGCCCACTTCAGTTAGGTGGTGCCTCTGGGGGTACATCAATGACTGGGGGTGATAGCATGGAAGATGAAGAAGATGAAAAATCAGAAAGCCACAGCTGGAAAAGTCATGCACTCACATCTAAAAGAAACGATGTATAGCAGATGTCCACCTCAGATATGCAGATAAACCCACACATTACATCATCTCATCATCCRTATAAATGAATCTTGAAGAGAGTGAAATTTTTGCAGGATTAGAGGAGGTCCTTGTGTTGAATCATGTTCTKGATATAGTTGTTTCGGTATAAGGAACTTCAAGTAAAGTCCATTTCTTGAATTGAGCGAGCATTTCCCTATTGCCTATTGACTTGTGTCTATTGATAATTCRTCTTTCTTAGAACACGGACTAATCATGTCTGCCCTGTTTGCTGGGAGACACTAGTAATTGCCTATGGAACATTTTCTCTTTATTGTAGTTTCTTAGGCAGTTTATTATAGGTTGAATTGGCTTACTCTTCCACATTTCCTTTTTGTGAGAAATGATGCTAGTTGAATCTTTCATCAGAAGAAACACGGTGAGAGATTCAGGTGGAATGAGAATAGAGATGCCTTYGGAGACTGGGCAAGAGCAAACCTTAGCTTTTGTCTACAACAAGGAAATTAAAGGCACATGGTCCACCATAATGCTTGACCGGCAACTCTGTTCTTTATATTATCTCCACATTTGACTAATCTGGAAAGTTTGAATTTCATGGCAGCTCAAATGAGCTTCTTTCTTGCAGTATTAGCTACGATCATTAAACATTCCATTAGCCAACTGCAATGATCCGCCTTGAAGCATGCACAGATTCTTGGGTTAAAATTCAAAGCCCCACATTTGTTGATGAACTTTATTTTATTCCGACGGCAATCTTTGGATGGTTCGATTCATACACCGCGTTCATTTGACTTTACGGGACAAGGTTTCGTTCTTTGCTAATGTGAAAAGCGGGTTGTTTAGCGCTCTTTATCAAACAAAWACACATTTGAGTTCGACGTTTACCTCTTTGAAGCAACGATACAARTAGTCGGCTCCAAAGTCCAGCACAAGGACGGGGCTGGTGGTTTAAATATTCATACCTAACCAGCGATGAAGAAATGCAATCTCTTGCCAATGTTTATCCAAATGATGCGTGGCAAGACAGTCCCTTTCACCACCAAAATATAATCTCCAAAGAATCTTGCATACAAGACAGTCCCCTCTGGAATTGATAGCTCCGTCCATTCTTTCCTTATATGATATTAATCCCCTTCATTATTGTATGCCGCTGCTTAACTTACACATTCCTCTCACCTAAATTTACACCTCAATCATTTRTATGTAATATTTAGATAAAAATACTATTGTACTTCTATCAAATCCTTGCATTACACTTAATGTGGAGTCTACAAAATAACTCAATTTCTAAACACTGAAATTCTATTTATACACATTTGAATTTGAATAGTGAAATTTGATTAGAGCCTTGACGACCATTTGGATAAAACTACGTACCGTGTGATTTTTACAAATTTGTTATTTTTTTAATACCTTTAATACATATGATAGTAAGAATAAAGTTAATTTTGTCCGACAAATAAAAAATTTTAAATTTAGAGGTATGAAYATATTAAGTGATGAGATGAGTGCCAGAGTCGGAATAATAATTATCAAACTTTCTACAAAGATTTAAGAATCATCAAAAAATCCCAAATTATACCATCARACCATYTCAATCTTCTAATATGCTCTTACTTGATTTATTTTTTAGCATTGGATTACGTAATCAAATCGTGGCTCTCAAGCTAAAAGGTGGTAATTTTTATCTAAATATTTATTTATTCACTGATTGAAGATCTAGATTTGGAGTGAAAACTACGTATATATTTAGCCTCCCTCGTATTTTATTTGAATAAATAGGATTGGCGATGGCTATGATTAGCGGGTCTTAAATTCTCCATTCAACTATTAATAAAGATAGGTAAGAGCAGCCAAAGCAGGTGGATTTATTTCACATGGTAATTTGTTAGTATCCAGCTAAACGACGAGGTTTTGAGATATTGATCCCCATAAAATTTCATTTGTTGGGAGGACCCAAGAAAAGCAAAAGCATATGAGATATGCAATTGCTTTTATTGCTTGATGTGAATTGGTAAAATGTATAGTAATTGATGACAGCTAACTTTTGTACTTTTATTGTTTGCCCAATAWTTCTTGGATCCCATTTTGATTTTGATCTCTTCTTCCTCTTTGGATGCCCATGAAAGTGTTGGTCTTTTGGCCCTTTTCTTCTACCTGYTCTCTTTTTTATTTAGTCAAGGGGATGTCTTTTGTGTTCTTGTGAAGAAAGATGGCCTCTTTATTGCTTTTATTTTATTGCAAATCGCCAATAATAATAGTAATAATAATGGCACTCATTTAGAGTTGAAAGTTCATATTTAATTTTATATTATCTCTATTTCAAAATATATGTCATCTGAGGAAACAATTTAGATTTTATATTTTGAGTGACTTGCTTTTAAATTTGCTAAAAATATGTACGATTTATTATTTTTGAAAACAATTTCTAAAACATGAAATTCTTGAAAGTACAATCAGTTTGAAAATTAATGGTTAATTATTTGTAATAAATTTACTTTTAAATTATAAGTACGATTACTCAATATCAACGTATGTTTAAATTAAAATTAAAAATCAAAATTAGGTGTTATCTAGGTAATTAGATTTTTTGAATTATTATTAAATCAAAATAAACAAAAAAAAAGTATTTTTCTCGTTTTGATTGCATAAGAGTATTTTACTTGAAAATATTAAAATTAATATTTCATTTATTTTTAGTTTTCAGTACAATTTTATTTAAAAATTACAAAGAGAATACATTTTCACAGTTTTAAAAATTTGAGAATAGAAAATAGAACCAAAATAAAAAAGAAACATGACCTAAGATGTTTTAAGTTCGGAGGGTTCTAAATCTTCTAGTACATGTTTTTATTAGACTAATCATAGCATAATACTTATATATCTTGACTCCTATAATAGAGGATGAAGATATATACATATCGTGTTCTAGTGGATGGATACATGTGTATAATAAATAATAATTAAATATAATAAAAGATCCCCAATTGATCGGGAGTACATTTAGACTAATTAATTAGATATTGATTGCAAATATAATCAAGATCATAATATTTTTGAACTAGTAAAARAGTAAAAAAAATTATATGCCACATATAAGAATAGAGAGAGAACTTAAAAGACTTCTAAAATATTTTCAAAATTTTGAAGAATATATATGTATTTTATTTGAACCACTTGATATTTGATTTAAATATTTCGAGTTCAAATACAAAAAGGAACCTCGAGAACTTTTTTGAAACTTTGCTGAAGCAATATCAAGGTTCCTTACCAATTATCACTTAATCAATAAACCTTGATAAAATTCGAAAAATATTGAATATATATATATATATATATATATATAAATATAATCCAGTCGCTGTTGGGAGGTGAGATAGTAATCCCACCAGCCTTTCAAGCTGACCAGAGAAACTATCTGGGTTTTGTAGGCATTTGCTGCCATCGTCATCTACTGTAAAAAGCTGATAATCTTAGGATAACGACACTCCATCTATTATAAGCCTCAGGAACACCAAGTCCTCCTCCCGGGTCCGCAAGGTGCACTGGACCAAGTACGTCTGGATTACCTACTCCCCTCTTACCCGCTGGGTTTACGTCTTTACTGCCCTTCATCATAGGACTCACTGCGCTTCTCCCATCCCACCATTAGTTGAACCAGAATGGGAAAGGATGAGGCTTGACATATACGGGTATCAAAAATAGATCAGCTATGTATGCTGATGCTTGGATTTTGAAATATAGAAAGCATGATACCATGCTTGTTCATAGTCCCAGTAGGTGAAAGACTCATGATAGAAAGGTTCACTCTTGCATGTGTTTGAAAATCTAAACTCTTGGTGAAGATCACCTTGACATTGGATCCATATATATATATATTATATATATAGTATATATACATATTATAGTCCATTTGAATTTCTCTTTAAGAACAACAGAAAATGAATAGTATTTACATAGCCACGATTTATCATAATTTATGCTATTAAAAACATATATAATTTCATTACATAATATATATTCAAAGAGTAATTTTTTAATATATTATATATATATACATATAAAAAAAATAAACCTTATCAAACTCTGAGGGCATTTTGATCTATTAGCGGAAGCATTCGTGTTGGATCAAAATCTAGCATAGCCAAATTGAACCAAAACCTGGTAAACAGTCAAATAAGTGAGAAAAGAAAACTAGATTATATGCGATGACGTGAGA
This sequence comes from Rhazya stricta, assembly GCA_001752375.1. Lineage (NCBI taxonomy): Eukaryota > Viridiplantae > Streptophyta > Magnoliopsida > Gentianales > Apocynaceae > Rhazya > Rhazya stricta. Next base: position 174,738 of record MEJB01000241.1, on the reverse strand, counting down.
TAAATAGTGAATTTTTATCCCAGTTTTTCCCCATCCAAACCCGACGTTGTTTATGAGAATCCTGGCCTTCCTATATCCCTCTTCTCYACTATTTCTCTCTTTAATTTTATATTACATCTATTTCAAAATATATGTCATCGATTTGTTAAAAATATGAATGAGTTTATATTTACCAAAAAAAGTTTCTAATATTATCTCTATCTATATGCGTTGAAATCACTCTTGTTTACCTGTTTTCATTACGACATTCTTTTCGAAGTATAGATCATTTTAAAACTTATGCATAAAGACCCAAAGTTACTCAAAGTTTGATTTTTAATAATATTGATTTGTACATATATGTATAAAATTATCTATTTTGAAACGGATGTAATACAAACACTTTGAAGGACATTTGACATRTGCTACAAGTTTCCACATTTTCCTTACTAATTGAAGAGTTAACGGCATGACATTTATCTTAGTGAGCCTTGTTGTCCTTTGTCTTAAGATTGTGGAAGTTCAAGATGACAAGTAAACATTCATTTTGAAGATTAGAAGGGATGAGAGTATCGAATTATTCACATCAATCAAGTTTAATGACTCATAGTTCTTTTTACTTTGAAATTAATTTAAAGCCAATCCACCTATCACATTATTGGGYTCTCAGCAGCCTTAAATAGATTAGGAATGCTACTCAAATTAAGAATTAAGGCTTTGCATTTGGATTACATTTTAGGTTGGGGGAGAAAAATGTTCTTTTATGGAGTTGAGGAGGCGGATAATTACAAAAGTTGAATTTCAAATTTTAAATTTGTAGATGAAGTTTAGAAATTTTTTTGAGTTAAGCTACTAAATGAATTACCAAATAAGAARTGGAACTTTTCCCTAGAAATTTCAGTGTACAACGAAATTCAAATCTAAATAAAAATATGATTTTGAGTTAATTAACCATGTAAAACTAAGGTGGAGGAAAGAAAATAATCGTGCAAAAAGTTCATGAATAATTGATCATTCAAAACTTTTCATCATCTACAACTTTAATGTATGAATAATCGATAACTCTAGATAAGTAATCGAATTATTCAAATAGATTACTCATAATTCTTYACATTTTCTACGACTTCTAATGTATGAATAATAGAAGTCGATTATTCAAAGTAATTATTATAACTAATCTCTGTTAATGTAAGCGTTGCAAGAATTGTAGGTAAGGGAAATGTTGGCGTAGCTTTTTATTTTTTAGTGATGTTTAGAGGAAAAATTGTTGGTCTGCGAATAACATTTCTTGGCGCAAAAAGTAAAATACATGATATTTGAAATTAATTGTAAAAAATTTCTTAATTTAAAGCGTAAAATAAATGACATTTAAATTAAAGAAAAAGAACTTTTTGGGCCAAAACTTAATTCAAATACACGCTAATATGCTATGCTATGTTGAAGTAATACCATGAGCCAACAATGAATGGAAACGAACTGGGCCAAGATTGGCTTTAATCCAGAATATGTATCCATTGAATGGTCCAGTGGTCAGAGTTTGGAAAAAGTCTAAAGTGGACCAATTCAATTATCATTATGTGTAAAATTATTTTCACTTGGCAAGGAAAATATTACAGTTTGGTATTTTCATGCACGTGCTAATAACTGAGATTTGGGAAGCCTTAAAAAAGGGACGAAAGGCACCAGAAGCAAGGGTCATGTGTAAGAAGTAGAGTTGATGAAGTCTACGGCTTTTGTGGTTTTAAATTCCAGTCGCAAATATACAGATACAGTTACTAGACTCAAGGAGAGAGCGGCAAGTTCCCCGCTCCAAAAACTCTCCTCCCACCACCAGAATAGACTGACAGAGAGAGAGAGAGAGAGAGAGAGAGAGGAATAGATGATGGACCTGTGATTGTTTCACCCAAAAAAACAATTATAGGATTTTGAAACAGAAATCCAAACAAAAAAAAGTAATAATAATAAGAGCATATCCACCAGCACAACCAAAAATGGCCCAGGAATTGCCCGAGAAAGGAATTCAAGAAATGAAGCAAGAATTTCTTGATACACTTACTATTAATATTAATAAGGATCAAAACAAGGATGATACTGGTAGCTCATTCAGATTCAATGCAAATGCTCCTGAATTTGTGCCAAGACCGCAGACCCCCRTCCCCATTTCTGGCTATTTTTATCCCTGTTTCCAGTATCTCGGTGGGACTGGTGGAGCTGATTGGATTTATGTTGGCAGTGATCAAGATTCCATCTCCTTGGTCACCAATTCTACCGCCGCTGCAACCCAGCAGCAGCCCAAGAATGTCCTGACTGAGGAGCTTCAGAAAAAGATCCTCAAACAGGTTTTGTTTTCTACCTGCCGTTTTCATTTTCCCTTTTACTGGGATTGCATTTTGGCTGCCTTCGATTCACTCATTTCTCAAAAACTGCACATTTGTAGATTTGGCTCATTTTGCATGTATTTGTGTTGGATCTAATGTTGATGATCATTTGCATGCCACCATATATATTATTGTATTTGATGCCAAATGCTTTGGGGTTCTTTCCTGGGATTTTTTCTGATATCTGAGGAGATCCTATGCACGTAATAGATGGAATACCAGTTCAGTGACATGAGCTTGCTGGCAAATGAAAATTTAGCAAAACAGATCAGCAAAGACCCTGAAGGATTCGGTGAGGATTATGATCGAATACCATTTTATCCAGCTTAGAAAACCAACTAAGAAACCTTATTACCTTCATGTGGTATATAATTTCCATATTATGGCATTCAAACAGTTCCAATAACTGCCGTTGCATCTACGAAGAAAATCAAATCCCTCGTGGGCACCAATCACCAATTGCTTGCCCAGGCTCTTCGGGCTTCTTCAAAGTTGGTAAGTTCTTTTATATAACTAGGTGATGTCCTCACTGAATGAAAAGATTGAATCACAATTTGCTTAAAGTTTTCTACTCCTTTCCTATAGGACGTAAGCATTGATGGGAAGAAAGTCAAACGTAAGCTGCCATTTACTGAAAAGGTGAAAGAGGAGCTGCAGGTATGCTTTTTCTTTATATCTTCRACTTACCAATTCTCCATGTTYAGGTTTTGGTTTTRACATTCAGCTTCATCCTTTTGTCCAACAGCTGCGCACTGTAGTAGCTGAAAATCTACCTGATGATCACTCCCATCAAAACATCGAGAAAATATTTAATGTGGCTGGAAGGTGGATCTTAGTTACCTCCTTGYGTTCTTGATCTTCAGTATTATGACAATTTCTTGGCTTAGAGCAGACTAATAAAATGAATATATGTGTATTAACAGCGTGAAAACAATCCGAATCTGCCATCCTCAGGACCCTTCTACCCGCTCCAAAGGAGATTTTATTATCAGTACCAAGGTAGATATAGCGGAGTTATCTGATTGGGAACCAGCATGGAACATTTTATGGAGGATTACTGTTCTTCTTTACCAATTATTCGTCTGATCTTTTACTTTTGATTTGGTCTTGAAGCTGCATGCCCTTGTGGAGTTTGAAAATTCTGATGCAGCTGAGAAAGCAGTACGTTAAAACCTTTGAGCTTGAAACTGTAATTCTATACCTCGTTTTTTGTCGCCTGTTTGTGTATCATTTTTCAGCACTCACTGGAACTTTTAACTTCATTAGGTCGAGAAGTTAAATGACCAAAGGAATTGGAGGAAAGGCCTACGAGTTCGCTGTTTGTTAAGGCGTTCGGTAGGTTTGGTTAACTAAAAAATTTCCAACATATGCCGATCTTCTTCCTTTTTGATTGAAGAAAAAATCTTAGGTTCCTGTTATAAAATTGTGCAGCCAAAATCGGTTTTGAAGAACAGGAAAGAGTTTAATGGTATTTTAGAGTATGAAGACCRACTGCCTGCTGAAATATTATCAGAAACACCTTCTCATACTGGCAACTCAGAATCAATTGCTGCAGTTGCAGCAGTTGCTGCAAGTGCTACAGAAACTGCTGTAGTTGCTGCAGGCCATGTCAGTGTTCTTGACCACTCTCCTACTGTAGTTTCATTTCACAATATAGTTTCTCTCCTATTATATTTTCATTTCACAGTATAGATTTTATGCTTAAAAGTGTTCCTTGTTGCTTGATCTAGATGGATATGAATATCATCGACAAATTCGATAAGCTTCATAAAGAAAGGAACAAAATCTTCTCCCTATTTTCAGAAATTTCATCAGGAGTACAGGTTCGTTTACCCTTTTCCCTTGGATATATCACTATAATAAGGTAGTAGACCAATGCCTGCAGCTAACAAGTTATAATCTCGCAAGGATCAATCATCAGCAACATTTCTGTTTTGTGCAGGTTGAAGAAAGTTCTGCAGCCTCAAAGAAAGTATGGAGCAAAGGCCGTGGGAAATCTAGGCTACGTACTCAGACTTCTGGAGGCCGAGGCCTGCTTGCTTCAACTCCHCAACTAAGCAGCTCAATCCTGGGTGAAGCATCTGCAAGACAGACCGTAAAAGGACCTCGAATGCCAGATGGAACCAAAGGCTTCACCATGGGCAGGGGAAGACCATTGAGTGCTCCTCCTCCTAAGTCCTGTGCTGCAACTGTGGTGTGATGGGCAGTAGTCAGTCAGTTGTTCCGAGTTGTGGATTCACAAACTTAGTCAATTAAGTCTACTTGTGTCCGGCAATTTTGATCTGAGAGCTGTAGAATTTTAAGCCCTAAGAGTTGCTTGTGACTGTCTAGCTAGCCATCTACAACATAAATATCTGGTAGAAAGCAGTATGGTATGGCATGTCAAGACAAGGTCATGGCTATGCCGAAGGATTTTGTAAGGTCTCAAAATCTTCTTGGATACCCTTYTTYTCCCGGACTTTTTGTTTCGTGTCCTACGAGAGTGATATTCCCCCCTCTATTTGTCTCTAATGATAATAAAAGTATGTTCTGCTGAACCAACTTCTCCTATCTACTAGAATAAAAGAGAGTTGTATTTCCTTGTTTCTGCAAAAAGATTCAAGAAATGAATGTTCACTATGAAGTTTGAAAAATGGCGTCTGTTAAATCTGGTTTTCAGGATATCCTTCCTCTCCATCTTGCCAATAACCTTCTATTTCTTGCTCTCCCAATCAATGACATTACATTCCATAAAAGCAAAATTACCAGGCCTAGATTTTATGGTTGTTTGGTCGTCTTTCCTACCAACCATTGGTAGCTGCCTATGTCTGTTGGAAGTTGGATCGTGATCCGGAAAAATTCCAAGCTTGTAACTCACTTCTCTGGTATGGCTAGGTGACAATGGTGTCTACAAATCTGGTTTAGTATATCATTCTTATCCATGTTGGAACAAATTTATAGGTACAATTACATCTTAAAAGTAGGACAAAATGAATCCTATTCTAAGGAAACTAAATATATCCTTACACAAAATCAATCAACTAATTAGATTCCTACAATTCCTAAATCAATTTCTATGACTACAACACATGAGTAACCCCTGCCAACAAAGAGTAAATTTATTTGAATCACGCTTTAATCAAAATATTCTGGCTTCGACTACTTCGGACCCAATCATGGCCAACTATATCAGTGTCCTGGTTCAGAGTTTCATACTTTGCTTCCTCGGAAATCATGCCTACTTGGAAGGAGAAATTGTGATCGGAGCAAAATTGGGTTGAAATATAGTATAGTGAAGTAGTTAGAATCAAAATCAAAAGTATAGAACATATTTAAAGAAACAGAGGATAAGAACTCATTGATTCAAAAACATTTCCTTGCCCAGCTCAAATATGTAGGTAAAGATTAATTGATTTGCTTATTATAATTATGTGTTTGAAAAATATTGATATAGGACGATGCCCAGCTACCATATGGGGCCCATTAGCTCAGTTGGTTAGAGCGTCGTGCTAATAACGCGAAGGTCGCAGGTTCGAGACCTGCATGGGCCATTTTTTTTTCCTTCTGGGTTACCTTTTCCTTTTCTTTTGAAAGAATAAACCTTTCCACTTTGTCCTCCGGATTTCACAATGCTCTCCCAAAATCKACATATTTCTATTTTTTCTAATTATCAAACAAAAAAGTCCTATTATTTGTAGTTAAATATGATAAGATGACTAAGAAATTTAATTACACAGAATTAAATTCAATGAGTTTTATTTTCTACAAATTTGCTTATTTTGACAATTTCAACTATATTTTATGAATAAATAACGAGAATAAGGCTTTATTTGAATCTTTCTTAAAAATATTTCACTCTTTAATATAATTTAAATTTAAACAAAGTATGATTTCATTTAATTAATCATACAAAATCAATAGATTTTTATTTTTTTAATGATGATTGAAAGATATTTTTTTTGTTTGGGAGTAATATTTTTTAGCCCAAAATATAGAGTAAAATAAATGAAATTTGAAATTGGGAGAACCTATGAAAATCTTATTAAGAAAACTAATCACTCTCTTCTTGGCAAACAATGTGAGAATTTGCAGCAGTTTGAACCCTAGAGAACCAGAGGAGCAGGTGGCTGAATGGTCTTGAATTAGGGGCAGCATTGACCTCTGCAACCACATAAAGCCACAACCTTGCTGCTAGGTAACAAATTTTGGAACATCTCTCTTGTTAAGCATTTTTATTCGCAGTTGTTCTTGCAAACGTTATTTTTTGTTTCGTGTAGTTGGTCACTTTCTTATAGAAAGTAAACTTTTTTAATAGAACTTCGTGGACCCTATGGGTATGGCTGCCTGCCGACATATTTATGGCTTTCTTTATTTGCTTCTCTTTGTTCGTCCTCCATTTTTTGAAGAAGAAACTGCTCTTGCCCTTCACATTTACGTATTATTTCTGCTGTCGAGTTTTTTTGCCGAAGACTGCAACTTTATACACTCCTAGTCAGTTTCGTCACACCCACAACCAAGAATAGAAATCCGCCCCTGGATCAAACAAGCAATACTACTCTTGTTAAGGTGCAATGGAGTTGTTCATTAGGATATAAGCTGAAAACCAAGTCCTGATTTTAGGGCATCCGATATATAGTTTCCATGTCTGAGGTTGGAGCAAAAGGTACTCCTACAAATGGGAGACAATGGAGGTGAGAAAATGGCAACGATAATAGATATTTGTGACGTATTGGACTTGAAAATGCAACTTATGCAAAATATCAAGTTATTACCTTTAATATGAATCTCTGAAGAGTTAATTACCAACTTTCACACAATTAATTTGAAATAAAGGAGTCATCTTTAAAGATATTCCATCTCATGATCCAAAAATCACTGATGCATTTTCATCTCAAATGCTTCAAAGTTTATCATCAACTTTATGTAGTGAATTGATTATAAAAAGGAAGCGTCCCTATAAATTTGCATCTGATGGTCCACATATCAGGCTGATGCATTTTCATCTGAAGATGCTTTGATCAATATAGCAGCCTGGGAGAAATACAAATCCAGTTCAGACTCACGAGTATTTTCTACGTAAGAAAGTTAAAGTTCCTTTTTGTTCAGATAAATTTAGTGGGAAGAGTCTTAATTTGACTTTCTTTCAGTCATGGGCAGTAGATATAAGTCAATTTACATTCAGCTTTCATTTATTTAGAGTAACCATTAAACTAAGCGCACCCCAATTGGCCTTCTAATCAGCACTAGCAATATCAAAATGATCCTTGGGGAGAGAAGTCTGCAAATTGGAACTGTCTCGATAAACAATGAAGATAGTAACCATAAGTAGACTCTTCATAGTCATCCTGTTGCATATACGTCATAAAGCACTGGTATCCATCTCTGCAATTTGGGGAATTGATTATCTCGTGGATAGACCTTCACATAACCTGGGATTGCTCTTCACCACCACCCGTTGTTCTTGACTTGCAAATAATTCATTATGTTCTTACATTATGACAACCCTTTATGTGGTTTTTCCGCACATGTTTGAAGTCTTTAATGTTCTTTAATTTTTATCTCCATTTGTTCCAGTCCCTTTCAAAAGTTGGATGCTACTTGTCATCTTCCTAAACTCAACTTTCAGATACTTCCAAATGGCCTCATTGAAAGGTAGACAATGACTAAATGACAACACCATGAATCTCCATGAAAATAATATTTAAGAGCACATTGTATTATCATTCTCCGTAGTATGTATTTTATTCTTTGTTCCTGACTGCTGCTTATAGAAATTCCCTAGTTCTTGGTAGTGGAAATCCCTCATATCTTTCAACTCCATCAAGTTTCGTCAAGTCTTTACGAGTTTTGCATCCTCCTACATATTGAGCAGGGGCTAGATTGGAATTTGTTTTCAAGTCTCTAGAGTTTTGCATTCTCATATATATTGAGCGGGGGCTGGATTGAAATTTATTTTCTTCAGTTATTTATTTTTTCCTTGTTCTGTTTCATTTTGAAGATAAGCTTGGACTCAAGGAATGAGGGGAGAAGAGTATTCAAAAACTTCATGTTTGTTGATGGCCCCTTCACCATTTAATTATTAAACTTTGTGATATTTTCTTAAGAAATGTTTTGAAAGGTAAAAATGAATGCACACATTTATTTCTCCAACCTATGTATACCTAACTGAGCCAACATATTCAAATTGGCTGCAGTGCTATGTCACTTCAGAATTTTGGAACTCCTAAGTAGAGATTTATGTAATGCCATGCAATCTCCCTTCCAAATGCTAATATTTGAACAGTTCTTTGTTCCAACAAATTTGGCAGCTGGAATCTGGATTCCCAAGTGAATTCTTAAACACTTTGTTATGAAATAGCAAAGGATTTGGGGTATATTAATGTCCATCCTGACTGATCTTAGGCTGTAGATACTCGGTTGGTATTCCATTTGTTTGGTTTCAAAGTTGAACCATGTTTTAGACGTGCAGAAGCTTTTTACCCAATTTGTTACAAGGTTCTTAGAAGAGCCTGATCATCCACAAGGATTATTGATCACATTGTGACACTTTTGTTGGAGTTTGATGTGCAAGATTTCATAAATATCATTCTAACTTTATGTCTAACTAGCAAATAGGACTAATGAATGCTTATTGGATGTTGTACTTATCTTCTTCAGGCATGTAAATAAAACAATAAGCTCTAGGTTCATGGCCACTAGGTTGCCATGAAAATAGTGGCAGTGCCACTCAGTAACCCCCACCAATGAACAAAGTTGTGACTTCATTAGTTCTCCTCTATAAATTTTAGAGCATGCTCACTGCAATTCATCACCTCCTGCAGTGCTTGAAAAATCCCATATCAGAAAGCTATGGGTCATAAAACCTTCTTGTTCTTAAGTATTTTATTCTGCATCATGTTCTCCGTAGAGCCCTTTCCTGAAGCCCAGCTAGATTGCCATTTCTATGATGAATCGTGCCCTAATTTGGTTCAGATAGTTAAGTGGGGTGTTTGGTCAGCTATTAGAAATGACACCAGAATGGCTGCATCCCTTCTCCGTTTACACTTTCATGATTGTTTCGTAAATGTAATTATTCTTCTTTCTCTTCCTCCATGATCAGCTAATTTTCCTTTTTGATTTACCATGACTGGTTTGGTTATATGAGAATATATTGATTCAAAGTGTGTGATACCACATTTTAATCAAGTGGCAATAGTTTTAGTGGTATATAAACCATGCCTTAGAGGGCGTGAKAGCTGTTCAGTTTTTGCTTGAAGGACGGTGAATTAATACAATGCATCAATAATTGCCATGTTAATGGATGCTTTTAATTTTTCCCATTAAATAGAAAAATAGAAGCCTGCTATATCATTTACAAAGGCAGTTCAAATTTTTACTGGAGCTGTACTCCCTATTATTTAGCAACTGTCTTCGTCCTAGAAGACTGTGGCAGCAGAGTCGCCCTAAAGAAAGGAAGTGTCATGACACCTTCTTAGACGTAAAAGCTGTATGTTCCCAAATCTTATTTTCTATTTATATCCTTGAATATGTTTCCCTTTTGTTTTGACATTATATAGCAGAAATTTTAGGTTGAAATTATTATGCTTTCCTTAATGGCAGTCCATTTGTCTGATGTTGTACGTTCAAACTTCAGGCGATGAATGAATAAGGAATTTTTGCGCACCGTTGTGTTTATAGAACAAGATTGGCTATTKACTTTCTCTAACTGTGGTCAGTGCAAAATATGAATCATTTGAACTCCTAWATTGGTGAAATGCATATTTTCATTAAGAAGTTTAAATGAAAGAGCTTGGCAGATGATGACACATTTAAGGATGTCAAATGAACTTGGAGGTTAAAACTTCACTTCTTTGTTGAGTGCCAGATTGCTTAATCTTTTGATGCTTGCCACAGGGTTGTGATGGTTCTGTGCTTCTTGATGACAYCTCGAACTTCAAGGGGGAGAAGAGTGCTTTTCCTAACCGCAATTCAGCCCGAGGATTTGAGGTGATTGATAGCATAAAAGCAGATGTTGAAAGAGCTTGCCCTTACACAGTATCATGTGTGGACATCTTGGCTCTTGCGGCTAGAGAAGCAGTGGTTCTTGTAAGTATTAGCAGAGCTGATGAGGAAATGTATTCATCATGTTAACCTAAAAATGATTTGATAAACCCTGGCAATAACGTGCTGATATCTATGTAATGTGATTTCATCCAATATTTAGGTAGGAGGCCCTTATTGGCCCATTTATTTAGGCCGGCGAGATGGATTAACTGCAAGTGAGAAAGCAGCAAATGAGCAATTGCCATCACCTTTGGAGCCTTTGGCCAACATTACTGCCAAGTTTGTCTCAAATGGTCTTGACTTGAAGGATGTGGTAGTCCTCTCAGGTACTTGAGACTGCTTCACTTAATTTTGTTGTCACATTTAAGAAAGGAAACATTAACGAGAGTCCTCTTTTACTGATATCATGCTTTTCATTGAGATATAGGAGCCCATACAATCGGTTTTGCTCAGTGCTTCACATTCAAGAGAAGACTCTTTGATTTCAAAGGCTCTGGCAAGCCAGACCCAACTCTTGATGCATCCCTTCTTTCGAACTTGCAAAGCACTTGTCCAAATGGAGACGGATCGAACAGCAAACTAGCTCCTTTGGATGCTCAAACTAYTCTTAGATTCGACAATGCATATTACAAGAACTTGATGAGCAACAGGGGCCTTCTTGAATCTGATCAAGCATTGATGGGGAATCCAAAAACCGCAGAAATGGTCAAGTCTTACAGTATGTACCCGTATCTGTATTTCCAAGATTTCTCAGCTTCAATGGTGAAGCTTGGATATATTGGGATTCTGACGGGGCAAGCTGGGGAAATTCGCATGAAATGTGGCGCTGTAAACTCTTATAATTATGATAAACATTACTAGAGGAAAATGGAAACCAGTCTGCTTTTGTACATTAGTCACTAGAAGTATGGAACATAGTATTCTAGGTTGCTTGAATAAAACTTCTCTGCTCTCGATATGAATCATTCATCTGAAATCATGGCAGCAGTTCTTCATGAAATCAGAATGTCATAATCTATAGGTAAGAAGAGATTGTTCAACAAATGAATTTGGAAAACTCTGGCCTCAAAAATTGGCCCTAAGTTAGGTGTGATGTGGTGGAAAGTTCAGGCACCTTCATGATTGACCATAAAGAAACAAATCAAATTATTATAGTTCTCTTTTTCTTACTAAGTTTTGGACTTTTGGACTAAATAGGAGAAAGAATAGCCTGGAAAGCATATAGATTCAACGAAAAGCCGACAAGGAAAGCTTGGATTCAACAAGTGATCGATAAAATAAAAAGAAAAGCTGGTGGGTATTCCCGAACCCAGAGCCTGACTAAACCTCTGTACTAGTCATGGAGATATCTGTAGTCTGTTCTTCTGTTCTTCGGTCGGCTCTCAAAACAAAAGCATATTTATCGATTACTCTCTATATTTCTCTCTCTGCATGCAAATGCAATCTTGTTTCTGGTACTTAGGTATATTAAAATAGGGATGTTAAGAAAATTACTGATCAGCCAAAAGCCAATACTATTATTGTAAATGAGGRACAAGGGTGGTCATCACAGGYCCCCGTCCCGAGGAAAGTGTAGAGAGAGAGATAGAGATCAGGGACATATTCTCTTATGACAGACTGAGATTCTCCATACGACCATACCTACCTGAGTCTATCTGCAGAGGTCAGACCTTGGACAATCTTTGAATTTCGCATCATCTGGATTTACGTGGATTCTCCCGTTGATTCTTTCTGATTCATTAACCTGACCTCCATTCTTTTCTTTACCTCACCAGATAACAATCACAGTAGCAATAGTGACCGTGGATCTTTTCAGATGCTCCCAATGCTGAAGCAGTTTCTTACATTCTCTGCGGCTGTGTGTTCTATTTTCCACACGATATATTGATATCTCTTACTTGTATAAGAATTTCATCGAGTTCTAGAGGTTAAAAACCAACCATTTATTATTTTGTTTTCCTATACAAAAGAAAAGGTTTTGTCTTCTCGTTTCCATGAAACAAATAGCTCTTGGCTTCTAAAGAAGATAATAGGTGACATAAAAGTGAAGTGGACAGGGTTTTTTTTGTCTAAAGATTGAAAATAATTTTGAACTTTTGGACAGGGTTTTTTTTGTCTAAAGATTGAAAATAATTTTGAACTTTTTGACTTCTGAAGGAAAGCAATCTTATCTGTATTCTATATGGTTTCAGTATGAAACCTGGCAAGAGCCAAAGACATTCATGCATATTATATCAGTCACAGGAAAGCATTATTGGGTTCCCCCTTTGCTTTGCATTCGTCCTCTTTTTGGCCAATTGAAAAGAAGACTTTTGGCTACCTCTATCCTTGCATCGTCTTCTTCCATTATCTGGACTCAGAACTATTTTCAAGTGTATATTTAGTTTAAATCGATTTAACAAAATTTAATCAATAACAGTTTATTTAAGTGATAAAGAAAGATTTTAAGTTTAAATCTAATAAATAAAGTAAATAATATTTTAAAATTTTTAATCTCCTTTATGAATTTCTCTCAACTCAAAATTCAAAAAAAATTAAACATCATATGATATCTTAAAAAATGATGATCCGTACAAAGTTACCACTTCTCAACAAATATTTGGCTGCTATGTGTTTTATTTATGATAGGAAACACAATGAGCATTAGGAGGAAGACCAGCTAAGGGAATACATCCCGCATTAATTACCAGGGACTCCTGTGGCGGGAGACATTTGTAAAAGCTTAGGTACAAATTGAAATGTAGCCCTCATCAAAGAAAAATTAAGCATTTTATCCACGTATCTTTTGAATACGTTATTAAAAGGGGAATCCCTTGACAGAATGTGAACTGATCGTAGCGTCACAGGAGTTTCAAAACCCAACCAAACTAAAATCCTGGGACGTAAAGTGTAATGAATAGAACAGAAGGAAGAGAATCACTCAATCAGCTGAAGGTGTGGCTGGCTTTGGCTTTCATAGCACAGCAGAGCAAACAGCAGGCTACAGCATCAGAAGTCCCTTTACCATTTGCCAATTTGACATCTTTGCTTTGAGGTTTTGCACAGTACTTTCAGTACCCTTAAAAAGGAAAAGCCTTTCTCCTCTTCCCTTCTCTTGGGCTTTTCCACTGTCCAAATAAGCCCCAGTTACCCTCCCACTCGCTCTACACTTTCTTTCTTCTTCTTAAATTGTACTGATCAACAATTCCCTCTTCTTCCCTGGACTTGTTTCCATCTCCCTCATTCTCTCAATCTCTATCTCCCTCTCTCTCCCAGACAGCCTCTCGCCATTAGCAGAAATCACCTCCTTTCTACTTACATGGTCTGACCTGGGTGCTAAGAAAGCACCCCGCTGCGCCAATTCATCAGCTTTCTGATTCCTTTTCTTCACTATATATCTATTTAGAAGAAAAGCTAGTAGACCATGAGCTCACATTCTTTTGGAACTAACTAGGTTTCTGTTTGTTTCTTTTTCTTTTTTTTTTTTTTGCTCCCTTCTATTTTTTCGGTCTCAAGATCAAAACTTTATCATACAGTGGTAATTAGATATCCAACACTAACAGCAGTAATTTTTTGGTGTAACCTCATCTTTTGCTCTCATCCCAATCCAAAAACACATATACCAAAAAGGAAAAAGAAAAAGAAGTCCATAATCAAAGTGCTGGAATCCTCCACAAATTAAAAGGAACTTGCTTGTAAGTTTAACTTTTCAGCAAAGTTTATTATTCATTTATCTGGGCATCTTTGAGAATGTCTATTCCACCACCGCCACTATTAGACCCTTTTCAGCAGCAGCAACCGCCGCCAATGATGATGGCCCAACAGCAAGCCTATGCAGCTCATTCGGGTCACGGGTCAGTTGGCCCCGTTATCGCAGTTCTTGCAGTCATCACTATACTTGGAGCAATCGCTGTTATGATCGGCAGGCTTTGTTCGGGTAGAGGGATAATGGGTCACGGGCACTACGACTTCGAAAGCTGGGTAGAGACTAAATGCTCGTCTTGCATAGATGGCAGGGTCGACAACCCGCGGCCACGTATGGTGGTAGAACGCAGCAGCAGYAGTGGCTCCGGCGACGCTCCTCCAGCTGCCGGCACATCCGAGGAAGCTGATCAAGAAACGAAGCAAGAAGAGGCATCCTCCAATAAACCCCGCCTCCCGCACGATAGAGTTGAATCATGAAATTTTTTTGGTGGGTGGTGCACATTTTCATGCTCAACTTTTCGTTTGCTTCACCCTKTTCACTTCTTGTGAAATGCCTTGTACTTTTCTTCTCCTTTTTTCTTTAAAAAAAAAAGAAAAAAATATTGGGGCTTAGGCAATTTAAGTTTTTCAATTTAATTGATGATGAAGGAAATTCTTCTTTAGTGGTATTTTCAACATTAGAGCATATGTATATCATGTGATGTATCCATTCTTTCTCTCGTGAGTAGAATGAGAGGGTTTTGATATATTGTGAAAATTTTATTTTATAAATATTTTTAATTAATGAGAATATCACGTTTCTATCTGAATTTAATTCATTTACTACTACTATTGCAAATTTACTATGGTAGGACTTCTATGTGGTCCATTATTTAACAATAAGAGTCTCCTATATTTATGAGTCTAATTGAAAGGTAGGACACCATTGCTATATATTGAGTGCATGCTCTTTACTTCTTTTTGGTTTCCGGCTGTCAATTAGTAGAAAAAAAAAATAGTTTTATTATCCAATCTTATTTGTTTGTGGCATTTTAACTCGAATACTGATCTGTTTAACTTTATTTTTTAACAAATTTCAATGAATGACTTTTTTTTTTTAATCATTATTGTGTCATAACAAAATAACGATATAATCTCATATTACGTTGAAAGTTTTTAAAAAAATATTATAATGTGAAATTGCTATAAAAGCTAATATAAACTTACAACGCATTATGAGAATAAAAATTATAATTATTTTGTGACGATACAGTCTCATATGACGTTAAAATAAAAAATAGTCAAAGATGAAAAAAATGGTCATATGCTGAGTTTTGTTAAAAAAATAAAAGTCATCAGTTACAAGATTTATGCTACATAAAGAATATTTAGTTTTAAATTATATATATATATATTTTTTAATACTTAGTATCTTTGCTCCCATAGACTTTAACTCTTATCTTACACAAGGAATGATTTGCGGATATTTACAAAAGATGATAAAACTTAACAAAATGATAATTTAATTGAAATAAAACTTTTAGAATTCTATAGAATTTCTTTACCGGAGGATGAGGAATAATGCCTTATTTTCTCAGGGAAAATGATGAACACGGTCCATGAATGAATATTCAAAAGTTCTCAAGGCAATAAGGATGTACTTTTTAAATAGTACAATTAACAAATGCACCAAAGAATTCAAAAGTACAAATCATATAAACTTATTGGGCTCATTCAAAAAAGTCAAAATTTCGCGCAATTATTGTGTACTTTTTTTCTTTTTGTTTTTTTATAATTTATTACTGGAATGCTTATAGTGGAAGAACAGTGGACTGCGCACTATAATCTGATTGGTTCGGAGCTTTGGCTTAATACCAGTATACATCTCGGGTTAAACCATTTCCGGTAATTAATTAAGGAGGCTATACCTGTATTCTTAAAAAAACTAAGGTGGCTAATGAAAAAAAGAAGCATTTTGAGCGGGTCCAAAAGAGAAAAGAAAGGTGGTGGAGGGAGGGAAGGAGAACGATTTTGGTTTCGGTTGAATTGACGAAAATAACCTCGATAGAGAAGGAGAGGACGATCCATGTCACGTGGTCCGGAGAAGGGTAAGTTGACCATGTGAGTAAGCAGCTTTTGTCGGGGCATAATATGATATAGATACGGAATACGGGCAGCCCCCAAAACCGGAGCCACGCCATTTCTGATTTCACCACCGCCAAACACCACTCTAGTTTCTTTTGTCTTTTTGTGTTTCGGAGGGGAGATATTATTCTTAAATACTCTATTGCTAGATTATTTTGAATTGTTATAAATGATTTCTTTTTACTATTTTATTTTTTGAAAAATGTGTCCTAATAAAATAATAAATTAATTTAAAATTATTATTAAATRATTTTGAAAAAGAAGATAAAATGAAAAAATATATTGACTTTGTAAGATAAACGATATTTGTTTGAAAATTAATCAAGGACGAAAGATGGTAAAAAATATTTAATAATATATTAATAATGAAGTATGATATATTTTTATTTAAAAAAAACTCTATTGTCGGCTTCATTTGTACAACCCTCTATCATGTAACCATATATTTTATTTATTTTGCTAAAGTTAGGAAAAATCATAAATATACATGTTAAGAAACTTTAAATTTGGAATCATATTTAAATAAATATTTTTTAAAATATTAATTTTGGATGAAATTTTATAATTTAAAAAAGAAACTGAAAATATTATTATAAAAATAAAATTTAAATTTCTAATCATATTTACATAATTTTTTAAAATATTATTTKAAATGAAATTTTATAATTTAGAAAAGAAATTAAACCTATTATTATGAAAAAGAAAATTTTTTTTTTCTCGGGGACGTGAACAAATTGTCGTTAAAGTACGCAAGAGAGACTACAATGCAAATGACTTTCCAATTGGAGCTTTAAAAATTGAGATACTATATTCTTTTAAAAGTGCAAGAATTTACTTAATCAAATAAATCGTTACATAATATAAAAAAGTTTGTATAAATTAATAATTTTTAATAAATAATAATTTTTTCCGGTCTCAATTTGAGCTAAACTAGTAAGATAATAAGATACTAATTTTATTTAAAAAGGAAAAAGGAAAACTTATGCAACCTTCTATTCATGGACTAACATCATTACTGAGGACCAAAAGAAGCAACTTTAGCATTTAAGGTATGCCCAACTGCACTCTATAAAAAAAATAAATAAATAAATAAAGAGCTAAAACGATGCACAAAAGAAATAAAATGTCGAATTCCAATTTGATACCTGATAACATGTCTACCAAGAGGTATTTAACTTTAATATATTTCAAAAAAATAAAAAATTTCAATATATGTCTCGACGTCAGAAAGTATCGTTTGGTAAAGAAATGTCGCAAAAACTCCTTCCTTCTAATAGAACACAATGTTACCTCAGGGACTCATCATTCAAGCAAATATCATATGGATTGTGTCCAATTGTGCAACCTTAATCCTTCCATCACAACAATAAACAAATAAGAGACAATGAATCACCTAATCTCAAGGCTATACTATTACCAAGAAAACCTATTGCAAACCCATTAAGATTCATTGAAAAGGAAATAGAAGCAACACACATGTACATATAAGGACGGAGTCAGAAATTTAATTTTATAAGGTTAAAATCAAATTCTAAAAATATTAAGAGGATGGGATAATATTTTTATGATAAAACTCTATATAAATTTTAAAAGTATTAATCCTATATAAATAACATCGATGGCCGGAATGTCACCTCTTCACCCCATAAATACATCCTTACATGTATTCAATCTTAAAAATCGAAGAAAATTCATATATAACTGCTATTAAGTTTAAGCAAAATGATAATTTAACTGCATATATATTATTAACATTCATTACTTCTTAGATTAGATAAGTTAATTGTCGAAGTTTAGGTTAATTACCAAAAAAAAAAAAAATCTTCTACTAAAGTAAATGTTTATTTTAGTCTAACTTAAAAATCAATACAATATTGTGATAGAATATGTACTGTAGTGTAAAAAAATGAGGATCAATATCGTTTTTATATACAATCATGGGAGCATGGACATGCCTCAGAATAGCACAAGACATTGAAGCTGCCATCCAAAAGCCTCAAGAGGCCATTTATTTTTAGCCCGGCGTAAGCCCGCTAAATCAAAGYCTAAAAATTTCTTCCCCTGTTTAGACAATGTTTTAGACTAGCATATTTCATTTTTCTATTTTTAATATTTTTCTCCGAAATTTATCTATGGCACGCAATACTTATATCTAATTGTGAATTTTTTTAATTTAAATTTTATTTTTTGTAACTATTTTTAAGTCATTAAAACCGCATATAAATTTACAATTTCATTTGGTTTTTCTTTTTTTAAGATTACGAGAGAGAAAGGCCTAGACTGAAGTAAGGAAAAAGAATACATTAAAAATCATTGCCTTTCATCTATTTGGGCCTAAGGCCCATCAAATTGCCCGCGATTGAAAAAGAACGAAAAATATGATATCTCCTTGAGTAGAAGTTTTGAGGTTTAAGTTTTTTTTTTTTTTAATAACACAATTTAATACTTATTATTAAAATAAATTAAGATATTATTAAATTAAAATCGTTTCATAATATAATTTTGAAATTTCTTAATATATTGATTATTCTTAATTCCTTTCATGAATTTGAAGTGATGATATTCTAACTTAATAGATAAAGACATTCTAAATAAGATTATTAAATTCAGTATGTAAAATCAAACATACAGAGTAAATCTAAAGTAAACATAAATAAATTCAACTATTTTTCTTTATACTTCAAGATCTTAGTTTAGGAGTTAGGAGAGAAGAGAAGGAAGACTCAAGTTGTGGGAATTTAGGAGATAAAACAAAAAAAAAATATATTTTTTTAAAGTTATAAGATAATTGTAACCAATTATACCCTTCATCTATTTTTGTTTGAGAGAAATTGAAAAAAAAAAGTAATGTTAAATTTAGAAGAATACAATAAACTCTTTAAAGATTTTCTCTTCTCTCCATTTCTTCCCACTTTTGGAGAGAACATTATTCATTTTCGTCCTTCCAATTCTCTCCCTTTCTTTCTACTTAAAACTCCCGAATGAAAAAAAAAAAAAAATCATAACTTTCTTTTCTTTTCTCTTCTCTTCTCTCCATTTCTTTCCATCCAAACAAAGTCTCAGTTGGATGGATCTTAATTTATTAATAATCCGTACGTTGGATTTCATCCAATAATAAATTAGATATAATATAAAAGTCAAATTATGCACCATAAAATATCAATTTTAACTTCTATATTTAATGCTAAATATGTGATCTAAATTTGTAGTCGATTCCTATTAGACCTATCTTATTGGCTGTTAAATATATTTTAATAAATTTTCTTTTTAGATATTGACACCTGCTACGAGCGCATCCAAAATTTGTCGTAAGCCCCAAAGTCATTTTGCATTGTGAAAGCAATCCACTCTCTACATCAAGACAAAACGGAAGTTCCACTTGTCTATGGGGCAATTATTTATAAGATCAACCCCTGATTTTTAATTAAAAAAGTATAAAATAATAGTTTAATGCTCGGATAAATAAATTGAAATAACTCATTTCTATTTCTGTTATTTTCAATTCTCTACTAAAATTGAAAGAAGAAAGCCGTTTAATTTCTCTTTAGAATTATACGACTTATGGTTTAGGTTAGAGATTAAAAAGCTAAATTGGCACACACGGCGCAAATTAGTGAAGGGCCTTGGTTAACCGATGGTGGGAGTTTGAATAATGACGGGAAAGGCTCCAATGAGTTCGAAATTTTTATAAAGCGGGACCGTCAATCAGCGCCCTGGACTCTGATGTTTAGCTAGGGTTTTTGGTGCTACTTGCTTGTTCTCTTTCTCCTGCTGATTCATTCTCTTCATTCTCGCTCGCGCTATATATATTATCGAATTTCATACATTTACAGTATACAGAGAAGCAGTGAAAGCAGATGGGGAGGGTGCGATGCTTTCTGGACATCAGCATCGGCGGAGAGCTAGAAGGTAGAATAGTTGTGGAGCTATACAATGACATTGTCCCCAAAACTGCCGAGAATTTCAGAGCTCTCTGCACCGGMGAGAAGGGCATTGGGCCCCACACTGGCGTCCCTCTACATTACAAGGTCCTTCAACACTCAAAGACTTATGTTGGTTTTGTTCCAATTTATCTGATATATCTATGCACTTTTGACCCTAAGCGCATGTAGAGACTCTTTACTTGGTTCTGTTTGAATAGTATTCTTATTGTTGACTTGAGATCAGTTTCATTGATTGCAAGAAGTAATTGTTCCGCTTCTGCTGTTGCTAACTTACCAGGTAGTATTGGCAAATAGATGATACAAATWAATTGTTTGSAATTTCCATGTAAATCRACTGTTTTCTGTTAGACATACTAATGGGCTCTCATAAGCATGTCGTATCCCTCTCAGACATGTATGTTCTTGCRAGAAGTATGTTTCAAAAGATAATAACTTGGCGTCCTATACTTCAAAGATCTATTGCAGGTCTGTAAGAATCCTTTTTCACCTGAGGCAATTTATATRATGTATTATGAACATTCATTATTATGTCCAACAGACTCTSCTTKTCCAGATACATCTTATTTAASATTCTCTTTCTTTTTGGGAGAAATTGCTCACCTTCCCAAGTTCTAATTTTGACTTGGTGCACTCTTGATTCATCATGCATATYCGAYGTATATAATATTGATGAAAAAGCATGTTTGAATTTCAGAACTGTATAATTGATTTGGACAATTGTATTCTAACTAGTCAGGTGAATGACCGGTGTTTTCAAGATTAATTTCTAGGTCTAACTAGCCTTGAATTTATTTCAGGGGTGCTCTTTTCACCGTGTTATTAAAAGCTTTATGGTACAAGGTGGTGACTTTTCTGCTCACAATGGAACTGGAGGTGAATCCATCTATGGTCTAAAATTTGAAGACGAAAATTTTGAATTGAAACATGAAAGAAAGGGGATGTTATCAATGGCTAATTCTGGGCCTAACACAAATGGTTCTCAGTTTTTCATTACCACAACTCGAACATCCCATCTAGATGGGAAGCATGTAGTATTTGGGAAGGTTGTCAAAGGAATGGGAGTTGTTCGTTCCATCGAGCATGTTGCTACGGATGAGAATGATTGCCCTACTGCTGATGTTATAATTGCGGATTGTGGTGAGATCCCAGAAGGTGCTGATGATGGAATTTCTGGCTTTTTTAAAGATGGAGATATTTATGCTGATTGGCCAGCTGATCTTGAYAATAATCCTGCTGAGCTTTCTTGGTGGGTGACTGCTGTAGAGTCTATAAAGACATTTGGAAATGAACATTTTAAGGTATTATGAGTTAAAGCATTCAGTGACCAGTCGATATTACTAGTCCTTTGTATCCTCTCTTTTTATGCTTTGTTGTTTTCTCACTTCTTGTAGAAGCAAGACTATAAGATGGCTCTCCGCAAGTACCGAAAGGCTCTGCGCTATTTGGATGTCTGTTGGGAAAAAGAAGGGGTTGATGAAGGTGGAAATGTTATTTATTTTGTCTTCAAAGCTTGACCAAACAGCTCTTGCATTTGCTTAGCAAAAACCTTGTCCAATCTCCTAACGTTGGTTCCATCTAACATTCTTTTTACCATTAAGCAGACATGAGTGTTCAACTGAGGAAGATGAAATCCCAAGTATTCACTAATAGCTCGGTGAGTTGATAATTGCTTTTTTGTGTTGTGGATAGAACCAGTGGAATATGAGGTTGAGTGCATTTGTTTATGTAGGTCTTAGTGATACTTGTGTTGTGATTTGCCTATTTCTTTGCATCTCTGTTTGGCTCAACCTGCACTGACAGTTGGGTGAAGCACTTAAGCTTGCCATGAGTATCTAAGTTTTCATTCAACTTATTGGGAGTAAAATTTTCTCTTAATGTTGAATTGGAAAACTGGATTGGACAGGGCAGCTTACATGTGCTGTGGATGCATAGTCAGGTATTAGTTGCTTGTCTTGCTTCTTGTAACTCCGGAAGTTTCTTCTGTCTGTAATGTGTCAAAATCTCAATTCAATAGGAAGTTTTTGTATTCCACTTCAATGTAGTAGTGCATCTATAAACATGGTATCTTACCATGTCCATTTCAAACAATTGGTACATTTTAATGTAAAATGGATGTGCATTTGGATTTTAACTTTTCTTATTGAGGACACTCATGTGTTTTGCTTTTAGATAATTATTGCGAATATCCAAATATGAGATCTTTTATGTACACCTTCTTGGAAGGATTTTCATTTTTCTCATGAGACTCACGGAGTGTGAAGGTTTACTCCATCTTACCAAGCTAATTTACATTCTACTAGGCTTGTAAATTGAAACTTGGAGATCTGAAGGGGGCGCTTCTGGATGCTGATTTTGCAATACGTGATGGGGAGAACAATGCTAAGGCTATATTCCGTCAGGGTCAGGTGAGTTTTGTTGCCCATTAAGATAGACTTAGGATATTTTGGTTACTTACCATAAGCTTTGGAGTTTGGTTACTTGGTATCTAAATTATAGGAAGTATTTATCATCCTCAACGAGTTACTCTATTTTGAGAAATCTCTAGTAGTTACTTTATAATTTGTAATCTATGGAACCAGCGCAATGAGCAGTTGCATCCAAAAATGATTGTGAATTTCTTCATTTTAGAGAGGCAAAATACAACTTGAGCTTATTACTTGTATAGAAGAACTGGATGTGCTCAAGTTTCCCAATAGTCTGTGTCTAATAGAAACATCAATGACTAAACTGTCAATTCAACCTGACAAGGAGCAGTTACAATTTTGACATCTTGTAAAGAAATGGTGATCATCTAAAAAGTTGACTTTTATAGTTGTGGTGGTTAGAGTGCATCTCTTGGCATTTAACGACTTGAGTATGTTAGGAATTATGGAATCTAACAAAAGGAAAGTAAATAACAACTGTTTGTAGTTGTGCAACTTGGTGGTTTATGGTTTTCCAAAATAACTATCCTCAAACAAGTTGAACTTATCTACCTTGCTCTTTTTTCTCATAAATTTTGCTAGTTCTGCAGTGCGGTCCAAGTAACAAATGTCTTGTCTGGGTCTTGGATCTTTTTCTAGTTGTACAATCTGGTAACTGAGTAGGGGACTAGTTCTTGTCAGCAACTAATAGATGTGGCATGCCTTCATGGCCAATGAGATCATGTATACCTGCGGGTATATATTCACAATACCAGAAGAGTCCCTTTTGGTGTCCGCATCTAATCTTTTATGCCATTGCCCTATCTACTAGGGATATGTCCGTGAGTTCTAGAGATCATTTCATCAATCCACTGAATCTATTGTCTTCTGCTTTCTTGGTTTTGTTCCCATGGTCACACCAGTAATTTCATCATCACACTTGATATGCAAATTTTCTTGCCAATAAGTTCCAACTTTACAATTGTCCTATTAGGAAATTAGGTTATATCATTGAAATCCATAAGTACTGCATTCCTTTTGACTAATTCATCTTTCTGCTGGTTATATGTTTCTGCTTTTGTTTCTGGTTCTTACGAGTTATGTCTTAGATTGCTTCGACTGTATGGTGTACAATAGCAATGACTGTAACCTATTTATCAACCAGGCACACATGGCTCTTAATGACATAGATGCTGCGGTTGAAAGCTTTAAGAAAGCACTGGAGTTGGAGCCAAACGACGGTTTGTGATGCTTTTTGTTATTGCAGTTCTCTTGTTTGTATAAGCTACTTTTCTGAAACAATATTTAGACTGTACCAAAGAAAGAACTTGTACTGAAAAGAACATTTGGAAATGGAACTTGAGCAAGCAAACTTTCATTCTGCAAAATAAGAGAAAAATTCTGACTTAAATGTATTTGTGAATTCATGTGCATAAATGCAATTGCATATTATTCTGCAGAATCCTTCCTTAGACTGTAATGCCTTCATTTGGATGGTGTTGAGCTGCATCTCTCTCAACTATTTTGAAATGAATTCACGGTTGTAAGGGAAATGCGAACATAATGTTTTTTAGAATGATGATGGAAATGTATTCTTTCTTCACTTTTATTAAACCCTTGTAACTGAAATAGATGACATATTCCAGGAGGAATAAAAAAGGAGCTTGCTGCTGCAAAGAGGAAGGTCAGTGGGGCTTTAAATTACTATAAGTAGATGTCTAACTTCAGATTGTTTTTTTCTCTACAGCAGGTACTGGTTGTTTATAACTGCAGTATTTTTCTTTTTTGGCAATAGATTGCTGATAGACGTAATCAGGAGAGGAAAGCATATGCAAAGATGTTCGAATAATGCAGGTAATACTTCTTGTTTTTTCTTTTCCTCCCTGATCTTAGGGTGTTAATGGTAACTTAGGTGAAGATATCTAAGAATGGTTTCCGGCTTGTTCTGCTTACAGGGTTCCCATGCCTATCATGGGATATGTTGCATGTGATTCTCTATGTTGATTTAACTTACTGAAGGTGGTCCAAGCTTTTGGGGGCAATGGGCTTCAATTAGCTGAATTATTGTCGGGTATTAACATCTGTTTGCTGCTTTCTTATGATAATTCCATTGTCAATAAGCGCCTTCATGAATAATAAATTAGCACCTCTATCTGAGGTAGCATTCTGCTATATCGAAGGAACAAAATATCTGGTTAAAATTTAGGGATATGTTGCTTTGGTTAATTAATAATCAATCTGACTTCTCTTTTATTTCCCCAGTTTGCAGGTGGTTTAGAAGCTGCTGCTTATCGGATCCCTCCTTTCAACAGACTTAACAGTATAAAGTTGAAACTTGGCCATCTTTCTGTTGTAATATTAAGCATTCTGGTTTTAGCATTTAAAATCAGGCTACGCAACCAAAAAATGATGGATTTTGGCTAGGTCTTGTTAAATGGTCAGAATTTTCCTTAGAACATGAATTTAAGGACGTTTGAGGTAAATTGATGTTCTAAGGATGTTCATATTACCTCATTGCCCCAAATTATTCTTATGGAGTTTATCATCTATGTGAGGGGTTTGAAATCCTTGCAAGATGGTAAACATGCGGAGGATGATACCTATTTCCCCTTTGCTCCAGTGGTGTTTCCAGACGTCTTTGTCACTTTTATTTGTTTTAAAATGACATTCACTTTTATCTTCTCTTTAAGGGTTGTTCTCCACATTTTAAAAGTAACTTTTTAGAGGTAAAAGTTCTTTTGAATTGCTTTTCTAACATCGTAAAGAAATTACTTTACAAGAAGCTATTATGAAAATTGAGTTTTGGAATTACTTTTCCCCGTAATGCTCTTAAAAATAACAGTTACATTAATTTTAAAAATAAATATTTTTAAAAGCATATTTCTTTTCCGCAATTTAGGGTGTATTTTAAATTGGGAGATTAGTTGTAGAATAAAAATTTGTATTGAATAGAAGTTAGAAGAATTTAAATGGCGGAAAAATAAAATAAATTTTTGGATAGTGATCGGGTATAAGTTAGAAAYTGATAAGGTTAGATTCACTTGGATTTCACCAAAAAATTTGGATTAGAATAAAAATTTCTTTCCCATTAAAACATGAATATGACAAATAGCATCTTTCATTTTGTAACACAAAATTTCATAATTTTCGTGAATTATTCATATCAAACAGTTAATAATTTGAATATTTAACTTAGAAATTCAGCAACATTCCCTAACCTTATTAGACTACTAATAAATTACTATTAAACTTCTAGACTAAGATCTGAATGAAATATGAAACAGCTGGTTGTGGTTGTAAGGTGCAAATATCTATACAATCTTCGTCGACTTCTTCCTTTTGCTCCATTGCATGTTCGTCGATGTCTTGGTCTCTGTCGACGTTTTTCCTTTCACCTTCAACGTTCTCGTCAATGACATCATTTCTAGAATTACATTTAACGATAAAGATATCTGGGTGATCGATGCTCCATAATCTCAGCAGATATACCTGAACATTATTAAGTATTGCCGTGGTAAAAAAATTGCGTCAAAAATATATGTAGTCAACAAATACAGAACATTCAACAAAGTCGACAAAAAATTCAAATWATATTCAAACAAGAGCCCAATATTGTTGGATGCAAAAGGAATTTTATATGTCTATCATTGACGGAAGACTATTAGCCTTACATATTTCAAACATCAGTCTAATCCTAGAAAAAATTTTCATATCTGTATTCTTAAACATCATCTTCTTTCATCAGAATCATGAAAATATGTATATAACTAGGATTTTTTTCTTTACCTGAGTCGTCGACTCTTTCTCAACGAGCAGCTCTCTCGTTTTCCTTCTAAGCTTGGTCAAACCGAGCAGAAGAGAAGACTTGAGGGAAAAGGTTTGATCTGATAGGAGTATTTAATAGCTTATGCCAATTTGATAGTTGAAGGAGAAATTGATAAAGATTTCGGCTTGTAAAATCAAGAATGTTCAAAAAATCTTTAAATCTAGCTAGGTTTGATGGACTTATTTGAAGAAGTACAGCTATCTACAACATATTCACTCTTTTTTATTTATTTATTTTTTTTGCTAGGCTTGTCTTTCGCTGTGTGATCCCCCTTTCTGCAATGGTTTTTAAAAATTTGACTTAATGTTTATAGAATCATTAATGTTTGTTTCTGCCTTCACAGACAATGGAAGATGTACTGTTTCTGCCTTCACAGACAATGGGAGATGTACCTTTTCTGTATTTAACATAACCATTTAATATTTCAAAATTTGGCTCAATGTTTGTAGAATCGTTAATGGTTGTTTCTGCCTTCACAAACAATGGGATATGTACCTTTTCTGCATTCAACATAATTATTTAATATTTGAAGCTATATTATCAATGACTGCAACTGTCTGTTGTAAGATTTAAAACTCAACAAGAAAAATTCAAACTCCTGTACAATACACTATTCATCCTTGTCTTTTTGTGAAAATAATGTAAGATTGAATAAGTTGTTAAAGAGTTTTCTAAATTCTAGAATCAAACCAAATGAGAGATAACTTGTGTTCCAAAATTTTTGAACAAACAATCATTGAACAAATGGAAGATAAACGTTGTGCTCCCTTTCCAAATACACCCTTAGAAACAAATTAAGCAATAAAAACATACTCCGAATTTATGTTTTCATATTTAGGCAGGGGTAACTGTAACATGGTCAGCACCTTCCAACAATCTTGAATATCTTTTTTGAACTTGAGCAGTTTCAATCAGAGATCTTTGTTATAAAACCAAGGGGGAATAAAGTTTACAGAATGCAAAGTGCCTCAAAACTTGTGACAGAAATTGAGTGGAGATCACCCAGTTCATCCAAGCTGTAGATGCGCTACTCAAATATTACTTTCTTTTATGTGTGTATGCGTGTGTTGAACTTCATATCCTATAAACATTTCTAAATCAGAAACATATCACTCTTTGGTTAGGCATTGTAATTGTCCAAGCCAAGATCCCGGAGGGCATCAGTGGCTGCATCCTTGCAGCTCTTATGTTTAGCTTTAGCCTTTTTAATGAGCTTCTCAATACCGTTCCCAAGTAAAAGAGTCCTGTAAAATGGAGATGCATCCAGTGTTTGTCAAATATATCAGACTTCCAAAAATTACAACCACTAAATATCAAGGAGAGCCAAGAATAAGATTTGAAAGATGCTTGCCTGTTCTCAGGATTCCTAACCACAAGAT
The DNA here is from genome assembly GCA_001752375.1 of Rhazya stricta. Lineage (NCBI taxonomy): Eukaryota > Viridiplantae > Streptophyta > Magnoliopsida > Gentianales > Apocynaceae > Rhazya > Rhazya stricta. Next base: position 147,000 of record MEJB01000241.1, on the reverse strand, counting down.
TCCGGATCATGAGACAGGCATTGCGCTGTAGTTGCTCTGATTCAGGGAATCTCATCATAGCTTTTACAGCAAGGTCTCCTGCTCCAGCTTCAATTGCACGAGCTGCATTTTCAGGGGATCTCAAACAGAGTACCCATATAATCGACATGACCTGCATTACAGCAACAATTAAAGTCGAGGAATATCAGGACCTGGTCATATACAACAAAGCAAGAATATAGTTTCTGTCAAGGATAAAGGACCATAATAGGATTTAACTGGCAAACAAAACCTGTTAGTCTTTTTCATTTTATATATTTGTCATAGAAAACCATTGCGATATTTTAAGCACAATGAGGCCTTGGTTACTACAACGTTTCCAGGAATACGCTAAGATGTAAGTGTAAACAAAATCACTCCTGTAAAGTGGGTTTTACGAAACGGTTTTTGGTTGAAGAAGTAAATACTTCTCAGTAGCTCCCCTTCAAATTGATGAGTCCAAAAGGCATCTGACCTACACAATTATTCTAGTTATTAACACATCTAACTTCATTTTGTGCCATTCATCACCAAGAATGTGCTTTCTGATCTTCTCACATGCATTAGCATCAATGTCCATGCGAGAGGTAACATGTAACAACCATTAAAGGGTGCAAGACTAGTAACATACTAGAAATCGTTAAATAATAGTTCAACAACTAGGAGATTATATACCTCTTGTAGCATTGAAGGATCTTCCGAGAATCTTGCTGAAAGTTTCATCAGTCTATCCATCCCTTGCTTCTCAACAATATAACTCTTATTTATGTCACTTCCTGCCAACTGCAGCAATCACAGATTATAAGCTCCTAAAACTTTCCAGGACTCAGTAAGAGTAGTCAATTATAAATTATACTCTGGTGAAAGGAAACTGTACCATAACATGCAATTTGTTATTGCATTTTCAGAGACCCGAAACATCCTTCATCAATTTCATGATTATCTGTATGTGATAGAACTCAATTTCTGGTTCAGGTTATAACAAAAGCTTACAAGGAAATATGTTTTAAAGCTATCATCTCCAAGATTTCACTTAAAAATCAGATTGGAGACTTAGGAACTAGCAAGAGTTGACAATTTTAGTTGCTTTTTAGTAATGAGACATCGAATAGAAGACATGATGGTAAAAAGACCAATATCGAACAAAGTACACACTGAACGAATATAGAACCTAGTTATTTCACTACTGAACAACTAGCTAAGCTGTCTTTGCACCTTAGATAACAAAGAGCAACAAGCTCTTGCCACAGTTTTGTTGCCCTGATCCACACAGCAAGAGTTAACAATTTGAATAGTTACTTTTTAGTACTGAGACATCGGATAGAAGACATGGTAGTAAAAAGACCAACATCGAACAAAGTAGCACACTGAACGAATATAGAACCTAGTTATTTCACTACTGAACAACTAGCTAAGCTGTCTTTGCACCTTAGATAACAAAGAGCAACAAGCTCTTGCCACAGTTTTGTTGCCCTGATCCACACAGTTGTCTATGCAAAGGAGAATAGCATCTATACCTCCATTATCTGCAATGGATCTGCATATCTCATCCTGCACAAAAAAACCATCGAAGTTTTTGACCAAACAGATAAGAAAAAGGACATAACTTCCTTCCTTTAGCCTTGGGTAATACTGAAAATTATTTTGCTATGAGTTGAATGAGATAATTTAAGATTTTGACATTTCACTGATCTTCTGAAGATTTAATATGCTAGTAATAAGAAATAGTAAGCTCTGTAATTTCATACCATGTGAGCATCTCCCATCATCAATGTAAAATATAACCATCATTTAACATGTTAAATTTATATGATGCAACAAAGAAAAGTGTGACACAGAAAGAATGAATCAGTGTCAACCAGATTCCCACTTGCAGGTTTAAGTCTTGTCTGGCACAAGTCAGTACTGCTGCAACTTCCTTAACTCTCTAAACTCAACCATACTGGACGCTAAGGAGGATTACCCTAATAAACAATCTGACTTACATTCACAGCAACAGCTTTCAATGCAATACTAGCTGATACTACATTTGGGGAACTAAGGCCTTCGTGAAGTGTTTCCACTAGAGTTTCCACAATTCCCGTTTTTGCGAATTTTCGAGCGTAACCATAAACCTGCAATTATACAATGACATCAGTTCAACAACAGGCTTTAAGGTTAATGGTAACAAGTAAGAGCAAGTCCACTGCATCAAAGTGCAAATTTCAGGCATTAGTAAAAGAAAATGCAGACTTTTCACAAGGCTTACTTGAGAAGCAACAACACGATTGTCATCAGATGCTAAGAGAACTCGTACGGCATCATATAAGCAAGGATATTCGCCCCGCTTATGTTCTCTCAGAATTTTGGTTATTAATTCATCAATTTTCAAGCCCATGAAGGACTCCTTCAGAATCTCATTGCCAGATGCAGCCGCAGCAACAACAGAAAAACCGCTATTTATTAAGCATATATTCTGAGCTCCATCATGTACAATGTCTAAAACAATCTTTGGGCCATCCTTCTCTTTGAATGTTTCAGAGGTCTGAAAATCTGTATGTAAAAAAGTCAGGATCTAAGGCAGTGCCATTAACTAAGCACACTGAGTCAATATCAATGCACTAGGACTCCATAGGGTAATCACCACGGGTCAGTTAGATGGAATAAGCAAAATGCATGAAAAACAAGCTATTCTGCACATCTGCTGTAAAGACAGCTCAATGCAAATTTAGCTTCTGCATACGCTAAATGCAGCTATAAGCCACTAGTTTACTCCAACTAGGGAGACCTTACGTTGAATAATCAAAATCATTCAATTGAATAATGTTGGAGTTAAATATAGCCAGATTTTCCTCCCAAACTCCTATGGAATAACTAATGCTGCATTAGGTTTCACTTCGGTTAACCTTTTGGCATCTTGACTGCAGTTTTATGATAGTGAAGCAGCTCAAATATTGAACTTTGTAGTAAACAGACCCAATCAAAGAAGTAGAATAAATGCCCCATAGTTCATCTTCACTCAAACTCAACGAGATGTTTGAAGCCGTAAGATAAATCCGTCAACCCATCTATATACCTTGTAAGACATGCAGAATCAATTCAAGCTAAAACTATTAGGAAAAATAAGAGACAGACTAAAGAAAATGATACTGTCTAATATCCCAAAAAAGTAACTAACAACAGAAACAGAAACCCAAGACTAATAGTTGTATATGGTATGACAGTGCCAGTAAATCAAATTAGACCATACCATAAAGCAATGAAGCTAATGTGGTCAAAGCTGAGACGAGACCCCTAACGCAGCTACTCGTCCCAAGTTTCTGCAAAATCAAAATCACCAGCTCCACTGCTCCATTCTTCGTGGCTATGGCAGCATTCCCTGATCCTTTTAAACTACACAAGTCCTCCAATCTATCTAACAATTCGACAATTTCGTTCAGAGAAGTTTCATCATCAGAGTAATTGGAGCTCAGTTGTTTCAATCTGTTCAGAGCTACAATCACCGGATTCTCATTCACGAAGCTCTCTCCAGGAACGCACTGAACTATTCCTGCGGAGTGAGGTAGAATATTAGTGGGAAGTAAAAGGTATAAACGACATGTTACTGCTATAGCTATCATTACTAAGATATACGACCTCAACGCCTCGTTGCAAAAATTACCAGAGAGATCTACCCCTTGGAGAGAAAGGGTATCAATGGCGTCTTGGAGAGCTTCGACGGGGTCCATTCCGAGCTCCTCCATGTTCTCCTTCACCATTTCATCGAAAGCCTCCTGTGATATTGTACGTACTTGCTTCGGTGGTCCCATTCCTCTTTCTTTCTGCTTCTCCTCGTCGTCGTCCGCTGCGATCTCCGAGTTTAGCGTCTATGTAGATCAGCGTGTTGGGCAGTACCGATTCGACTCGGGAGCAAAGCAAAGGTTTGGCACTGCGGGAGACACTATTAGAATTTCAATTTTCCGAATAAGAATGAGTAGATCCAGCGATCGCCACCAGATTTTGCGGATGCTGTAAATGGATTGGGCCTACTTGCACCGTTTCACTGTTGTGGAACCAGCGGCCTGAGCCCTACACATTTGGCAAGGTTTTATTACAAAAATGAGCCCAAATAAAACTACTGGACCTTGGAGAATGACATATAGAGCCTAGGCAATGGATTTAGATAGTACTGTTATTCGGCCCAACATAGAGCCCGAGTTCCAAGCCGTTAATTCTTTTGCTGTAATTTTGATATTTAAATTGGTACAATTAATCATATCAAGATTTTAGGTTTAATTTTTATTTATGACATCAATTTAGAGACTTACAAAAAAATGTATCTTTATCATTATTTATATGTTAATGAACCAAATACCCTTTATTCAAATCAAAATGGTCAATTAAATAAATAAATTATTTTTGATCTTATATCTTCAAATATGGTTGATTAATTATGAAACATGATTGTGAATTACTTTAATACATATTTGCGGTGAATCAACGTTAAACATTCCTCTTAMCGGGGAATATGAAAAGATGCAGATGTCATTGAACGCTAATCGCTACATCATACTGGTTGAATTGCTTTCTTACCGACTTTCCTCATCAAGTGCTACCTAATTGTCAGTTAAAAGAGCAACTGAAAGAAAATTTTAAGTTGGAAATGATGAGTTACTGCTTCGTTTTCAAAATTGACCAATTCTTTCAACTCTCACTTTCTCTTCTATTATCGGTCAGCGCTACAAATACAGCTATCTCAATTTGGCTTTGCAAGACCTTCAACTTAATTACCACTTACGGCAATAGCCATGGTAGCTCTTTCGGAAGCATAGATTTCAGCACAGTTTCAGCTTTTATATATAGTCCAATGGAGATCTTCTTTTTCTTCATTTTTTTTTTTTTTTTTCCTATGGTGGTTCTCATTTTCGAACATCTAGTGGTAAATATACAAACATTTATGTAGTAATTGACGTGAATTACGAGAGAAGGAAATGGAAAATGAATAATGCTCATCGTTTGGATAATAGTTTAAGGTTTAACTAGTAATTTGTATATATTGTACTACTTTTAATGTACATTTGACATGTTTTATAATTTAGTAAAGATATATTACTCTATATTTTTTAATACTTTTTATGGAGATTGGACGAATTACTAAGCAAGGACCTAATTTAGAAATGGTGGACTTCGAAAAATAATGAAAACATTTGAAAAAAGAATACCACTGTTAGAAAACATATAGAGCCTTAGACATTTTTATCATGCTTTCTCCTTCGTTCTTTACCAACCAACTTAGGAAAAAGTCTTTGCTCTTTCAGTTAGTGTTTGTTTAATAGTCTCCTGAGCTCATTGCTAGCCTATAAAAGACCCACGAATACTTCTTTGCATATTCACCATCAAACTCGATATCTAATCTCATTCCTGATCAATAGTTCTCATCTTTGGGAGCTCAATTCACAGTTAGAACATGGCCTTTACATATGGAAGACAAGCACTGGTTCTCCTAGTGTTGGCCTCCACGTTATCTATAGCCGTGGCTAACAGGGAGTTCACCAACTGGAACTGGCACTATAAACACCGGAATGCAACTCAACCCAGGAAGATTGTCGTTGGTGGTTCTGATAACTGGCACTTCGGCTTTAACTACACCGACTGGGCTCTCAAAAACGGTCCCTTCTACCTTGGTGATACCCTAGGTATATATTATACTAACGCCATATCGCATGCATTATCTTTTTAAGTCTTCTGATCAGGTCACGTCGTGGGATGTTCTTACTGTGTACAGAAATCCTACTTAAAGTTCCAAAGTTTCACGCCAGAAAGAGGGCAAGGGTAGAACAGGACCGCGCATGAAACTGGGTTCCTTTTAACTGATAAACTATGCTTTGCTTCGACCACGTATTTATGTTTTCCGAAGAAAAAATCGCAGCTAACTAATTATTATACGAACTGCTAGTTGAATGATCGATGTCCATATGGTTTCTTTCAGTGTTCAAGTACGATCCTCCAAACGATACGACATTTCCTCACAGTGTGTATCTATTACCAAACTACTGGAGCTTCATTAAATGCGACCTGAGATGGGCATGGAAGATTGCAGATGTGACACAAGGGGGCGGAGATGGATTTGAATTCGTTCTCAGGTGGTGGCAGCCTTACTATTTTGCTTGTGGTGAACGCAGCGGATTCCATTGCAGGAACGGGACTATGAAGTTCTCGGTGATGCCACTCATGCGTCAGTATTAGAATCAGCCACCTTCATATTCCTACATTTTCTGTTCCCCAAAGTTCCTCTTTTGCGGAAAAGCACGAAATTTGTTTTCTTTTTCTGATTATCTGTTATGTTCTTCAAATTTTAACTATATCTTTTACATGTTCATTGTGAAATTGAATCATCGACTATATGTGGTCACTATGAATAAAAGGTTTTGAGAAGATTTTGATTTGATAAATGAGTTAAAATGTCGTTTTTCCTTTTAATTTGTTGCACAAACAAAGTTGCATTCTTCCACATTTCTTATTTGGCGTTTCCTGTTATTTGGATAAAGTTAATGCATAATAAACCTGAATAAAAACACTTAAAGTTTTAAAGAAATGAAGATATCCTTTATGATCTATAATATATGAAGAGTAAGACATTAATTGACTATAATGATCCAAATTAACATGATTCGTCAAAGATTTTTCTTTTAATTTGGGTCCAAAATGAGAGCGAAAAGGCCCTTTTAAGTGATTGCAGTCAATGAATCCAGGACTGCGACGCCCAAGGATAAGCTGAGGTTTTATAGCATACTCCCGGGGTTCATTACGGAGAGAAAATCATTAACCTTGTATAAAAGCTTTCTTTTGTAAGGTCCGCTCAACTGTTTTCCCTTATTACTCCTCAATCCATGAGTTGTTACCGTTGGTTTCCAACTCTAATCTCCCTCCGCATAAGACATTTTTACACTAGAATTTCATAAACAATTATCCATTCCCGCTATGGATTTGAAGGCAGGCCACCCTCTTACTAGTTTGAGGGAAGATCCTGATTCCTAGCTTGAGGAAGGGAAAATTTGACTTCCATCCCGTTTGATAAAATTGAAATATGAATAATTGAAATTGAGATCAATAATAAAATTTTTAATTAGTGAAAATTTATTTATATACGTCTCAATTTAAATAATAAATTTGATTAAGTGCTTGATACTCATTTAGCAAAGCTTTAATACTTTCATTTTAAAAAAAATTAAATTTATATTTGATTTGATTTAAATTGACCAATTATTAAAGAAGAGAATATGATTATATTGACCCCAATTTTCAACCAATTGAAACGAAAAAGTAACATGTATAGGCCAATGAATACAATTCTTGAATTTGCCAACCTCAAATCAAAAACTAAGGGCATCAATGGTCGATGACAAAAGACTTAATAGCACTATTTGCAGAAACTGATTAAAAAATAATGAGCCTCAGCCTATGAGCAATAAGAGATTCTTAATCGGTAAAAACCTAACAAAATTCATATATTTGTACCTAACTTATTGGTCAAGATAAAGAAAAAAATCTACTATCTGGCCAAGATTTCAAATCACTTCTTACCAAATATGCATAATTCAAAAAGGTGGAGCTTGTAATTATAAGGAGTGTATCAAGGAAGTGGTTGAGTGACTTTTACCTTACTGCATGAGAAAGAAACAAAAATCTCTTAGTTATGTATAAAAGGAAGAACACAAAGGAGAAGGAAACCCCCAAATTATTCCACACAAAAAGAAAAAAGGATCATATCAAATTCAACATGAATTGCAAGTTTCAGCTTAATATATCTCATTTTTATCGATTCAAAGCTTGTTTAGATTAGTTTTTACTCAGCTTGCTTAGCTTTCCAACAATTTAATTTACAATTTTTTACTAGCCTTTTATCAACTTATGTCTTGCTTTGAATTAGGAATTGAATGTCACTTAAACTTGTTATGGTCAATTGAGTTTGTTTATCATTGTTTTGTCAATAAACGTCCAGCTTACCTTTTGATTTTTAGTATTTTGATCTTTTATCAAAGCTTACACTAACATACGCATTTTGTTAAGAACTTTTTTTAGTTAACTCAAAAATCTACCAAAAAAAAGAACCTACAAATTTAGGAGCCTCTCTTCGACTAACTAGCCAAAGCTTAGGCATCAGTGTGTTGAATCAGACCCATCAGAAAGGAATTAACTTATAACCACTTTTAGCAATTCAATTAAATTTGACAGCCCAGCCTATCAAAGGATCGCTACCTTTACAATAACTAGCCTTTCATCGATAATGCATTTTCTCAACCCAAAAGAATATTTTTGTCTATTTAATAAAAAAATTATTAAATTTATTTGTTTAAATGTATTAAGTGATAAGTATTAAATCAATATATTGTCATTTAAAAGTTACAAAAGAATATTTAAGAAATATATAATATATTGAAACATTTTAATTTATAATAAATCGTCTCAATTTAATAAGTAATTATTTAATTTAATTTAAATTTTTGAATTGCATTATAAATGGAATAATAGAAAAAAAGAAACAATATGGAGCGAATCCGTCATAAGGTTCTCTCTCCTCAGTCTTTAAGAAATATAGAAGAGATGGGACAATCGTGACTCCTTGAATAAACATCAACCACCGGTAATCCCTATCGGCTCGCCTGAATAATTCTACGTGCTTGACTAATGATAGTCCTTATTGAATCTGTATCTACATTTTGGGCAAGAAAATGTGCGACAGACTATGTCCCTTGGGCTTGGGCCAATAACCAGATCTGGAAGTTAAAGCCTAAAGGTTTTCGGGTTTCCTTTTTCRCTTGTTAAAAATAAAAAATAAAAAATTTAAATAGCACTGCGAGAGACGGTGTCGCAGAATGAACACTTTTGAACTAGAAAACCTTGGCGTGAGAGTCCTGGAGCACGAAACAACTTCGGGGGGATCAACGGGATTCCGCTATAATCTCGATCAGGAAACTTCTAAGCTTATCCTGTTAACGATACATTATCGAGACTGGAAAAGCAAAGCTGCGTGGAATATAGAAAGGGGAAGGGAATCGATGAGCGTGTTCGGAGGGGACAGCTGGGCTCGGGAGGCGCAGTACAGGAAAAGAAGAGTTGATGATTTGATAACTGAAAGCGTCGATACCTCTGCTTATAAGAAGCTTCCCAATGGCAAATTCTCTTGCCTCGTCTGCCCGCAACGCCCCATTCTAGACACCCCTCTCACGCTCTCCGTACGTCCCCTAACTTTTTCCTCTTTTATTGAAAGCTTTGTGCTTTCCGTTTCCAGACATTGATTATTTGGGTTGGGGGGTGGAAGAAGAAAGTGATCTATAAATGTATATCTTCTCCGGTTAAAAGAATTTAATCTTGAATTTGTTTATTATGATTGTAAAGTTTGTTAAATGAAATATAAAAATTGTTGAAATACAATTGCTTTATTTAGCTTTCTTACACATATACAGGCATAGAACCTTATTTTCCTTCCTTTACGGAAATTCTAGCTGCAACATGGCTCCGTTTTGATATTACTGGATTTGTCATATTCAGAAAAGTAATACACTGGGGAAGTTTAGCTCACTTTCAGAATGACAGAAAATATAAAATAGTTTCTTTTCAATCTACCACTCTATTGATTCATTAGAAAGAAGATTAATTAATATTGAATGCAMTCAAGGTCTATCGAACAACTTTTTTATTGCAATCACAGTAAGTTTAGAATTCATCCCTTGGATTTGAAGCTTTGGATGTGATTCAGTAAACTGGATTAATGCATTACTTAATTCATTCAAGTTGATATTAGCCTGTTGGTTTCCAAAGAGTTTTCAATCTTTGAAGTGCTATTGTTTCTTCTTCCAAGAATACTAATTGTTACAAGCTGTTTGGCAGACACATATGAAGGGATCACGCCATCGAGCCGCGGAATCAAAATTGAAGGAAACAGAATTAGCTAGACAAGATGAAATAAATAAGAGAATAGCATTATCAGATTGTTCCACTGCTGTTTCTGGTGCTACCATATTTGGAAAAAGGTTTGCATCAGCAAATAAGCCTTTGATTCAGCGGGCACAAAAAGCTGCTTCAGAGATAGTTAATGGAAGGTCTCCTCAAGGGAGTACAATACAAGAAATGCAAGGGATTAGACCATATAACTGTGCTAAAATAACTGAAAGGCTATCTACTCCAGATAAGGGCACTTCTGCTGAAGTTGGGTTAGTTTCTAGAGAAATTGTCAGCCAGCAGTTTGATTTTCGMGATCRTCGGGAGAGGGAACTCAAATTCACTGCTGCTGGGTGGAAGCGTGATTGCCATGGGAGGTGGTTCAAGGATGAAAATGTGAGATTCGAACTGTAATATGATTGTCAATGGTATTACATACTTGAATTTATACTGTTTGTGGCCTATTGCAATAGTTCGGTGCCGAATTTGCTGTTAGTATGAACCTTCCATTGTTTCTTGTTGCTGCTATTGATCCTCATATCCACATCTGGGTTTCTTGCAGGTTGAGTTTGACTCTGACGAAGAAGATCCAAATGTCTGTCTAGAACTATAAGCAGGGCAAATGCATCTGCAGTTAATGTTCTTGCTCTGCTGCTAGAAGCAATGCTATCAGACTTTTGCTTCTTTAAGKTGATTGGGATGGTTATGTTGAAGCATATTGCCGCGAGAGTCAAAATGCATTCATTACCATCCCCCACATTTCACAACAAAAGCTGGTCACTTGGAGAAGTTCAGATTTGAGGGAGACATTGAATGTAACTTGAATTTTGGATTTCATACAAAATTTGATTATACTTTTAGCGTTGCTGTCTGAGACATGCTGCTTGGGGATAAGCTTAGTCCTGTCATTRAAGAATTCTACTATTGGTAGGCTTCGTCCACCTTCTAAGAGAATGTGCGTGGACTGGTTGGATGTGCTTCATTGATAAGAATTAGCATAGTAGTAAAATGAATTAGAATCTGCAGAATACATGTGCCTCTTAGAGTTGATGAATTCAACTCCAGAGAAAGGAGCTAGATTTCCTTCCTCTAGTTTCATCCAAAAAATTATTACGGAAAATATGAACATACTAAAGCTGTCAGAGTCATGCTTTCTGGTTTGATAAAGCTGGAATCCTCTCTTTAGTTTAATGTTTTGGACTGTTAGTATTGTTCGAGTCCTATTCATTCTATATTGGACTCCCAGCTTTGAGTAGCTCTACTGCCATGTGAGGTTGCTTGTCTTCCAAACCCCTAAAATGAACTCTTAACTAACTTGTGCCTTGATTTTGGGCAGTGCCATCTGCTGATGGAAAACGACAGCAGAAGGCCCCACCAAACTGGCTTGTGTAGCAGGAGATGRTCTATATTATGCAACTTTTCTTCGCTTCTTCCCTCCTCCTTGCTTGTTKAGCTATTGGCGGAGAGTAGGAGCAGAAGAGTAATCTTTCTATCACGKTAATTGGTATGTAGTATTTCAGCTTTCCATCTTTGAAATGTTTTTGTTACCTTAATTAGAGGTTGGAAATTCTACTGAACCAGTGAACAATCAGCTTTTGGCTTAGTCATTGTTGAGTGACAAGATGATCTCATTAGGCTGCAGAAAGTTCTTCTGTTTGAGCCCTGAATTAATAATTTGTCTAATGACAAAAATGTGGTTCTTATGACAAATCAAGTTTGTGAAATTGCTGAAAATTTTACTGAGACTGGGACAGCTAATGAAGATTTTAGTTGTTGCCTGATACAAACTAATTTCGCATGGCGGTTAGTCCTTCAAGAGCTTATCTCTTTATCGAGTTGTTACCTACGCTAATGCTACAATTGTAGATTTAAGTTTGAGTTTGAGTTTGATTGTCACTGTCTATATGAACATTTAAGGCCAGACAATTTGTTAAGTAATACATCTAATTTATTGTTCGGATTGCTTTGCAGCTTAAAACCACTATATGGGATCTGTTTCTGAGTTTGAACATCAATATCTCATCACTGCCTTGAGTCATGAGGATGCCCCTCAAATTAAGTTGAACGAATGTCCAGTGCCCGATAGCCCATCTTCCCTATCTGGACGCTACTTTCCACCTTCAACTCAACAGAATGGGTTCTGCAGATAGAATATTGTTCCCTTAAGGAGCGTTGAGTTACTAAATTAACAACCAAACTTCAAAACTCAAAAAGGATTTGATAATTATGCGTCAAACTCACGTAGATAATACTCTAACTTGGTCCAGGTCCGAAGATTCGAGTCCAGGATCCGTAAATTGTTGAGTTGGCCATCTCCAGTTAATTAAGCTTCTGCCAACCACCTATGGTGTGGCGTATCCATCATTCAAAGTTCAACTGCCTTCTTCTAGAAGTGGAATGCAGCTTTCCTCTTCTTCAGCCCCCTCGCGGTTTCGAAGGAGTTTACTCTTCGCATCCTTCTTAATTTATTTACGTAATGAAAAATAATATTTTAAATTATCTTTTTTTGTCAACCCTTTGTAATATCCACACGCGTCATTCCCCGCTTGTAGAGAGCGGAGGAAGTCAAATCCTGGCGGCAGACCTGAAAATAAACGAAGAATCTTGTGCAGTATATATAGAGTGGAGTGACTATCACCGGAGGTCGGGCWACGAAGGTGGCTTTCATTCAATCAAATCCAATTTGATTCTTTCCTTCCTCTCTAATCCTCTTTCAAGTCTCGAGAAGGCATTGAAAAACTCAAAGCTTATTTAATTCCTATTTTGACTTTGTCTAAAAGCTCTTAGCGAGTAAATATGTTTTGAAAATATTATTTTAATATTTATATTTTCAACAATATTAATAAGTAAAAGTTATTTTTACCTTAATGCTGCTTTTTTTTCCAAAATAGTAGTGCTATTTCAGTTTCTTTGAGTAAAAATGATTTCAAAATGTAATAAATGATAGTTGAAAACAGCTTTTAATTTTAAAAAGAAAATAAATTCGACTGGCGATTATTCATTTCCATAAGTCTTTCCTTGATAAATTTCCAATATTTGCACGTCTTCTCCACTTTCTTTTTCAATGTCATAGTTATGACCATGAAGGAGGCCGAAGTACTTGTTGGAGAATGACGTTCGACTAAGCAAGCAGCTAGTCACGCGGAGATGACATAGCTTAAAGAATGGAAGAGTCATTAGATCCGTTTATAGTGCCACTATGATGATTAAAAATAAGAAAAAGTAGCTCAAAATTGTAGAAATTTGACTGAAACCGCATGAATGCTGAGAACCCCTTTTATGGACTAAAAGTGACTGCAAGTAATTGCGGGTGGGATGGCAATAATATTTGTTTCCGAGTTTAAAAATAGTTAATTTTGGCTTTTAAATTTAGAATAATATATTTAAATTGTTCAAAATATAATCAATTAATTACCATAGTCTAAAATCAAACTCTTCAAAAAAAAAAAAGATTTTATAATTGTTATAATTATATATGCAAAATGTAATTGTAGATGCAATAACTCAACATAACCAACTCGTAATTTATAAAAGATTACAGCTCTTTTTTATCAAATTGAAAAAAAAAAAAATCTAAGTTCATCATCTAAAATTGTTGAAATGCAATTATTATTATTGTAGTATTATTATTCTTAATAATATTTTACCATATGATATCAGGAATATTTGGCTCCGATTGCTTTAGATTCAAGTTGGRATGAATTTCTACGTGGGATGAAATTCTTCAAACGTTATTTACTTCGTTCACGAGATTTAAACTCAGAAGTTTAATTAATGAATATCAAATTTTTTTTTACTTGGATCATCAATCATTGAACTCACGATTATGAGAATAATTATTAACTTTGTAATTATTTATTTATGAGAGAGATAACTCATATAACAGATATTAGAAATTTGCAGCTCTCCTATGGTTCCCTCGGCTAAGATCCTTATTGGATATGGACCGAACTRTCTCACGATGTTCTGAACGCTTTAATATGGAAGGTTTAAATCCATATCACTCCAAGCTACACAATTTAGACCCTTAATTTGACATTCTGTTAGCAGAAGAATGCTCAATTATTGAGGTGTAAATTTAGATGGGAGAGAAGTGGATCCTTCCTCAAAATTATACTACTAATGAAATGTACAAATGTAGTATTGTTTTCTTATTAGAGAGAAGAATAAACTATASTAATGACAAAGATTAAACTCTGGATCATTGTTCGGGAGAGACTTGAGTGATTACCGCTTKAATGAGGCTTTGTTGAGTAATTTTATTTAAGAAAGTAGGACTATATTATGACAAAGATTATAGTTAAAGAGTGGGCAGAACTAGCCGTGACTATCAAGAACTTGTCTTGGTTCGTGACTACTCACATATCCAATCGTCATTAATACTGATAAGCACGTAATATAGAGCAGACTACATTATTAGCCACAAAAACACAATCATGCATTATAATGAATATACTTGTCTAATGGAATGGAACAGTCCAGACAATAAAAAGATCCACCATCTGCCACCGTTTTGACGTCACCTTTCATTTCTTGACCTTTTTACAAATTTGTGGCAGCCAAGGACTCGTTTGGCTGAAGGGGTGAGGACAAATTGGAAAAAACAAAAACAAAGAAATATTCTATTCCTGTCCGGTAAGTGATAATGACAATTTTATTCTTTATTACATATTTTATTTTCGATAGCTGACTGTTAACTTTGTCAACATTTTAATAAAAAAATATTAAACTCACATTCGCTTACTCTATGTTTTTTTTAAAAAATTTTTTTATTTTCAAATCATTTCTCTAACTATTAGCTAATGGAGTAGGTCAAGAGAGGGCGTGGGAATGGCATTTGGAATTTAATAATAACAAAAAATGATTATCGTTTCTTCCTTTTTCTTTTGAGACATTCTCATTTATTCCTTGGGACGATGAATTTTGTAAAGTTTTACGTTATACTACGATAAATATATATTTAACATTTAAAAGTATATTAAGTGAGATATTAAATATAATATATATATCATTTTTTCGTGTATGTAAAGTATATAATAAAAAGTGTATTAGAACATTTTTGCTCGTTATCATTGGGTAATAAGATGGATTAAAAGTGATTGAGGCTCTAAAAGAACTCAAAATTATTATTATTGACTCACAATAAATGAAAGATAAAATTTATAAAAAGATAATTTTTAATAATAAATTTGATTAATTAATCATCTTGGTTTCATTAAGTTTTTAATATAAAATAAAAGRAAATTATTTTTTCATGCACTTTACTTATTTACGATTCTTTGTAAATATACTCGAATTTCTTTTACTTATTTATATCTCTCATTTAATTATGACTCTTTATTTCGATATCATCATCACTCTTTACGGTAGAGGATCCACTTACGTGCCTCATATTTAAATGTCACCAAAATCTTTTAAGGTCAATTTTTCTATCCAAAATYGTGTTTCCCTCTCCTCCCCCCCAATTTTGTTCAATTTTAATCAAAAGTCTTTTAAATGGATTTAAGATGATAAAGTCAACCTTAAAAGATGTTTATACTATTTAAATGAAAGGCATGCGAGTGGATCCATTGGATTTCRCWGTGAGAAGTGATAATARGACAGAAATAAAAAATATACTACTTTCYCTCTTAAAAAGGCGATATATGGTGATGTAAAAAATATTAATAGGAATATATTCTTCTTTATTTTTTTGCCCTGCCATTACTCTTCATAATAGAATYCGTTCATGTGCCTTACGYGTGCCTTTTATTTAAATGGCATAAATGTCTTGTAAGGTCACTTTTATCATCTATTGAGGTGCAAAAAAGTTTAAGAATATTTAAAGAAATTCATAATTAGATAATTGATATAAATAAGTAAAAAAATCGTATAATTATAAATATTTATAATTAGACGAGAATATATATAAGTAAAAAAAGTTTAAAGATAATTGGGTGCATAAAAAGTTGAATTTTCTAATAAAATAATATTTTCATTGATTTTCTTTTATAAATTACGATTCCTAGTGGACCATACAAAAACCTTTGAAGATTGAAAGTGGTGGAAAAAAAGGATGTCGTTGGGAGAGTCACAGGGACTCAATGGCCAGTATTTAATGATCAGTGAAAAGTCATGTGGATGTGGCTGCTGCAAGTCATTACAGGCAATTGTAACCAATCTCGCTTACACTACTAATAATTCAATTAATCTTTTATTTTTCTTTTTTCAAATAATCATTCAATTAGTTACTTGGAATATTTATGAGTCCAAAAAACTCAATTTGATTCAACTTTTGCTTCATAGCATAAAAATAAAAGAGGAAAGCTCTTACGGCTCGTTTACTCTATCTGAAAAGAAATGAAACAAAATAGAATAACTTTTTCAACTTTGTATTAATTTTTTATAATTTTATTTGCATATATGATTTAATCATATTTATGCTATGATATTGTTATTAAGTTGTAATTATAAACTAAATTATTGCTTAATTTGTTTCTTAAAATTATTTTTGTAATGTAAAAGTAAAGTTCATATATCTAATACGAACATCCTTTATTTTATATATTTGATTATATATAAGACATCTTTATTTACATATTATTTTGTTACTAAAAAAAGAAAGTAAATACGAGGAAACTTGAAAGGCAGGTCGTAATTGATCGATAATCTATAAATTATATTCAATTCAATAATATAAAATTATGTAATTTGTTGACTTTTTTATATTTATTCATGAGTAATTTGTCTTTTATATTTATGTAGCGAACAAGTTATGATTTAACTTTTTGTATTATAAGTGACTTCGTATTATTGAATTATGTATAATTTATAGATTGTCAATAAATTAAACCTACTTACAATAAAACTAGTTCGAATATAAGTTGTATTCAAGTATTTCTAACATTAAGGAATTAACAATAGTTCCGTTATTGGCATTTTCCCAAATTCTAAAATGCAGAGGGACATGACAACTCATGTTGGATGGAAGTATTCTTAATAGAAAGATTTTACTATATGCATTGAGTTCATTTACAATAATGAGCTTAAATTATTTTTCATGATTCATAAAAAATGAAGATAATAAGGTAAAAAAATTAAATTTCAATATAAATCAGAAAATTATTTTTAATTAGAGTATCTCCACTTGATACAAGGTTAATTCCGACTATCAAAGCCTCAATTTGATATGCATGAGAGCTCTTTCAACTTGTCTGTTAATTCTTGTCCTTCAGAATAAATTATTATTCCGTTCAGTTAGATCCTGACCTATCAAGCTGTGACCTTACTAAATTGTGACCCAAAAAAAGAAAAAAAGAAAAAATGACAAACCCAAAAAACAAAAAGAGAAAGAGGGAAGAAAACACTCTCCTCTCCTCCATGTATGATCTATCTACCGCTCTCTATGTCTGGAAATCCTCCATTTTACATCAGTTCCCTTTCAACTCAGCTCATCTTAGCTCAGATTCAAAAGCTTTCCTCTCGTCTTTTTCCTCTCTCTCTCTCTCTCTCGTTATTACCGGCTGCCTTCCTTAATCTCCATCTCTCTCTCTCTCTCTGCAACTGCCTCTGCTAGAGCATATCCAATGATTTTACACTAAATGCCATTCTAATTCCAGGCCCTTTTCTCCGGCAAAAGGGAGCCTATGGGAGCCTGCACTTCCAAGCCTCCAAAACCCAACCCTTACTCAACTAGGGGCCAACCTATTGAAGCCCTAGACACCCCAAATTCTAGGCCCCCCGACACTCCGGTTGACAACAGCAAATCTGATGCTGCCGGAAAGAAGTCGCCCTTTTTTCCGTTCTACACTCCTAGTCCGGGTCATTACTTATTCTCTAAGAAGTCTCCGGCTCCTCCACCATCTTCCGCGCCCAGGAGTGCTAACTCTACTCCCAGGAGGATATTTAAGCGGCCTTTCCCACCGCCGTCTCCGGCTAAGCATATAAAGGCTGTGCTTTTGAGGCGGCATGGGAGGAATAATGCTGCCACCATACCTGAAGGAGAGGAGGGTGATGTCGCTGCTCCGGCGGAGTTGGATAAGAGTTTTGGGTTCTCCAAGCAGTTTACCAGTAAGTATGAGGTTGGGGATGAGGTGGGCCGGGGGCATTTTGGCTATACTTGTTCTGCTGTAGCTAAGAAAGGTGATCTTAAGGGTCAACAGGTCGCCGTAAAGGTCATCCCTAAGGCCAAGGTACGATTTATCTGTTCACCTCTCTTTACCAATCTAGACGTGCATATGTCGGAAAATTGTTTTTATATTTATTACTACTTATCTGGTTGGGTTTACAGTATATGAATATTGATCAWCTCTGTTTCTTTTCCTTAGTGCTTCGTAATGGGTGTCTGCTTCTTTCACCATTTTTCATTATTTCTCTCTTCTTTTGAACTACTTCCTGAAATACGGATTTGTTCGATTGCTAACCATGATGTTTTGAACCAATTAAACTTCCGCTTTTGCTTTTCTTTGGMGTGGTAACGTGTTCATGGTCTTCCAGCTGTAGATTTCATTTTTGTTTCTTTACCTCCTAGYACCCGCTTTTTAAGTCTATCTTGAGATTTTGCTCTTCTGATACGACAGAAGGAAAGATTTTTAAATCAGTGATTTGCCGATTGTTGCTAATCAAATAGGTGTTCGTTCTGAAGATTCCCTGTGGTTTTCGGGAGCAGYTGTTTTAAAATATAATAAAGATRTAAAGATGATAATTAGTTTGTGATGAACTATTTTACTTTTGAATTCAATATAAAGATGATAATTAGTTTTGGCTGGGCGATCTGGTGATGAACTATTTTACTTTTGAATTCAACCAATTGCAAGTTACTTTCATGACTTCAATTTATGAGGTATGCTGATTAAGTAAATTGACTGATCACGGTTGACTTGGATTATGCGAGCTAAGATACCTTTAGGCCCAGAAGTAAATGTAGACATATATCAATAAAAGCATCTACTGATTAAGACTCCAGAGTATCATAAGTTCTACAGTCTAATTATGCCTTGGCTATCCTATATGTAGCATTTCAAGGCTAAAAGTAGTATTAGGGTACCTTTTCTACTCTATTAGCATATCAATTCAGGATTACAAGGGCCTTGCTACTTGAAAGCATTGTCGGAGGTCAAGCACCATAATTTTTCTGTATTAATGTATTGATCCTATTTATTTAATCTGAGATTTTGCAAGTGTCAATTTAAAAAGGGATATTTTGGTAGGCTGAGCAATAGAAGTGAGGTTTTTCATGAGTATATTGATTTGTATTTTCCCCWCATCCTCTTTCATCAATAAACAAGTGCATCATTTGGCGGCTTTACAGATGACAACAGCTATTGCAATTGAGGATGTCAGAAGGGAGGTGAAAATATTACGGGCCTTGAGAGGACACAGCAATCTTGTACAGTTCTACGATGCTTTTGAAGATCCAGATAATGTCTACATTGTGATGGAGTAAGATTGAAATGCCTATCCTAGTAGAGCTTTCCTTGTGGATTTTCAATTATGAAATGTTAAAACAATTAATAAAGGGAATGAAATCCTAATCACAAATAAAGAGCGCAAGGGGGGGGGGGGAAGGAAAAATTTCTGGAGCTTGAGTTTGTTATAGGTTGTATATGACTGGTGCAGCATAATAGTGTCTTTTAGCCACATAAATGCTAACTATTTGTAGTGCATTCTAGGTTRTGCCAAGGTGGAGAGCTCCTAGACAGAATACTGGCAAGGTGATTGTTTTACTGGAATATGARGATTTTSACTTCACATCTGACTGAAATTGCTTTTCATATTTATGAATGGTTACCTTTTTGCTTGCTTTGCAGGGGGGGGAAATACTCAGAAGATGACGCCAAGGCTGTCATGGTTCAGATATTAAACGTTGTTGCTTTCTGTCATCTACAGGGTGTGGTGCATCGTGATCTTAAGCCTGAGGTCAACATTTTCCAATGATTTTCTTTCAGAAACTAAAATAGCCTGTCTGCATTCCTCCTTTTCTGGGGTAAAAGGGGGGGGGGTATTAGAGGGTCGTTGTGGGGCTGGTTTAGTTTAAATTCTCTGCAGGGTTAGTCGATATTACATTTTCATCTGTGTAGTTTCGTTTTCAAATTAACCTCAGTAACCTTTGAACTATGAATGAATTTGCAATTCATTTTGTTCTGAGYGAGATAGAGTCGCTGTATATGCTGAACTTGATGTTAAAGTATTCTCCTGTAATTCCTATGGTGTATGGGGCTGTAAATTAAGATGGGAAGCTTGCTTTTTAATGGATAAACTGGGAACAAGTTAATGGAGATGGTTGTGCTTCATCCGGCAGCCAATCAACTAAATAGGTTTACCAGCTTTCATGTCTTGAACGATTTGTTGTCCATTAAAGTGTWTGAATTTAAATATTCCGGATTTTAACATGGTTCTCCTGGAACTACATTATGGTAAGATCATATGAATTTTTGTTGTTTCATTAAGCATCTTTAGGAGCAAATATATTTCTGAAAAACTGAAGATTTGTCTTTGATTATTTAGTTCTACAAATTATTAAGTGAACAGCTGATTTAAATTCAAGGATCATATTCCTACTGCTTGTTTTGATAACCTTGATAGGAGTCTATCCTCATTTGCTAGATGTCCAATCTTTCAAATGACAGTGGACATCTTTGTTGATCAACAAGTGTCATGTCAATTTAGATCTTTACAATGCTTTTCTTCGAAGTTTGGAATTTCTGTATAGCTGCTGATTTATGTGCTTTTTAATTCTAGAAAGAGGGTCCACAAATGCAGTTTAGGATACTTCTCCTTTTCAGCATGGAATTCTGTTATCCTAGTCATTTAGTTGTGGCATCAAGGCCTTGAGACTGCRAAAACTGGAACTCCTCCTTTTTGGTTATGTTTGTATGATTACTTTGTGATGATTTAATAATTGAYGTAAAATCATTCAGTTTTTCTTCTGTGCAGAATTTTCTATTCACCTCAAAGGATGAGAATTCACAGTTGAAAGTTATAGACTTTGGTTTATCAGATTTTGTAAGACCAGGTGAATTTATGTTTACTTAGATCCATGTTCCTCCAAAGTTGTTACGGCTTTTTTTCAAATTTAAAATTATTTTAAATATAAATAATAATAACATTAAGTTTAAATTATTAATTTTATTTAATTATTTTGGTTTTTTMAATAATAATAGTATATGTATGTAGAAGATGGTGTATTCAGTGATTTTAGTTGTCTGCAGATGAAAAACTAAACGACATAGTTGGAAGTGCATACTATGTTGCTCCTGAAGTTTTACACAGATCGTACGCCACAGAGGCTGATGTATGGAGTATAGGCGTAATAGCATATATTCTTTTATGTGGGAGTCGCCCTTTTTGGGCTCGAACCGAGTCCGGTATTTTCCGGGCAGTCCTTAAAGCTGATCCTGGTTTTGATGAAGCTCCATGGCCTTCATTATCTACAGAAGCTAAAGATTTTGTTAAGCGTCTACTGAATAAGGACCCAAGGAAAAGGATGACTGCTGCACAGGCCCTAAGTTAGTAGTTCTTACTCCCATAGATGCTAGAATTTAGCTTATTTATGGACTGTCTATAACTTTCTCATTGCAGGTCATCCCTGGATCCGGAATTACAACGGCATAAAAGTTCCTCTTGATATTCATATATTCAAACTTATGAAAGCCTATATGCGATCTTCATCTCTGCGAAAGGCTGCTTTAAGGGTGGGTTTGTCATTGAACTGAACTTGTTACTAGAATGTAATTACTAAAATGATTTTCAATCTTGTCCTGTGGTTTTAAGAGTTTGAAAATGGTCTTTGAGAAGATTTAGTATTCCCTCACATCTTTATGTGGAGAGCAGTTGCAAGATTCTGAAGTTCTAGTTTACCCAATATAACTAGGAAACCTTACAAGTAATAATGTCTCTAGCTTCTCTCTCTTGGTACACTTAGCAACCCTTACATGTCAAGTCTATTCATATTTATGAGTCATGCTTCACTAACTATCATCATCGATCAGCTTATCTTCCTTGTTAAACTTTTTGAATGCTTACTGTTGTAAATATTAGTTGGCCTGGGTAGGGGAATGGGGAGGGCTGTYGTCCGAATGTGGGACCTTTGCCTAAAAGGGGTGTRCCTACCAGCCAAGCTACTATCTCGCCACTCCTTAGTAAGATTGAGTTCTGAATTTTATTTGAAGACAGTACAATATTTGTCACATGGCTTTATTAGTATGGACATGGTTTAATCTTACTATTCGACTTTATAAGACCTTTTTCTCTTGAGATGATTGCAAATTTTCCAATTTATCTATCTTCAAGTAAGGTATCTTTCTTGTTTGGTGATTTAAGTTTGAATCTGATATATAGCCTTTGCCTTTTCCTATGGAATGTCTACATTAGGTCTTTAGTCATACGTGCTTCAAATTTAAAGCTATTTCTTCTGTTTGTCTTTTTTTTTCCCTTTTCCATTTTCTTATTTGAGGGGTGGGGTTGTTATAATTGCCAGTGTAAACCCTTAGGTTGGCAGCGGGACTAATAAAAAACCTTTAAAGAACACAGCAGGAGCCTTTGAAGTCATATATTATGCTACAAGATTTGTCATAACTTCTTGAACCTGTCTACTGTTATTTATGATAAGTTGTGTAGTGCACTATGACTTTCTTACTGCTTTCTATATATTATGTTTGCTATTTTGTTTCCTAACAGTAGACAAGTTCTACTGCTTTCTATAGATTGCACAGTTTGTTTTCTGTTATTTCTTAAGAATAGATAATCTGTAGTACAGTTAGCTAGTGCTCTGAGCTTGAGTTCTTGTAGAGTTGATATGCTATGTTTTTAACAGTATTATGCATGTTTTGACAGGCCTTATCTAAGACGCTGACTGCAGATGAACTCTTCTATTTGAAGGAGCAGTTCACTTTATTGGAGCCTAACAAAAATGGTTGTGTAACATTAGACAATCTAAAAACGGTTAGTTTCTTTCCCTTCTTTTGGCCTAGTCATTCATGCATCACAAGCTTATTCTCTTTCATTGTTCCCTTCCATCCATTCCCTGTTTGCGTTAGCGTGCTTTTTTGTCTTGCCTAACCCGCTTTTGAAACCCAAAAAGGAAAATGTTTCCTGGGCTACTTGATTTGCCTGAGAAAGCATCTTCTGATTTCCTATATCTAAGCAGGCACTGATGAAGAATGCTACAGATGCTATGAAGGAGTCTCGCATACCTGATTTTCTTCCCTCGGTATAACAAGACCACTACTTGTGCTTTTAACTTTATATTGAATTTTGTCTTCTTATTGATCAATTGACTCTACTGTTTTTCTTGCTAGTTAAATGCACTTCAATATAGAAAGATGGATTTTGAAGAATTCTGTGCGGCTGCAATAAGCGTCCATCAATTGGAAGCACTTGATCGCTGGGAACAACATGCTCGTTGTGCATATGAAATCTTTGAGAAGGAAGGAAATAGGGCTATTGTCATCGAAGAACTTGCATCTGTAAGTCAAGTCCCTCTTTATCTTTCTTTCTCTTCTCCTTTTTGTTGAGACTAACTAGCAAATAGGAAAGGTGGTTTTCATAATGGTGATGCTTTGCTTAGGAAGCTAATGCTAGTGATGTGATTTCAGGAACTTGGACTTAGTCCTTCGGTGCCTGTTCATGCTGTTCTCCATGATTGGATACGGCATACTGATGGGAAACTGAGCTTCCTTGGATTTGTTAAACTGTTGCATGGTCTTTCCAGCCGAGCACATTCAAAGGTGCCATGAGATAGCTTGTAGCATGTCTAAGGAGTTCTGCATCGACTATCGTCTCCGAGGCTGGGCACAATGCGATTCTCGATTTCCAACTGGCTYAAGTGCAGCCTACATGGTAATGCTGATTGCTTCGGGTGTGAATAGGCTTGAACAACACTTATGGTCGCTGTCTCATTTCAGCCACATGGTCACATCACYGTATGGTCGCTAATGGTTTGCCCAGCTGTCATATCCCATTGCTTRTCCTATTGCATAATAGGTTCCATTCTTTATCACTTCTATGTACTGTTATTTAAGCAGATTCACATGCACGKGCTTTGCTTGTAGCCCATGAACACGGGTTGCTCAATAGAAATGAGAAAGAGTTAGTGGAGGATCATGATGTGTGTAATGTAGTTAAGTTGGATAGGCGGATTTGTATGCAATTGGCATCTGACAAAAAAGCAGTTGTGCTGTTGAAAATGAGTTAAAGATTTGTATCTCAATCCAATGTGCACATATATAGTTATCTTTTCTTTTATTTGTTGGTGTTGGTGGGGGTCCCGGGGAAAGGGGGGTTTGGGGGTGCAATGTTTGTGGCAGTGAGTACTACAGCTSCMCTGSATGATCATCTTTATTGTCCCCACGTCTTGTTAAGTGAACAACTTGTACTTTAACATTACTGATGCTACTGGACTTGTAAATAATATATAGGGTGGGTAACTACATTGATTATCCTTTTGGTGAGGTTTCTCATTTCACCATTCTCTAAATATCCTTCAACTAGTCCACTAAATGGTCTTTATTGCTTCTACCAGTTTGGTGCTGTACTTCTTGTTTACTGTRGTGTTAAAAGCCCMTACTTAGCAATTGAGGAGGTTCTCTACAGTTGTAATTCTCGTTACAATTGTTGATCCTATAGTGTTTATAGGAGTCACTTTAATCTATGAGGGTGCCAAGTTCCTTTGAATCTGGTTATTCCTGTGGCTGTTCCTTTCGGATATTACAAATACAACATGATCCGCGTAATCCCTTTATTCTTCGTGGATGCAAGAATGGGCCGTCTTCCTCCCCTTTCATGGCCCATTGTGGGTCCAATTTKTCTGATCAAAGAGAGTACTTATTAACAATGATGAAGATGCCTTAAGGCCCAGTTTGTTTTAAAGATTTTGTYAGGGAAAAGGAAAAGTGTTTTTCAAGAAAATATTTTCTCGTGATTGATTTGAGGAAAACTACTAAGGGACAAAGAGGTAAATTACTAAGGAAATGTTCAATTCAGGGAAAGTTTAAATTTATATATATTTTTAGTGGAATAAAGCATTTTAACCATTTTTGTTCTTTTTTGTTGTTTTCTTTTTACATTTTCATCCTCAATTCACAAAGCAAACAAGGAAAACAAAATCCTTTCTTCGAAAATATTTTCCTTTTCCTTATTATTTTTCATAGTTAAGTGAACAACATGCAAATTTAATATTTGCTAACTATTTATATATTTTTTTTCTTTTCCTCTTCCTCACTGCAATCCTTACACCAAAGAAGCTTTGCTTCATCGATAGAAAAAAAGGAGTTATATAGGATTTTAATTATTTAAAAATTCTTGAGACGTAAATTCTTCAAAATTTCTTTTAGTCTCAACAAGAAAAGAGATATTATTATAATGGAAAAAGGAAAACGGAAATAAGAGTTTATTTATTATAATATAAATAAAAATTTTCTATTTATAGAGGTTAAATCTCAATATTTTTAATGTTTCAAATCATTCGCAATTAATATAGCACTTCCKTAAAACGACTAATTTATACAATTACCTCATTAAAAACTTGTTTGGGAAAACCCAGTGGAAGAAAAACAAGCCAAACTAAAGAAAAAGAAAAGGATATAATTAATGTTGCAATATTAATAGTTGACCCCTTACAACCTTTTCAAAAAGATTCGGTAGGACAAAATTTGAACAAAGAAAAATAATACAACAACTTTCCCTTATATAGATCAATGAAGGTCTTTCGTCAACACATTCTAATACAATGTATCATTTTTTTGATAGTAGATGCTGGCAATGTTTTGATAAATAAGTTTGTCACTTTATCACTTGAACGAACTTGTTAAGCATTAACGTCACTATATTTCCGAAACTCGTGTCCATAGAAACTTTGAAGAAATATATTCTGTCCTATTTCCTTTGATCTAGTCTCCTTTGATTGTCTTCATTTAATATAATTGGATCATTTTTTTTTTAAGCTAATTCGTAGGAGGATTGGATTTGATGTTATCATATTCCTCTAAAATATACATTCTTGACTTGCCTTAGAATTGCAATAATTTCTTAATAATTTGAAAATGTAGCGATAAGAGTTTCTTTAATAGATCCCCGTGATATACTCCATCCATATGTAAACAAATAGTATGYTKGTGAYTTGGATTTATGTGGATTTGCAAGACATCTTGCATCTAARTATCTTACTAAAGAACATTCAGACTCTTTTTGAATAATATAACTCGTATCAATACTACATTTCACGAATCGAAGGACATGTTGATGCCATTTAAATATCATTGAGTGGGTACAAAACTATATCTTATAAGGAGATTGATAGAAATATTATATTAGGTCGAATGCAATTTGCAATTTAAGGACCAAGGATATTTTTCCCATCTTCAAGCRGGCAAAAAATGTATACATGGATTGATGAACAAATCATCTAWTAGGAATTCAATTTGCAAACCATGACAAAGTTTTACCTTTCCTAAATCTTTCATCACAAACTGATTTCAGGGGCAATAATTCTATATTCTTCAATTAGGTTTAATATACTCTTTAGATACAGATAATGTAGAGTAATAACTTTATATTCTTTAGAAATTTTAACATCACATTTTCCAAAAGTATATGATATTAACGATTTATACTATTATTATTTGAGGAATAATAGTCCGATATTCCTTAAAAATATTGATATTATAAATATCGAATAATAATATAAAAATTATTTACAACAGAGCATGTATAATAAGAGCACAATAAAAGAAAGTATAATGTTAACGTAAAAAAAATATTTTGCAAATAGCCGAACATATATAATTTAGAAAATATAACCCTGGACTTGAAAGACTATTTTGCGAAAAGATGACCCACTTGATAGAGGAGGACCACAATATGCAGAACGTGCATACAAGAAGAAACACAACTTTCTAATTACATATCTATGCAATAACAGAATAAAACTAAATGGCATTAGTAAAATCTTGTCCAATTTATGATACCATGCCAAACAGGATTTTTGGCCAGGTTGATCTACTTTTTGAATTTCTACCCGTGTATAACCTACCTGGTTTTTAATTTTTATGCCTGTGAGTGCTATTGGCATAGACGCCACTTGAAGTAACTCTCCGTATGCATTATCACCTTCCACTTTCCTTCTTTTTCCTTCTCTGCTTCAATATTTTCAGCTTCACTGAAGCTTCTTAACTTTCCTCCATCTTCAGTGGTAGGCGGYCTAATTCAATACCTGCACCAGAATAGAAGTATTACTTTCTTCTAGAATCAAATAGGATAGCAATCTTAAGTTGTAGGGGATTCTTCTTTGGAAGAAATGTTGTTTCTATACGAAGCCATCTGGATTTGTTCTTTCCTGGGGATGATGAACAGAGGACTTGTTCTTTCCCAAGCATGGTATTTGTGATTCTTCCAAACCCAGATTTTTGTACATACACGATAACAACGTTTTTGTAATATTCTTATCAATCCAAGAGGTGTAGCTGCCAATAACGGTGTGCAAATAAGATGCTCTTTCTCTATTAATATAATTCAACCTAATTCAACATTTGATTAAGAGATCAGTAATCATGCTGATGCYGATAACGACTTATAATTGGAGGAGCAATAGAAAAAAAGAGTTAGAGAGAGAACTTTATACTAATTAACCTTAGTACCTAATATGAACCAAAGAAGAGTTAAAGAGAGTTAGAGAGAGAGTTGGTATTATATGAACCAAAGAAGAGAGTTGAGAGTGAATTAATAGACTAGTTATCGTTCTTATTGTCTACAAAATCCTATATTTATAGATGTTAAAATCCTAGGGTTGTTAGGATTTCAAGGGATAAAAAAGTTATTCACAATGATCTACAACCTACTCCATCCGTTCCAAAATAACAACCGATCTAAAATTATTTCAAATTTGTAGCACCCCTGCTCAGAACCTAGGAAATGAACAAAATAAGTAAATACAAAATAATACTATCTAGAATTTAACCCTAAGTGTCACAAAACTCAGTTTACAACCCACAAAYTTCAAGGTTATAATATGAAGAAAAGTCCTACAATTTCAAAATAAAATGGACTCCTTCCCATCAACTCGCCTCACACATACTTTAACCGACAGAAAAAGGACTTCTACGGCTAAACCCCATCCTTAATTCTTGAACTGTAAAAAACATGTGAGAAAAGAAGGTRAGCGAAGCTCAGTAAGTCCATGCAYGTGTGATGGTGTAGGTTTGGAAAAATACTTGACAGTATTTTCTGAAACTGAACGTGGAAAAAGAAGAAAACAAGAAACGGGTATAACAATCAATTAATTATAAAATTGGAAATCATTAACAATTTCCAAAGGACTGATTAAGTTGGCAAAACAAGTTATACAATCAATGTAAACTCAAGAAACAAACCTCACTTGACTCTGCAGGTCAACACCCCGAGTAAGCATTTCTACCTCAACGCCACAATCAATCATTCTGCATAGTTGGCTAGCACAACTCTATAGAATTACCCATACTGGATTAATCTCCTAACTCGAGTAATGAAAATCCACATGTTTGCTGTGGATACTTAAGCCGCAGTCGTCTGCCCAACGCATCTCAACTCGCCATAAGCATGGTCCATCGGCTTTTGGCCCAATAGGCTCACGCAGTTGCTGTCGCCCAACAGCTCAACAGGGGCTCGTGTTGGTGACCAATCAAACACATCACTTTGCCCGTTAAACTAGCACTTTGAGTCATCGATGAAGTACTCCGTTGCCACAATGCACAATCCAAGACAAGCAATAACAATAACAAGGATTCACCCATATCAATATATTCTTTAACGTACTTGMTCCGTACAATGTCATTTATGAAAAACGTTCATGACAATACAAGATTCCGAAGTCCACCTYAGGCTAATGGAAATGAAYCATGTAGTAAACATGCATTTGAAAATCCAAAATGTATAAAGCAATTTCGAAAGGGCATGCACATTTAATACACCATGATTTTCAAAGGAATTTTAAGGAACTCACCTGATACACAGAAGCACATGTGCGAACGTTAGTCTTCTCGATTGACGTGCCCTAAAAACACGCAATGGAAGAACTCAGTCTACGCATGTTACAAGAATACAAAAGTGCTATTAGGCGTCTTTACAAGTGTCTAAGCCTTAGTAAACCTGAACTTAGGGCTTTGGAATGGATGGAGAAGTTTTCGACATGGTTGAGTATGTACTACGAGTTTGTTTCTGAGAAAGGTATGGTACATTCAATCGAGTATGAGTCCCTGAAGATTCTATTCCTATGTTCTGAAGTTCAGGAGAAGAAATAAGAGATGGTAGAATTCATCCAGATCTCTGAATGGAGAAGATTGAGTGAAGCTTGTCAAAAAGGGTGCTAGGAGCAGTTTCGATTTCAGACTGCTAAGGCTCAGTGAATCAAGCATATCTCCATTTTCGGGTGGCCTTAATCCATGAAGCTGGTGCCCTAACGTTCCTAAGACTCAGGGCTAACTACGAGAATTCTTGCATTTAGATGTCCCATAAACTTGCAGAAATTCGCGGAATATAGAGCTATAACCAGAATCATACAAAACTGGCAGGATTTAGTAAAACAACTATATCTCGGGTTCTAGGAGGAGTTCTAGGAGGAGTTTTCCCACAAAATTTATTGCAAAATGCTCCTAAGACGCAAAGGAATCTAAGCATATATAGAACGCCTCACCTTGAAGCACTGAGAAAATGCAGATTTATCGAAACAGTGGGGTATGGCAGTTTCTACCTCAAGCTGCCTAGGTTTGGTAATTGGTTCCTATCTAAGCTTCTAAATGGTATTTCCTTACAAGATTGGTTTCAAAATACTTACTAGATCATCTCACTATTTCTATACATGGCTGTTCAAGGTTGCCTCGAAGTCTTAATTGACCAAGGATAAAGAAAACTACTAGAGTAAACAAGACTGGTCTATGTAGAAACTCTACTCATTAAAGCAGCTCAACTGAAGATTGTTCTCGCACTAACTATTATTAACGAAGTCATTGTACTTCAGAAGGTAACACACTCAATATCTTCACACTATTAAATGCTATAAGCCAGCACTGGCATAGAAACATCACTGGAGTATAGTGTTGTAAAAATTCAGCCTCAGAATTGCAACACTAGAAGTAATAAGAGAATGAATTGCAACACAGAAATTTTACCAAGGGATAAGGTTATGGATCTGGTACTGGTTGAGAGGGTTAACACTTAAATTCAAGAGCATATGTAAATGGGACAAAGTGATATTTTCAATTACTTCCTTGCTTGAACCAGAAATTGAACAGACACCACAACTTGGAGATTATTTCTTTATAACGGAAGGATTATCATAATGGACTCACCAAATCTCATGGGTTTTGATGCATTAAAAGGATGGCTTTTCCTAGGAGGACAACAGGGAAGAAAAGATAGGATTATAGGCAAGGAGAATCCCTCTATAGGTAAATAAGTGAGGCATTTCAAAATCTCTATCATTGATCAACAGGCCTATAATGAATCTCCTTAGCAAGTTGAACAAACCTTCTTTATTTCACTAAGGAGAAAGAGCAGAAAAATAGTATTTAATCGCTCTAAAGTGAGCAAATGTAAGGAATGAAATAAAACAAGAGAGAAACAAGGACAAGCATGGCCTAATCAGCAAAGGAGATTAAAAGGAAAAAGGGGAAAATGAAGGACAATACATGATCATTAACCACTGCCATTTAAAGAGAGAGAAAGCCATGAAGTAAGCAGAGAATAATGAGGAGTTATCCGAAAAGAAAGAAAGTATCAAGAAGATCAGCAAATAAAACTTAAGGACTGCTGCCATTTCAGACGGAAGGCTAAGAAAGAACAGAGCTGCAGCAGAATAAACCATAAGTAAATCAATTCAGCAACCTTGACTAATACCAGTAATCTCCAGTAGGAAATGAGAACAAAGTGAATCATTCAACACCTAGCAGCTGCATTCTCAGTGTAGGGATAGTGTATGTGTGGATTTAGGTACATCAAATTCAAATAATACATATTTGCAGACCCATATAAAATTCTTTGTAGTTGCTCTCCCCGAACGTCAGGTGTATACCAGATCCATAGTCAGTAGATGTAACTGCATGAAAATTAACTTCATCGAACTAATCAAACAACCTAAAGCCCAAGCTTAAAGTAATTAGAAAACAAGATTATCACAAAATCAGCAAGGCGGCTACCTAAGGCCAAACTTCAGTAATTTACTAATTTAATGAGCTCAAAAGTCAACCAAGAAAACGGGTTCCAGTTCACAGTACTAAAGCAATAGGTAACACACTACCAATAGTACTAAAGCAATAGGTAACACACTACCAATGCTATCTCATCCACCGATCCTTAAAAATCGCAGTCAGCCGGAAGAAGGAAAACTCATGGGGTAGAGTTTTAGCCGATAGAAAACAAAGAACATCAAGGTTGAAGAAGTAGAGTGACCATACCTAGAGGATCGACGGAGGAAGGSCGATCTTTTATCTTTCCAGAAGGCAAAGACCTTGCATGCAACGCCTATTGCAGGGGAAACGAAAAAATAAAGTAACTTTTCAGTTCAAGGGTGAACAGAGGGAGGATATACAGTTAGGAGATCGAAGGGACCTTACCGAAGTTAGACTCGCTGGTTTTCGCCGCGGCTGCTGCTTCCAGAAGAAAATTGCAAAGAATCTCGGCGAGATTTACGGAGAAGAGAAGAGAAAGAACGAAAGAGGACCATGAAGGGAGGAGAAATCAGAAGTAGTTGGTGGCGTAATGAAGAGAGAAAAATGGAGATGTCCGGGAGAGAGAGAGACGAAGGGTGGGGGTGTGTGTGCGCGCTTTGATGATTGGAGCTGAGTGTGAAATAGGGGAGCAGATGGGGCAGCTATTTCGGTCGACAAGATGAGAAAAAGAGGAAAGAAGTGGCCTTGCATTGGAGTTTTTTCTCAACATGGACATCCTTTGCGAAAGTCTACAATGGAAGGGATAGTAGAAAGTATGGCAAGAAGGAATTATCGCATTCATGAAATGCATTGTCAAAAAGTCGAAGCATTTTGGCTAGTCGAAGCATTAAGTGAATGCATTGGAATTAAACATATGCATTTCACAAATGCATTGGGGTTTTTTTTTCTTCCATTGCATTAAGGGAATGTGATGACAATGAAAATTTGAGAGAAAAAACTCGTTTTCACTTCTCCKATTTACCTTGAGTAGAAAATCTTTCCTTTGTAACTTAGATCATTTCTCCTCTATAACAGTTTGACCCATTTCGTCTTYGTCATTCGATAGCTGTTCGTTCGTCGCTCGTTAGCTGGTAGTTCGCTTGATCCTTCATCGTCATTTAATCCGTCATTGGCCAACAAATCTGTTAGAGAAGAATATCAATAAATGAAGGTATGAACTTGAATCTGGTTATTTTAATTGAGTAATGATTAACTATATATTCTTATACTTGTATTTGTGAGTTTGCAGTTGCTTTGCTGATGCATTCGACATTCCTAAGTATGATTTCCTTTAGCGAGTGTAATTCTTCACCCTTGTGCATATATTTTACTCACGATAAATTCAATGAAATTCATACTATCTGTTGAATAGCTGAAAGATGGTGAAAGAAGAAATAAAAAGTTGAAACGTTTAGTTGAAGTGAAGGGAAGAAAACTTGTGGCTGAGAGGAAAATATGGTTGTGGCTTGGTATGGTTTGGTGTGGCTTAAAAAGATCTTGACAAAATAGCTACCTAACTTGCTTCAGAATAGCTAAATATGCTCTTTGAGGGAAGGGAGAAAAGGAAAGTAGAAGGGTCAAATACTAATTTACTTCTAGACCACCTATTTTAAGTTGGCATAAAAATAGCAAGTAGTATTTTAGACGAAGGAATCCAATGCCACAACATTCATTAAAGCCTGTCCACTTTCCCTCTGTTTCCATTAATAAATTAGACGGAAACAAAGCTAAAACTGCTAAAAAGTTAATGTTGCTCAAACTTCTCCCTCATGCGGTTTTCTTTAAGTTTTGCTGTTGAACCTCACTACATGCAAATTTTCTTGTTTGACCACATGGAAGCATCTTATACACTTCCTAATTTTTGAGATGCTTGTTTCTATGTAGATGTTGAGGATCATAAGGTACTTGGGATCTCTCAGCTATCATGGAAGGCAATATGTCAATGTGCCACTTTCTGCTACTCCTCGTCGCCCCGTGGGTGAAGATTGATGCCCGTGGTGAGCCTGGACATTGACTTGGTGGTAGACGTCGACGAGCTCATGCACAGCCTCTCGAGTCTAAGCATCAATAGCCCCATGACGATATTGGTAGCCAGGCAGAGGAGGAGGATTATTTTTACCAGCCTGATGAGGATATTGCAGCTCCCCCGCTCCTTTTGACATACACTGATTTCGAGGGAGACTGGGGAGGTGGACCTTCTCGAGCTTATGATACACCGGAACCATCTACGTAAAGYGATATTGGGCTCATCACCCATGTTAACACCATTTYGCCTTTGCAAAGTGATATTATCGCACCTGGTAGGTGTTGTGTCCGCAATGGTGATGATGGCAATRAGGATCTTGATCYAGATGCATTGATCCTCCGTCGAGGCTTTCGGTCTCATCGAGTACCCGACCATTATACTCYGGCTACATACGACCATTAGGGTTGTCGATGTGTTTTTCTTACATTCAAGATCATTGTAATTTTATTTTGTTATAATACGATTAATGGTATTAATGTAAATATTTTTTGAATGGTGCTATAATGCATGGTTTTTGAGATGGTTGTTGAATGGTGGGTGTGATTTATGATTTTTATAGAGTAGTTAATATTGCTGAAATTTCTACGTTGTGCAGGGTGGCCTGCAATAGTTATTAATGTGTGTGAGTAGGTGGCMAATATGTAATGCATTTGCCAAATGTGTTGCGCAGAGCCAACGCATTTACGTAATGTTTATGATTATGGTTACTCTGTTGTCCATTTAATTTGCTTATAATTACACTTTTTGTATTTCTTACTTCATTTATAATTGCATTTGTTAAACTATTTAATGTTTATCCTTATACTTATCATTAYAATATGAACATTACACGACAAATCATCCATCTAATTATATATGATCCAGAAATGCATGTCGAGGTTATTCAGCAAGAGGTGATGAAGATGTTTCATTCTGAAATAATTTAGAAAAAGGGATGGGATGCAAGAAAATAATGTATCGAGTTATTTTTTGGCTCTTGGATATCTACATTTCCGATTCTTCCTCGCTACTTTGTAGCATTATCAAAAATACTTTCGGATAAAATTGTTAAGTGAAAACATCACCGAGATAGTACTGAGGAGGTTAAAATTTTTAAATTCATCTTCTGGACGTTTAGGCCTCAAATTCTAGGATTAACCTATTGTAGGCTAGTAATATCTGTTGACGGGACACATTTGAGGGACACATACCATGGTGTGCTATTGATTGTTAGTTAATGGGAYGCTAGCAATTATATTTTTCCACTTGCCTATGCCATTATTGATAAATAATCTACGAAGAGTTGGGGTAGTTTATGTAGTTGTTGCGTTTTTATGTGATTAAAGATAGATTTGTCTGTTTAATCTCGAATAAACATCAAGGTATTTTGAGCATAGTGACATAAAATCGAGCCTGGTAGGAAGGGAAGGCTGTCCACAGATTCTGTCTTCGTCATATCCATGCCAACTTTAATATTACTTTCAAGAATAGTATATTGAAGAAGTTAATGTATCAAGTTGGAAGTACACTGAGTTCAGTGCAGAAGTTTGATATGTACATGGAAAAGATAAGAAAAAGAGATCAGACAACATATAATTGGTTGATGAATATCCCTCTTGATAAATGAGCTATATTGCATGATGGGGGACACAAGTTTGGAGTTTTAACAACTTACTTATCTGAATCTATAAGCAATGTTCTGAAGAAAATAGTATACTTTCACTAAAGGTATTGGTTGAGATGAGCTTTATAAAACTTATTGATTACTTTTGCTCGCACCGAAATGAGGTTGCTCAATGTTAATATCCTTTTTTATCTAAAATATGGAAGATTTACTCTGATCTCAAAACCAAGGCAAGGATGCACTCAGTCACCCAATGCAATTTACAARTTGGTTTATAGATATCGCCACTCYATGGAGACAAGTGAAGGGGTAACCATGTTTACACGGTCAACATAAGTGAGAATACGTGTGATTGCCAAAAGTGACATTTATTCGGAAGACCGTATTCCTATATCTTTGCTGTATGTTGAAAAAGAKGTTGGGAAGCTGCAAATCTATTCAGTGGATTCTACTCCAAGTATAATTATAGAAACACATACAGTTGTGATTTCTATCCGGTTGCAAATAAATTAACTTGGAGGTCTARACCTTTCATTCTTAAATATAATGAAGAACTTACGAAGGGYCRTAACCATTCAGGATGAAGGCAAACTAACATAATATGTAGAYAAATGAATTTTCGYAGTCCCGATTCKCCCCCAAGATGTTCAAGCRGATATCAATCTRGTCATAATTGGCGGAATTGTGGGAATAATAATATATTTAGATTTGCATCATTATTCAGGAGACGTACATRRCTTATGAGTTGTTGTAGTGTAAATGAACATTTATATAATCTTTTCACTTCAAAATTTGATCTTATATAGTATTATGTCTTACTTCAAGATTAATTCAACAAAATGGAATTATTCTCTTGATTATTTTGTTTATATTTTTGCAATRTATTGATGAAATATTTGTATATATTTTTTGTGATTGATCATTGTAGTCGTTCATTTTGTATATGCTGAGATATTATTACTTGTATTCTTGTGTTATAATATTTTGGATAGCATAAATTTTGAAGATTTATATGTGGATATGACATTCCAGTGGCATTATAGGTTTTCAGAAATACACATTGAATTTAGAAAATGCGTTAGTAGATTTGACTTTCCAACGGATTTGGTTAATGCACAGAGAACCAACGCATTTCGCGTTTGTGAAGCCACAAACCTAAGGCCTTCGCTGAATACGATGGCTATGTCCAATGCATTTCAGAAATGCGACAGCTTTTTGACAACGTTTCGCGAATATGATTGCTCCATTGCTGCAGCTCTTTTTACAGTCGCATCTATTATGGGCATCCTTTCTCAAAAGACGCCCATTTTGAGAAAAAGTCCCATGCATTGGGTGCCTCGGCTGGTCAAGCATGGCTGCAAAATGTTTCAACGAAGCTCTCCATTGGCTAGACTTGCTTAGGAGTTGGAATAAAAATTTCGGTAAGTTTTGGGGCAGAGAGGATAATTTGGATTTAGTCTTGAGGTTTCAGATTCTCCTTGCTAGCGCCCAGTCTAGAATTTTGACTAAAATAATTAAAAAAATTTAACCGATTTCGAGAATAAAATGCAAAGAACCCCAGAGCATAGACTTGTGAAGAGGAGAGTATCCAGAATAGGACTAGATAAACTAGAAGGAAATAAAAGAAAATGGAAGAATGAGAATCGATAAGGAAAAACTATGATCATTTTACGCGTTGTTACGAAATAAGCGAAAATATCGCTAACAACCCACAACACTCAACTAAGAATTTTATAAAATTAATTGTCCTTTTAGAAAATTAAGAACATATTAAATGTTTCTTTTCATATTTTATCCTTCATTGATTATTCTTTCTTATCCTTATTTAACTTAAAACATAGGAAGGGCACGTTGGTCACGTTAGGATTGTCATTTTATTTAAACTTTTATAATAATCAACAATTTCTTCATATGTTTAATTATGCATAAATGGATAATTATTACAAGACAGATAGAATATCTACGGAACAATGAATGGTGGCTCATTTTAAGTCACTTTTTTGTGGCTCAATAGCATAAAAAGGTGAAATTATTCAAATTTTTACTTTGATATCCATTATAATAAAGGACATTTATTATCTTTTTATTTTTTTATTTTTATCTTTCGAATGATATTGAACAAAAAAAACTTGAATCAATATGTATGCAAGTAAATTTTTCCATATCTATATTTGTCTATTCCTACAACTATTTTGGTTTCGCCAAAAGAGTCCGTCTACTACTTATTTACACAAGAGTTGACATGTGCGAGGCACAAAAAACCCCCTATTTCCCATCCTGTCAAGGGAAAAATGTGGAAAATCTTTGAATTGCACGAAACAGGGCCTATCTCTAAAGGAAAACATTACAAGCCATTCGGGCGGGGAACCTGGTTCGACAGTTTTGGGCGCTATTTCTCTGGGCTCTGCTAAAACCTCAGCTCTTCTTCTCTGAAATGTTCCTTCTTAAACCCTGTGGCAGGGCCTTCCACCGCTCCGTTTCTCAAGCCACTTCCGTGAATTCACCTTCCTTTGACACCTTCCTAGTTGACAGAGCAATAGCCATTCTCAAACACCACCACCCTGCTCACCTTGACTCTTTATCTTCCCAGTTTACCCCGCAGTCGGCCTCACTTTTACTTCTTCAGACGCAATCTGACAAAACAATATCCCTCAAATTCATCAACTGGGCTCGCCGTCGTCAATTTTTTGATCTCCAGTGCAAGTGCCTTTCAGTTCATATTCTTACCCGATTCAAACTCTACAAGACCGCTCRGTCCCTCGCGGAGGATATGGCTGTCAACAACGATGACGAAATGGGCAATTTGGTTTTTGCTGGCCTAAAGAACTCGTATCACACCTGCAATTCGAGCTCTGCAGTCTTTGACTTGGTGGTAAAATCGTATTCTAGCTTGAAGATGATTGATAAAGCTTTAAATGTACTCAACTTAGCAAAAGTTCACGGATTTATGCTGACTGTGTTATCATATAATTCCATTCTTGATGCGATAATTCGTGGTTCATCTCGTGGTTWTATGGAGTTAGCTAATCAATTGTATGATGATATGAGAAGAAATGGGCTTTCGCCTAACGTGTTTACTTATAATATATTGATTAGAGGATTTTGTGGGAAGAAAGATTTGGAGAAAGTTCGGGTTTTTTTTGATGAAATGGAGAGGAATGGGTGTTTGCCAAATGTTGTTACATATAACACCTTGATCCATGCGAACTGTAAAGTGGGGAGGATTGACCAGGCACTTAAATTATTGAAATTGATGTGGGAGAGGAATTTGGAGCCGAATGTGATTACCTATAATGCTATGATTACGGGGTTGTGTCRAGAAGACAGGATGAGAGAAGCAAATGAGGTATTTGAGGAAATGAGAAGGAAAGGTTTGGTTCCGGATGAGGTAACATATAATATATTAGTGAATGGTTACTGTAAAGTCGGTGATTTCCATCAAGCACTTATTTTACACTCAGAGATGATGAGAAATGGCTTGTGCCCAAATGTCGTGACATATACTTCTTTGATTAGAAGTATGTGTAAGGAGAGGAATATGAATCGTGCTATGGAATTTTTTGATCAGATGAGARATAGGGGAGTATGGCCAAATGAGAGAACATACACAACACTGATAGATGGCTTCTCCCGACAGGGATTAATGCGTGAAGCTTATGAAGTTATGGATGAAATGACTTCAAGCGGCTATTTGCCTTCTATAGTGACTTATAATGCCTTACTCAATGGGCATTGTCTTATGGGASGAGTGAATGATGCTTTAAACACAATGCAAGATATGATGCATAAAGGGATTAGCCCTGATGTTGTAAGTTATAGTACAATAATATCTGGGTTTTGTAGGATAAAAGAGCTGGAGAAAGCATTTCAAATGAAAGGAGAGATGATTGAGAGGGGAGTTCTGCCTGATGCTATTACTTATTCATCACTGATTCAAGGTCTTTGTGAGCAAAGGAGATTGATTGAAGGGTGTGAACTTTTTCAAGAGATGCTAGGAATTGGTTTGCATCCGGATAAGTGTACATACACTTCACTTATTAATGCATATTGTGTAAAAGGGGATATTAGAAGTGCTGTTTGCTTGCATGATGAAATGATAACTAAGGGGTTCTTTCCTGATGTTGTTACCTACAGCGTGCTAATCAATGGGCTTAATAAACAAGCTCGCACTAGGGAAGCAAAGAAGCTTCTGTTCAGGTTGTTGTATGAGCAGTCTGTTCCTGATGATGTTACATACGACTTTCTTATTGAAAGTTGTAGCAGCATTGAATTTAAAAGCATGGTAGCTCTTATAAAAGGATTCTGCATGAAAGGTTTGATGAGTGAAGCAGATCGAGTTTTTGAGTCGATGCTTCAGAGAAACGACAAGCCTGATGATGCAGTTTATAATGTTCTCGTGCATGGTCACTGTAGGGGCGGGAATGTGCACAAGGCCCTTGATTTGTACAGGAGTATGCTCCATAATGGATTGTCTCCTCATATGGTGACTGTTATTGCTCTGATGAAAGAACTTTGTAGRAAGGAAATGAATGAGGAGTTGGATGAAGTTATGCATAAGACATTAAGTAGCTGTAGGCTTACAGATGCTGAGCTTGCAAAAGTTCTTGTTGAGGTTAATTACAAAGAAGGCAACCTGGATGCAGTCTTTAATGTTCTTAGTCAAATGGCAAAGGATGGGCTTCTTCCAAACAGTGGAACAACTGCCTATGCTTGAGGTTGTGTCATACAATAGTGCCTTCTTGTTATCATTTGATTACCATTGCCCTCTTCATTCTGGTGATGAATGTTGAAGATGAGAGAATGGTTAAGTTGACGGCCATGCATTCTTTTTGCTAATTTTGTTAAGTGGTCCTTTGAGCTACTTGGAAACAGTTTCATAAGGCTATTTTTATTAAGGTACCATCTTTCGTTGAAACTCTGTYGGGATTTGATTTGATTGGCATTTCCATTACCCGTTCTTATTGTTCCAGTAGTATTAATGCAAGTGCTTGATTTGCATTCTGAATTTAGAAATTTATATGTTAAATGGATCTTTTGCTTCTCTCATTGTGCTTATCACTATATGCATATTCTTTTCTTTCTGCAGAGGATCAGCAACCATTCATCATTGGAGCTTTAACATTGGTCTTTGAGCTCTGTGGTCTCTAAGACGAAAGTCATCGCCAGGTGTTTAATTTTTAGTTTCAATGTGAAATATATCAGTTTCACTAAAGGATCTTCTAAGCTGCAGGCATAGGCTATCAGCATCTCCTTGTCTGTTTCTTTACTTCATGATTTGCTTGCCTAATTCTATTGCTTAAGAGCACTTCACTTCCTCTCTCTATCTGTGTGTGTGAGAGTTTCGGTGTTGGTAAATAAGTACAGATGCTTTTGTCACCGCCGATTGGTACATGCTGTAGGCATTCGTCCACCACTTCGACTTTTATCCTCCTCCTTCCTTGCCAAACAAACCTAATGAATTAGTTTGGTTTGACGAAGGGGAAGGGGAAGGGGAAGGGGAAGGGGAGGGGAATAAATACT
>MEJB01000241.1:89834-106703 GCA_001752375.1 Rhazya stricta | reverse complement strand
TTGTTAACTTACATCACTTTTTTTTCCTTCATCTTCTTTATTACTCAAAATTTAAAGCTGAAGTGAGGTCAATCTTTTCATAAATCTCTCTCTCAATCCCTCCAATAGAAGGGAAAAAAAATGCTAACGTGGAGGGAATGGTATCCCTACCAATTTGCTTTCCCTTCCTCTTTTCCATCCTAACAAAACAATGAAAATATGCAATTACATCCACAGTTATTTCCCTTTTCCTTCCACATTGCCACCCTGAACAAATCTGGCAGAAGTGCKAGATGTTTCCTCCCTTCTTTAGTGCTCATATTTCCTGTTTTCCTTCCACTTCACCTTAAGCAAGGCCGTAGATATTAAATGCATGATCCMTTTTGATTTTCCGTTGGTTATAGGTTACTGGGCAGGGAAGAGAGAGATGGTGGAGGAAAGGGGATGAAGAATATAGTGATTCTTCTAGAAAAATTGACTCTTTCAGTTAGTCAAGTGTCAACTACAATTGATAGTTGCACATAAGTCAAGTATGTATAGTTGTATTGCAAATAACATTCACCTCTTATTAATGCAGGTATTTGTTTCAATTTTGCATGTGTTGCACCCAGGCAGCTACAGAGAATGTGCACGAAATGAACAATAGATTTTAGCTGTTGACCTGTATACCATCAACTCTGTGAAGTGGTGTGGAAAAGTGAAGAATGATTTGGTGGCCTGGTTTTATTTGCTTAAATGAAGCTAATTCCAGCTTTAGAAGCCAAAACATGTTTCAGTCAGATCTATTCTGGTTGCTTCGAAGGTATAACTCACAGAGATGTGCCAAGTTGCTGKTATTTTGTTTGAAAAATGGCTGTAGCATTCACTGCAGTCCTGCTGGAAGTAGCCATCTTCAGATTGGGCTTTTGCACTTCGGCCTTTATCAAAGAGGAAGAATGTAATTGTTTAGTCTTTTCAGCTATTGGGAGGGTGAATTTGTTTTGGTTTCACATTTCTTCTTTTATTCAAGAAGAATTTATTTATAAAGATGAATGAATAACTGAATTCTTCTTTTACTGCAAGCCTGGCTTGTGATCTTTCTAGCGTGAAGCTCAAGAGGTTCTTGCTTGGCCTAATTTGGATGTTCTGAAATTCGAGAAAGTAATTATTATAACTTTTCTCTCTTTGGGAGTCGGAAATCACAGTTCAAACTGTGTACAAGTAGATAAACACAGAATGTGCAATTAGAAGACCAGCATCTCAGTGAAGTTAGTGATCTTTGTTGCTGGATGAGAGTAATGTTATAAAGAAATTTTCCAGGTTAAAAGCAGAAAGCATACGGTTTACAGTCATGGCACAAGAAGAAAACTGCAGTTTCTTCCGTCATTAATCACCACCACGAATGACAAATTTCTATTAAATGAGTCATCGGTAGTTTCTATTAGATGATGGTACTGAGTGCCATTGAATCATTACAAGAAGAGGCCTGCTTATTTCTTGTTGATTATCAGATGGTGCATACTGAATAGTTTTGTCCCCTTCCACAACATGTTCATGCTTGACTCAAAACTAAAGTGCCGAACAGCAGACGACGAGCCGTAAATCTAAATCAAGTGGAAAAAGAATCCAGACGGCCTGAAACAGTGAATCCTAGTGGGGAAAAAAGCCACAATGGCACTGTTTTCTCCCTTTTCCTACGAAGGGCAAGCCTAACAGGGAGCATAAAAAGATTCAAAATGTAACAAGGGAAGAAAAAGCTTTTACAATCACAACGCGACCAAAGTCGAGGGCAATCAAAGGATCAAGCTTTCGTACAATTGTTATCATTTCCAATACATAAGTGCGTCCACATCCCAAAGGCTCACTATTGTACAACTTAACCACATCAGTTGATATCTTAACTCGTTAGGATCCAATCAGGCAACCTGGCTACTGAATGAATTAAAGCACCATCTTTATAGAAAATGAGGAGGCCAAATTCCAGGTAATATGATAGTTTCTACTATTCCAGGCAAGGATAGAAGAAYTTGCTTCTCCTTTTCTGAGCCGGAGTAGTGGCTGAGGAATGGGAAATGAAGCAATATCTGCAGACAAAAATACCCCACAATCTCCAGCAATGGCACATCTCTCCTATTGTAAACAAGTACTTCTTACCAACCCTTCATACAAGCACCTATATGATATTTAAATAAAATGCTATCTGATGTTTGCTCAAACTAAATGCAAATAGAACCGTAGCATAGTCACAAATGTTATATACAACCAAGTAATAAAACAAAATAAATGATCCAAAATTTTCCTTCCATTCATAACAATATACTGACTGTCAGGTTAACTTGTTTCATGAGCAAATAATACACTAGGAAGAGCAACTATAGTATTCATTACATAAAATCTAACTCAGGGAGTTCTAAATACGATGAGAGTCAAGAGTAGCTACAGAAAGTTTAGACCATGCGAAGATGTATATATCCTTACATCAAGAAAAAGCACCTAACTATCCCCTTTCTCTGAGCATTATACCTTCTTATCATCTTGAAGAAAGTCGTTGATATAAATCATCGGCCAAAGCTTGTCTCAAGCTCTCACCATAGTAATAAAAGGATTTCTCATTCTCTAGCACCCTCGGAAGTGAACCGTTCTCCTCGGGCTCCTTGCAGAGCTCAGGCTCAGGCTCCCTTGCAATTTGACACAAATTATGCAACACACAGCATGCTACTATCGTTTGTGGTGCATGATTCAGACCTACATTCAAGTCCTGCAGAATTTTCCACCTTGCCTTCAACAACCCAATAGCATCCTCAACCATCTTCCTCCCCTTCATCAGGGCCTCATCGAATGCATTCTGTGCCGGACTTCCAGTTCTATTCCAAGAAAAGGGTGTAAGCAAGAATGACAACAAYGGATAACACCAGTCCCCAACTATATATGGCCTCACATGCTGCCCCCTGACACTGATCACCTTCTCCCACACAATATCTCCCGATATCAACCTATTATACAACAAACTGTCCCTGAAATGGGTAGCATCATCAAAGCCACCTGGGGCTTTCACACAGACATCCCAGAATATCTTCTTATGATCGGCTACAACCTGTAGCAAAACGGAAGGAAACCCATGCCTAGAATTATACATAGAAGGGTTAATTATATCCGATGGCAGCTTATGAAGCCTCACAGAAGTTCCATCAATGGCCCCACAAATATTGGGCAACGCAGTTAACTCCTGAAACCCCTGTGTGGTTTCCACTAGACGGCGTCGACTCACAGGAATCTTAATGAATTCCGGATAAAGTTTTGTGGCCAGCAACCGAGTAACCATATTGGTAATTTTGGAAATTAAGTAGGGTTCAAGGGCATAACGGGATGCAAGCGTTTTTGCAGAAAGGCCATGGGCSAGCCTGGAGAGGACCATAGCTACGGCGTAATCGGAGGGGAGAGAGAGCTGGGATTGGGTAATGTAGGGTTTAAGCTTATCGACGACGGTAGTGAAAACTGGATAAGAGAGACCATAGAGGGATCGCCACTGGGCATCACGAAGAGGAGCTTCCATAGCCCAGATATGCTCAGTTGAGAGGGCCCGAAAAGCAGATACCGAGAACTCCGCGGTGGCGGGGGAGGGCGAGGGCGAGGAAGAGTGAGGCTTAGCAGAAGCGGTGGGTTTCTGGGGTTTGTTTTTTGTAGATTTGTCAGGGGAGTGGGAGGCAAGGTAAGAAAGGACGGAGGCCATTGTGAAGAAGAGGAGTGGGGCAGCGGAGGTAGAAGTGAGGAGAGAAGAAGGGGAGGTGGCGACGGAGGCATCGGAGGAGGTGGATGTGGAGGATGTGAGGTCGGARAGGAGGGAGGTGGTAGGGTCCAGGTGGTTGTGGAGGTGTAAAAAGTTCGACAGCATTAGCATGAAGGACTGATCCATGGCTTGATTGCTTTCTGCGCCTTGTTTCTCTCTCTAAAGAGAATGCAGAGAGAGAAATAAGGGTTGAGGAAGAAGGGCTTCGCGTCCGTAATTCTGATTTACTGAACGTTATGAAGCCCGGTGCGGTGGTGGGAGACATACTCCGGCGGCGAATTATACGACGACGTATAGGTTGGTAAAAGGAGAACAGTCGCGTAACAAACCTGCTGATTGATGCGAAGGGCTCGTGAGGGCTGATGAATAAAAACTTCGACTTTGAAAAAATTACAAATGGAAAAGTATTTCTATATTTAATAATTCTTTTTTTCTCACTAATTACAATTGGAATCAGAAAGTGCAAATTAACTCCACTAAAAAGATGAAAAATAAATCTATATATAGTAGGAGTTTGATCCTTGACCTTTTAATTGGGCCTTCACTAATTATTAAAGCGAGAACTCCTTGATACGTCATAATAAATTTTTAATTTTCTCAATTTTAATCAAATAATTTCAACATTTATTTTTACAAAAAATATTTTAAAAACTATCCCACAGTAAATCGAACACATTAAGGAGGATGGCTAGAATTAGGTGGACAAATGCTCTATATCTTTTTCCTTTTTTAGAGCGGAATTAAAGTTTAAGATAATTTTATTTTATTTTTTAGGAAAACATTAACGCAATTCAAGGACTATGGATAAGCATTAATAAGTAGCAGAATATGTTTAACTATAATCTAATTAATAGTAATATTAATGAGTAATTTTTTCAATAAATTGAATAACAATTAATAAGAGTTTTAAATACTTTTTATTAAATATCATTTAAAT
Source organism: Rhazya stricta (assembly GCA_001752375.1). Classification (NCBI taxonomy): domain Eukaryota; kingdom Viridiplantae; phylum Streptophyta; class Magnoliopsida; order Gentianales; family Apocynaceae; genus Rhazya; species Rhazya stricta. Next base: position 102,021 of record MEJB01000241.1, on the reverse strand, counting down.
AAGTATTTTCATCGTATTGTTCATTTGAGTGAGTATTGATTCTTCTTATTTATTAATTTCTCTTTTATTCTCATCCTTTCATTCTCATTCAGGGTTTAGTGTTTAGTGTTTAGGGTTTAGAGTTTTAGTATTAGGGTTTTAAGGTTTAGGGGTTTAAAGTTTAGAATTTATTAATATTCAATGAAATGAAAAAAATTAAAACACTTATTTAAATGATATTTGATAAGAATCATATTTCTATCAACAATTTTTCAGCTTATTAAAAAAAATATTATCCAATAATATTATCATTAGTTAGATTCTTCTCAAAGACATTTTCACAGTAATTAATGTTTAATCACAAGGCATGAAGTGTGATTAGCAAAACCCTATGTTTTATATTCATTCATCAAATAGCTTTGTTTATATTAATCTTGCTGATTTTGACCTTAACACATTCCAATAATACATCATTAAGAAATAATGATTCTYAATGCGTTTTCTATTATTTACTAATGGAYGAATTCTTTTTAAAATGCATTATCATTTATAAATTTATGATAATGTATTTTTACGATGCGTTGAGATAAGAATCAACAATCCTTATTTTATAAATCTAAAAGAATAAGTCCATTTGAGGTAGTATCTCGGCACCAAGAAAGGATCAAATGCTACTGGGGCAAAGTTTTGGCATAAATTTGGAGGGGAATAGTAGGGCGCCAAATTTAACAAACTGTTTATCTAACATGTCACACTTTTACATTATTTGAATAATTGTCCTAGTCGATTTTTTTAATAATCAAAATTTTATTCTTTAATTTATTTTTTCATAAATCATAAATAAAAAAAATCCTCCAAGTAACTCTTTAAAATTGAACTAATAAAAAATAAAATTAATAGGATGATGGGACCTTAGTGCTCTCGAATTTGTTTTCTTTCAAAGGGAATTTGTGAAAAATTGTTATACCATTGAATGGATTTTAAATTCAAAGAGAAGACCGGAACATTCCTTTTTTTTTTTTTTTCCTTACAAAAAAGAAAGAAAAAGAAAAGAGAACATTCTTTATTGGGGGGTTACAAAATTGGAAAAAAAAAAAAAAATTATGCTTTCTCTTCAAAAGTGGTAAACTGGTAACCGTCTCTTTCACCCGAATTTTGCCGCTTCTGAAATCTTGAAACTTGTTAAAATTATACTACTGGAGTCCCGACTTCAACTTTGCTTCGACGGTTGCTTTTGAGAAAGATACTAAAAGAGAGAGAGCCAAAATTTTCGTCCAAACAGAGAAAATATTTTGCTAGGGTTTGGAAGGAAAGGTCAGTCGAATTTGAATTTTGGATCGGGTTACGGCCTTGCATCAACTCACGATCAGAAGCTTAGAGTTTTACGGACGCTTATTAGATAACTTTTTCTTCTTCCCAATTGGAATTTTGCGCCAATCGAACTTCTCCGGCAGAAAGTACGATTTGCAGCCATGACTGAGGTATGAATAAATTCTTCTCACTCAATCGTGTTTTTACAATTTCAGATAGTTTAATGAAGTGCAGAAATTTGTGTCTTAGCTGCAGCTTTCTGTTAGATTATTGCATATTAGAGTTTGTTGTTGAGATTGTACAGGGTTTGTTAATTTCAAAATTGTTAGTAAATCAGCACTATTCAGATCTTCAGCTTGAATAGAAAATCCTCGTTCCCCCAGCCTAATTGCATGTGGAAATAGTAATCTTTTGTCGGAGAAATTCTTCTTATGCTACTTCTTTTCTTATCTTTGTCCTTCCCCGAGCAACTTAGGATGTAGAGTTATATTCAGAAAGATTAAGCAGTGCACAATCTCAAAACTTGGTAAAAAAAATTATTTTGGATAATTTCTCAGCTCCTACTTTTAGGTTTCAAAATTGTATTCTAGTTGTTGCCGAACATTAACTTGGACAAAAAAATAGTGTGGTTCATGGACCAGAGTTTCTTTTTTATTAGTCTAATTCGAGCTCTCTACCTCTCATTGATTGATTTTTTTTTTTTTCTTTTCCCTTCCGGCCTGAGAATGTGCCTTTCAAATTTCCCCTGAAGTCTGGCAATATTTTTCCTACTTTAGTGGTCTTAAATTTCCTGTATGCTGCTAATGGGTGAAAGTTTGACTGTTTAAATACATTGCATTTTAGTTCCGCATTCCTAATACTTTTATCCTCGGGTAAATTATGTTGAAGCTAACTTAATTTGTAGTTTAGGTCTCTGTTTTCCTACTATCTGCCGCTGATTGGTGAAAAACCTATAGATCATTTGTAGGACAATTATTTGATGAAGTTTTTGTTCGAGTATGCTAATGCTCCTTTATTTTCTTGTTCTCTAGTATTGGGTTAGTCAGGGCAACAAATGGTGCGATTTCTGCAAAATTTTCATATCTAGCAATCCTTCAAGCATCAGGAACCATGAGCTTGGTCAACGTCACAAGGATAATGTTGCTAAAAGGCTGAATACCATGAGGGAACAGAAAGTTGCTAAAGAGAAGGAGGAAAAGGAAGCAGCCCGTGCCCTTGAACAAATTGAAGTGGTAAGTTCTCATCTATGCAAATTAAATAAATGTTTACATTTCTTTCAATGGTTTTCATTAAAGGACTGTAGATCACTAGTTTGTTGTCTCCATAGAAGAAACTGAAGAAATATCTGATATTCTGGCATTAAGAGATAATTATTGGCTATAGTGAGTAAGGATTTTGGGGCAGAATTTTATTTATTTTTGCACAAAAAGTTTATCTGAACTTAGGGGTATTGCTTCAAAGTGGTATATCTAAGTTATAGTTCTAGTGATTTTATTTTTTCCTTTTGTCATTCCCACTAGATATATGTGATGTTTATTATCTTGCCTTCACAGCATTTAGTACTTCATTGTGAAAGGAAAAATAATAGCAGAAGAATTTTGACCTTTTAATTTATCCTGTTGTATTCCGACCAAAGTGGAAAATTGACAAGTATTGTTCACTATGAGCYTTTGAGCTTACTTATAATTACTCCACCATGTTTTCTTAGCTTTCATGTGGGAGTGAAAAAAGTCCATTTTTAGAAGTTCTCTCTTTGTGTTTCTCTTCGTAATTTCATCACCATGCTAATTATTAGCATGGGATCAATTATATGCTCTATGGTGAGATTCTTTTAAGAATATTACAGTTCCATCGTGCAATTGATATAATATCTATGGCTTTTGTATAATTCATAAAATAAGTTTTTGGTTGATAGAAATTAAATTTATTTCTTGTCGTGTTTATTATTGATCCTTAAGTAACAGTGCTTTTGTACTCATGAAATTAAAATGCCAGAAAGCAAAGCGCAGCTATCAAAAGGATGTGGCGAGTTTCACGGAGGCCAGAGATTCTAACCTAGAGGCGTTGGTTAGTCAAGATGATGAAGGGCTTGCTAAAGGATTTCCAGGAGGTGGATAAATATTATTACTTATAACTATCCTGGTTCATATAAGAGGTCCAACTTTTCTTTTCTTGATAGACCAGACCACTCAATATTGGCTGCATCTGTGGATTTTGATGGTTTATTGGCTTGGTTATACTGTTTAAATTCTTAGTGAGTCTTCATTATGACAGAATGGGAGTATGAGAGCTCATCTGGCTACTACTACAATCAAACCAGTGCGTGCTACTATGACCCAAATTCTGGTTTTTACTATACTGAATCTTTAGGTAAGTGGCTTTTCTGAATTGGTTGCCTCTTTAAGTACTCATTCTTACTAATTTTTAGTTATCATAAGTATGTAATTTTATGACATATAAAACAGGTAAATGGGTGACACAAGAAGAGGCACTTGCCGCAATTCAGGTTTCATCTGCTTCTAGTCAGAAGAAACCTGCTTTAAAGCTATCATCATCAAAGGAGGCTGGACCTCTGTCCGAAAATAAACCTATTGTCACTCCCCATGGTGCTTCTCCACCTGGGAAAGTCGTTTCGAAACCACTAAATCCTATGAGACCTGTTAAAGGTGCTCCTTCTACACTCACTGTTAACAAGCGGAAACGGTTAGATCAGAAGCCAAAAGTGCTATCTGAAGAGGAAGCTGCTGCACTCAAGGCAAGGGAGGCTGCAAGGAAGAGAGTTGAAGAAAGAGAAAAATCTTTGCTTGGTCTTTATAAACGTTGAAGCAGCACTGCTTTGGGATCTTGTTATCTGGAAGTTTCACTATTTCAAAAGTCTTTCTCTGTATGCAAGGGCCAACTAATTGGGAAGGTCGTTTCTTCCTCAGTTAATGTGGAACTTCTCCTTCTTCCGTTGACTTTAATATATCAAATAACATTCTTTCAGCCCTTCCCACTTCTATGCTACACAATTCCATCTGAAGGGGATCTGTCCAAGAATATGGTTTTCATAATTTTGGCAATAGGTTCATTTCAAAATCATGAAACTTCATTTGATATCTCATCTTAATATTCCTACAACTATAATGCTTTATGGGTAATTGTATCTGGACAAGATTTTTTAATGATACTGCAATTGGCACAAGATATGACTCGTTTCACAGAAGCCAAGGAATGCATTGTGCTCTTTAAGTGTTCTTGTCATTGATCTTTTCAAAATTCTTACCTTGTGTAGAAGGCGCAAGGATTTGAGAATTGCCCTTCCATCTTGAGTTTTGGACATTTCTGGTTGGAAGCTTGMCTAGTTTTAGGGTATGATGATAAAGAAGAAAGAATAAGGTATCTTATTTCACTTGGTAATTGATGCAGACTTGAGCTGCCTTTTAAATTTTTTGACTATCTCTCTCTCTTTTATTCTCTTGTTTTTTTATTATTGAAGTTAGCAGGTGTTTTTGGCGTGGGGTTTAGAAGTTTTGCTCAGGTTGCTTGGTTTACTCTGACAAGGAATTATCTTTGGTTGAATGGAGGAATCTTGAAACTGCACAAGTACTTACCTGTAAAATGAGGTGAACAAACCTGTAAATGAGTTGTCATGCTGGTGATATTTCTTGCTGTTTATTAATGAAGGACTTCTGGTCTCTCTTTTTGGTATAAGAATGGATGCCATAGAAGTACAATGTTTTGATGAATTAGGATCCATGATGTTGGGAAAAGTGACTGCAGTATTCTTTCACTTGATAAAGGTATTAATCCTTGCTTCTTTGCTTGAAGTAGTTAGGTTTTACATCACCTTTATSACCTTTATTAACTGACATGTTCGAAATGGTGTGCATGTTTTGACATCTATTAGCTTTAAGATACAACAATGACAATAAAATTAAAGATGTTACTGTTTCCTATCTCATCTCGCCAAGCTTGAGAGAAATCCAAACCTTTGTTTTGTATCTTTTAGTTGTGACAAAATTGGTTGAGTTTTTGGGTAGGTCAGCCTAGTTTTGATTGCGATCGAAACACCGCACTAGTTTAGAATCCTCTTGGGCCCTGCTGATGCTATTTCTGGAGTTAGTTGGGTGGAGAGAATAAAGAGGCATTCTACCTTTCCAATAGAAGCACTGGCAAGGGGAAGAAGTTTGAAAAATGGATGTGCCTGTGGCTTCTTCTGGTCTTTCTGAAGACTTGGTGAAGCTTTATAGTAGCACATGGCAAAATTGAGTAAAAAAGTGAATTTGAAGACTTGCAGCTCTCTAGCTCAGTCTAGAGGGTTACGCTAGATTTGACCACGATTCATGAACTGTCGGTTATGATTTATAAATTTTCCGTTCAAGGTTTATTAAAATGATGAATTGGAATTGAAATTTTAAAGTAAATGGTATATAGCGGTTTATGAATTGACGGTTTGCGATTCTTGCACTATTATGGTTATGATTTATAATATGTTTTGGATTTCAATTCTAACCAAAAGTTTAAATTCTTTTATAATGTGTTTCGGATTTCAATTCTAACCAAAAGTTTAAATTCTTTTTAATTTTAGAAAATTTAATGTGAGATAATTTCTAGTTGTGGAATAGAATTCGATTCAAATGATGATGTAGGTTTTCTTTCTTCTCTCGTTGTCGCATTTGTAGATATAGATAATCCTTTTTGTTTATGCGTAGTCATTCCAGAAGATATTCTTCAATTTGAATTCGTATAGATAAGTAAATTTATATTTGATATAGAAATTACTTATATTTTTCTTATTATTCTTGAAACATCAAACTGTAGTATAATTTTATTATAAGTACAATTATAACGTTTATCCAAGAAATATAAACCTTCAATCTTAATTTTGGGAAAAAAAATAATTGTATCAGTTTAATTCAATTATTTCATAATAATTTTAGTCTACCTCATTTTCATTTCATTAACACAATCATTAAAAATAATTATATGAATTCACTCCTTAAAATTAAGCTGATATTAAAACATGATAAACAATTAAATGACAAGTATATTGCATGTATTTTTAAAAAAAAAGATATGAACTTTTTATACATACGGTCTTGGACAATTTGGTATGCCTAAATATTTTTTTAAAAATTGTATGTTTCTCATGTAGAGACTTGAGATGTATTATGATCGGGTGAAAATCCTAGCTCACGATAAAATTCTTCTCTGAAATCTGGCCCAAGGGAAGAAATCCATGAAGCGAGGCTGGTGCGTGCGTCGTGAATATTARAGAACAATRCCTCCTTTGGCTTTTGCATTTCGTCAATTCTTTCGCAATTGCACCATTCCCTCAGAAAGGAAAAAAAGACAMAAACAYATCTTTCWTTGACTGACATGCCAAACATATCGGCGAGCTGAATTCACGCTAAATTTGATTAGGAGACTTTCTCCCCTACAACACGTGCTACGCTACCCCTTTTTCCTTCCTTTAGACCAACGTCGTTAAAGGAAGTCAAGTTTTCACTCTCATTATACATCCGTTATTCGTGTATTAGAACATATTTAGTCAGAGACAAATTTATTATGCTCGTACCATTAGACGATTTGATTATGAATTTAATCTTTTCATGAAATGCACGAACATTAGAATACTATGTCAGAAGACCTGAAGGATTTTTTGTRTGTTTAATGTGATGGACAAACATGTATAATGGATTAATAGGTARGTTGGGTTTAATAAACGAATCCAAATGTCGTTCGTACCTCTTACCACATGCACAGAAATATTGGGAGAATGAGCAGAATCAGAGGAGAATAACGTCATTATCCATCATTGCTGTTAGCAACTAAATGCAATCCGGCCGGATTTACAGCAAAAACAACCACAACGAACCGACACCGCGAGAGAGTTCAAAAGTCACTGAGGGCTGATATTGGGGAAACTCTCTAGTAGATATATCATAAATGATTATAAGTGTGATTTCATTATTTGTGGTAATTCATAAATGAATTTTTAAATTAAAATAATATTTTRTATTTGACTCTTATGTATAGTTTTATGTTGGAAAAGTTTTTAGTTGGATTTCATTATGAATAAAATCTCGTTTTATAAAATTAAAATTTAAAGTTTAAAAAATGATACTTGAATATTAAAATGTGAAAAGTATCTAAAGTTTGTAAAATTTGCACTTTTCTCATTTTTCATTCTTGCACTTTATATTACAATCGATTTATATTGATCAATAGTTAAAAATAAAAAAAATAGAAAGAGAATAGTATTAATTTTGTTCAATAGATAAAAAATTATTAAACTCCATATCTAAATATTAATAAATTATGTTGTTATATAATTTTAATTTAAAAAACTCTTAGCTGATTCACGATCTCAATTAAATAAATTTTGAATTGATTCAATTTTTGTATTGAATTATATTATTAAACAAAATTCCAAAAATCAAATTCCGAACACCCTTAAATTAATTTCACAAAATATAAATATCGATGATAAAATTTAATATAATACATTTTACCCTGTTTTAGGTCGGTCAATAATATCTGGAAAAGGTTGTGATACCAACATCTGTACCCAGAATCTCCATCATCGCCACATTAAACTAAAAAAAAAAAAAAAGAAGAGAAAAAAGAAATAAAACTTTAGCTTTTAATTATATATTTATATAAGAGATGAGATAGACAACAAGTATTCGGAGATGATTGCGTCCACTAATTGGACACGTAACTCATGTTCTCTGCCCTTGTGAGAATCTGCTGGGGAAAGAGAAGATTGCACGCACGATTCTAGGCTTTTCTCTGTTCTTAACCATCTGCCTTTTGATGAATTTATCTCATAAAGTTAATTCCCGTGAGGTCGGTCGCTATTTCTTTACCCTACTGGGACTAAGTACTATATCCCTAATTAAAGCAGGACCCTACCTAATGATGCCTTTTTTTTTTATTCTTTTCTTTAGGAAAAGGTACAAAAGATGAAGCCTACAGTGCAAACAACCAGGCCATCCCTCGCCTTGGTCCCCTGATAAACTGGATACTCTACTGGAATAGTAGGTTGTACAATCCCCTAATTCTGTTTGGTGGGACCATAAAGAATATTGGAGGAAATCTTTTTTTCTTTTTTTTCCAAAACTTAATAAATTATTAGTTTATCCGAGTACTTAATTTACAGAGATTACAATATATTCATATATGGGAAGTCATCAAATGAAAGTTTTAAAATATGTGATTTTTAAGTATCATATCTGGTGCATAAATTTTTTAAATTAATAGAGGTCATAGTGAATATTTTTATGTAAAATTTCTATTCTTTTGATACATTTTTTTAAATCGTTACCAGATTATACTAATAATAATTCAAAATGAGAGATTTTGAAGGTCACATCTCCTTCCTTTTTATAGATAATAAAAAAAATAAAAAGAGGTGGTGAGTTAAAAATGGATCTGACCTATCCTATGATTAGTACATTGTGCTTTTGCACCTTTGGCTTCTCCCCCATTAGTGAAAGGTTCCCCTTGGCCTCAASTCCTGAGCTCTACTAAAAGCATACCAAAAATGCAAGCTCCATTATAGCTATAAGAGTACTGAGTACATTTACAAACAGGTCCCGTCAAACTGCAGTTGCTTCCCCCCACAGGTTCAGCAGTACTAGGAAAACAATTAAACAAACAGTAGGAGAATTGAATTTGCCATTATGAAAGTGCATCCAAAAATTCAACGGTGTTGTAGTAGCAGTAGTATTATAGACATCCTAAATAAGGCATCTCCATCTTGTTCGCATTGTACAAAGCCACACAAATGCTAATTTATCAACGAAGAATTGAATGTTTCTAAACACAAAATCATAACCTTCTAACAGAGAAATCAAGAAAGAAGGGCAAAAGGATTCTGCATCATTATCCGTCCATTGAAACTCTTCTTGTTCCACAAATAATTCCGAGTTAACAACGTTCTCGAGCCATTGAACCAAAACTTCTGGAAATTTCAGGGATAGGCAGACCCGTTCTGGATCCCAAGCAGCCGAAAAGTCCCGGCTTGTAAGGCAAGGAAGTTTTCTTCCTCATCTCCTCTGCCATTGCTCGGTTGGCTGTGTAATGCAACTCATGAGCTGAAATCGGTACCCTACGCCTCGAGACTGAGCCACCGCTATCTGTGGACCTGAAGCTCGAGTTTTTCACATCCTCTTGCTGAGTTTTCTTCAATATGTTATATTTCTTCAACTGCTCTTTACTCGTAGCATGACCCTCTGAAGCACTTCTGAAGAGTAACAAGTCCTTGATCTTCCATTTCTTATACCAAAACGAAGCAAAAGATGAAGTTGAAAACAGGGACGACGAAGATGAATCATCATCTTTTGCGTTCTGCCTATCGTGATCAGAATCCAGCAACAAGTCAGAAACCCTGAAAGGCGACAAAGATCTGCCTCCTTTTTTTCTAGCCGCGGATGATGTATTGCCGCAAGTCTTTTCTCTGCCGCGACGATCATTTGGAGGCTCTTGAACAGAAGCAGCACTATCACAATCTCTACGAGTCTGTTCGAGTGCTACTGCAAATGGATCGAAGTCTTTCTTTCTGTGTCGGGGSGAGAAGGCCTCCTTAATCATTTGCTTGGGTGATCGAGGGGACCTGGGACTCGAAGATTCGGCCGGCAATTTACCATCACACTGTAASCGAGGAGGTGGCTTCAAAGGCTTGATCTTGCCCCCATCAAAGAGCTCATCAGCAGTCAAAGGACTCGTCTCTAGCTGCCCACTGAAATCAAAAGCGAAATCTCTATCGTCATCATCATCATTAACATTGCCCAGGCTATCTTTTGCTTTAGGAATTCCGGGCTTCTCCTCCCAATCAAACGGAACTGAGGAAAGAGAATCATTGGCCTGGTGATGGCCTCGGTAGATGCTGAATTCATCATAGAAGGTGGACGCTCGGGTGGGACTGGTAGGAGCGCTGAAGAAGAAGGTACCAAAGCGTTGAGGACTTGAAGGAGCGCTTATGTATGGAGTAGTGCATGTACTGTCGAAGTTGAAGTCCACTGCAGCTGTTGGTAACATCACCTCCATGTCCATTTTTACTCTCTGCTTCCTGCAAGACCAGTGAATTCACAGTGGGTGCCTGCAAGTGCAAAGATTTATACTCCAAAGAGGAAGGAGGAAGGAGGAAGGAGGAAGGAGGAAGGAAAGGAGGAAAGAAGGAGAGAGAGAGAGAGAGAGAGAGAGGTTGGTAGCTGACCTCAGTGATTGACCAGAAGTGAGCCGCCTTTTAAATCCCGTCTCGATTTGTCGATGGAGTTTTGTGCTGTTTGTTTCTGCATTCTCAAATATTGATTGGGACGTTCAAACTGCTGTTATGAAATTCCATATTTAGCCTTACAGTAGCATGGGAAGCGTACTTGTGTGAATGTGGATTAGGCGGTAATAATAGTCTTTTCACAGGGAAGTGATCGCGTTCTCCAAGCAAAATTCCGGCTCTTTTACCGTTTATATTGCTTTTACTAATGAATTTAAAAATGAGGGGACAATGATGATTGGTGACGTAAATTGACATTTTGATTCGGATATTTATTTAATTTTGGTCTGTTTTGTACAGCTACAATTGTGTGCTGCCTGACTTGACACCTGCACAWTTGGAAAGACAACAGTACAACCTTCCMTTTCTAAAGGTCACATACTCTGGAAAAATGACATATTTATTTTTATTTTGAGAAAAAATAAAGATTAATTATAAAATGAGATAAAAAAGATAAAAACATATTGACTATAGTAGCAATTAGTATAGGAAAGCATTTCTCGTTCTTAGTCGGCTAAATGCTGAGATTGTTCAATGAATCTAATTGTTCCTTTGATTGACTGACTAGAAATTCAATACTTATTATATAAAAAAAGAAATCATATACTTTGTAGACAATGAGATTAAGAAAGACGAGAAAGCCCTTCTAGTTCTTTGTAGAGAATCTGATATATCTTTCCCATTTGTGGTTTATTTTGACTTTACAATATTCATGGCACATATGGATTGAATTGATGCCTACTAACTACCCAAAAAGGTTAAGAAAATAAAGGAAATATGAAGAACGTGCGCTTCTTTTTCTTTTTTATTTAAATAGACCTCCAAACACGCTGGCTTTCTTTATATACAACAATATTACATTTATTATTATATTGTATATATGAAGTCAAACAAATGATTATATGTAATTTTTACGCGCAGASTCTTTGAGTTTCTTACATTTAGTATTTGGTTGGTTATARGAGAAAAACAAAAGTAGTAGGTCACTAAATTTGCTAGGTCCAATATCCAGTTAAATATTCATGAAAACTAACACGAGTGCCATTTATATAATTGTTTTATCCATTAGAATTGAAATAATTAATGTTAATGACGAGGTGGTAATTCAATTAATTATAAGCATTCTCACTTCATRGGTTAGAGAATAGAGATTCGGTAATCTAACGATTATTTTTTAAAGTAATAAAGAGTTTAGTATTATTTAATTAAGGTATCGAGTTTGAATATTGTGAATGAGATAAATAATATTGTGAGAGTTTTGTCTTCTTTATAATTCTTTCCCAATTCAAATTTATAACAGTTAGAGTCAAATATTTTGAATATCGAGTAACTCAGACTTGAAATAATGAAAAATTGAGTAGAATCGATCGAAGAGAAGATAGAAAAGTAGATATGAAGATGATGAGATTGATCTAAGACTTGGTTAATACATCTTCTAGATTTATATTGGTCATGTCAAAACTTGGCACCTATTGGAATTTCATTTTGCAGTTAAGGAGTTTTCAAATAAGATTTTCCCATTGGCATGTTTTAGTCTGCGCTTTGCCCTAATAAGCCGAAGTCGAGGCGTGTTGTCACATTCAATGTAAGATCTGTGTGAATATAGTTTTGTAATTAAAAAAGTACATAAAACTT
>MEJB01000241.1:34790-88523 GCA_001752375.1 Rhazya stricta | reverse complement strand
CATATAGTCCCCATGACAGATTTGATTGATTATCGTAAACTAGTGTGGATCCTTAWTTAATAGGATTTCATAATTTACGTTCAAAGCTTTACTTTTGATTGTAAGTCTTATTTAATTATATGTCTTAACAYTAAAATACAATAGATCGATTAAAAATTATTCAATTTAATAAAATAACTCTAGTGTCCCTTATTAGATGTGGAGGGAAAAGACTTACCTGACTTCCTCTACCGTTTCTCTTCTCCTCCCTCATTCTTCTCTCAAATTTTAACTTATCATTTCACCTTTCAACTCGACTTTTCAATATTTTTAGAGTTGAAGTGATGATCATTGCAATTAAGACCAAGAACTATTGTTCATAACTAAGCAAGAAGCAAAGAAAATAAAGAAGAGTTCTTAAAAGCAAGAATAAATGAAATACTAATATGACACTGAAATGATTGTAATGTAAAAATAGGTAAATTGACATTGAGAATGCGAATGTAACTATTGTCTTCATGTCAAAATGTCAGAATCTCAAGAGGGTTACAATTGTAATTAAACTTAATTTTTTGGGTGTAAATTCTTATTAAGACATATTATTCGTGGATCGATTGGAGACGGATATGTATCGGTTAGCAAAAATGCATTACTTACCTATAGACCCAAACGCTAATCCCACTTGCCATCAGCTCCTGGATGACAGGTAATACTGAATCTGGCTGGTCCTCCCAATTATTATKAATGTAGGAACTGTATTGAGATGCAATTATACGTAAAACCAGTTAGATCACAGCCCAAGGGTACCCGAAAACAGTACCGGTAAGTATTTAGGATAACAAAGATTAATCAAACGTCGTACTTGCAAGCAGACCAAGATCCTCTTTTGGCATGAAGTGCTTCTTGCACTTGGGGAGTGTTCAGGTAAGTGTCAACATAATGACCAGAGCAAGGATCATATTCAGAAATCTGTTTCAGTAAACAGATCAAAATTCGATTAATTTGATATACTTTTAAAACAAAAACTGAAAAGAACAACGAAGAATTGAATGACAACACTTACAGATCTAGGGGTACTTGAAGATGATGAAGAGCACAAGGGAGCATATATGTTATACGGGTCAAGATCGTTGAGAATTGCATCAGCTGGACCTGTATGTTCTTCGCAAGTAGTTGTTACATCAGCTGATGAAGAAAAATTGCAGTTCGAAACGATTCCATCATAAATTTCATCAGATATTAGAGCGTGTGTCCAGGCGTAATCATACGATCCATTGTATTGTGTTTCAAAATCAATGTATGCATTTCCCATCTGCAAACCATCTTATAATCAGCCCTGTGTGTATTCGAATGAAACAAACAAYGGAAAATTAAAGTAATTATCAGAAAGTGAAAAACTCACAGCCACTCCTTTTAAATTGATGAGAGTTTGGTTAGTTATTTTGTTGTTGTGAAGGATTAGTTGAGCGAGCTGAGGAATGTAATGTCCAGCRTAGCTTTCGCCAGTTATATACAAGTCTCTCGTTTTGTATTCTGGGAATCTTTCCAACCAATTCACTAGAAATGTATAAGAATCAGCTGCAGTTCGCTTATCTCCAACAAGGTAGTCTGATGATGTGTTTGAGTAAGAAAATCCAACACCAGCAGGGGATTCCAGGAAAAGAACATTTGCCACTGCATTGATACRAGCTCAAAATTATTTAGTTCTTTTGTTAGATTGATAGTTAGTTTCGTTCACTAAGCATGAGCACTTACGAGAATTCCAGGCATATCCATTATGCCAAAGGGTTCTACCATCTGGATTGACTCGAAATGGTCCAAGTTCTGTCATTGCTCCAGCCCCGAGGGAAGAGCAGCCAGGTCCTGTGGCATGTCACTCCAGTGGTTAGAGTATAATCATGATCGGCCCCATTGGTATGAAGCCAGAGGGGTCAAGCGGGTCCGTTCGTGCTAAAATGTTGCTAGCTAATATTCTAGACTAGATTCAATGAAATTAATAACATGGATGCATATATATGTATATATACCTCCGTTTAGCCAAAGCACCAGAGGCTTGGTAGAAGAGTTCTGAGACTCTGCAAAATAGTAGAAGAGAGCTCGACCAGCATTTGGATCAACGGTGACGTACCCCGAGTACTGATTAAATCTAACTCCACTTGGTTGTCCTGGCAATGAAATTATCTTGTTTGCCGCCTTCAAACCTTCCTGCGGGCCAATATAAACAGGTGAATACTCATCTCCCAAGTCTTCATTTACATATTTCACAGAATTTTTCGACCGTCGAGTCCGAAGAAATTTCCCAGGAGGRTACGCAAACCCTTCGGGTACAATAAAAACTAGGCACAGAAGGGTAAGAGATAAAGCAAATGCAGCCAAATTCATCCTGAATTTGATTACAATGCAGTGGATGTTCAAATGTTGCTTGGCTTCATGAATTCTTGTTAAGTTTTATAGTAAGAAGAATGCATATTGGTAATACCGTCTTGTGCTTGTTTCCGTCACATAGAGAAGCTCAAATTACATGCATCCAAGATTACAGTCGTGTGCAGCAATTGTATATATATGAAATGAGTTCATTGTGTCAATTGACGTTGTTGAAGGCAAGAAAGTTTGTTCTCTTTTTATTATTTCATTCTAAAAAAGAAGATATTGACATCTCAACTTCCAAACAGACCAAAATATAAAAGCAAAGACAATAGGCGACAAGGGAGGCGTCGCACAGCTGCCCTCGGCTTTGGAGTTTCCCCTGTAGTTACGTTCCAAACATATATCATAAAGAGATTGATGAATGGGTTAGTAACCGAACATATAATACTAATATAAACGCAATTCTAGCTGTAAAATGGAAATAGTAGGCGATACTGGTTTTGACTGATCATATGTCATGCATGATAGAGACCAACTTTAGGGTTGATATTTTTTTGGAAAATTGACATTTAATGTCATTCAACTCTTCCTGAATCTTTGCTTTTGTGGTAAAGTAATTGAGCAACCCACAACAATGACTTAAAAATAATTGACTCGTTTGTTAAATAAAGTCTCGCACGAAATCTTTTCTCTTTATCTTCAATTACATCTGAACATGACTTATAAATTTTATTATGACCATCCTTCGTTAGTTGATCATGAATTTCATCATCAAGAAACATATCCATAACTTTTTTATCGAAACATTAGTAATTCTTCCTGTATAGATCTATTTGTTGTTAATAGATCGTTGATGATACTATTTCAATAAATAACTCTTCGATAGAATTCATTGGTATCTAAGGGCATCATATTTGCTCTTGGCTCACTTTATTTTGTGTGTCCACAGGATATGTCTAGCGGGCTTATATTTTTTTATCATTCAAATTCGCCCAATTTACTTTATTTCCCTTAATTACCTCTCAAAAGTCCTAATGGAACAAATTATCCACAAAATCTCGATGTTGGTGTAATATTTATTGAGATTATAAATAAAGATATATCAATTATTAATGTAGATATGAAAAATTTATTAAATTAAATTTTCATCTTCTATTTAAAGAATCAAGAGTCAATTTTAAATGCTTCTATTAAAATTGAAGAATATGTGACATCTCGACTAATGAAATGATGATACGTGTCAAAGAAAATAATGATCAACCAATTGAATAACGGATACAGCTCGACGAATTAAGTAATGCCACGTCTTTTTTAGAAGTGACTTCAACAAATCAAATCAATTCGCTTTGTCTACAAATAGATGCCAAAGTATAAAAGGAGAAGATTCATAAATTCATATCAAAGTCCAACAATTGAGAGAACCTTAGAAGAAAGAACACTAAATTTCTCTCCAAATCCCGAGATTAAACTGCGAAGTCCTTGAAAAATTTCAAAGAGAAGAATCAACGGATTGAGTTCTTGTCACAAAAAGATTTCAGAGATTATAATATTTAATTTATCAAATTTATAAAATTAATACATTGTTACATATTTCTCTTGTTTTCCTATTATATTTTGCAGACGAGAAATTCGTGTTAACAAATAGTGGCATGCCCAGTGGGACAATCTCTGTCGTTCATCTCTTCTCTTCAAATCAAATTAAATCAAATTCCCCAATAACAACATCTCAAAGTCTACCCCTTCCAGATCAACAACAATTGGTGTTACTGTCAAGTTAACCATGTAGGCTACATATGCAGGACATATGATGCTGAGTAGGACGCCATCTGATSCAGGAAAAGAAGTGGAGGAGTACTTCTCTGATGATTAGATCTTCGAATACTCCAACCCCATGTTCAAGGATGTTTCTCCTAAGAAGGAAAAATGGAAGCCAGCTCTGCTATATGAACAACTATGTTTTTTGTTGAATGCATGAGYCAAACCCAAAAGTTCAAACATGTTGACGGCTGATATGCTTCAAATTCAGCGCTAGCTACTCCTCAAGAGGATCCGRAGCTCGATGTGATGACTCATGAAGACCCTACCACAAGTTCATYCGTTATRCTTGTTATGATCGYGGATATATATATATGCARCACTTTAAAGGCACCAGGATGGATGTAATTGACCTTTCTACCTGAAAGAACAAATTTATATATCCAACAAGATAAAAATGCAACTAAGTGTACCTCCACTCTCAAAGTCTTTGGAATATCAAGTACATCAAAGGGTTCACTTTCTCTCTCCACAACTGTCAAACGAATACTATTCACGATGCCTTCTAGATTATGGAACATTTTTGAATTTGCTATAGTTCGCCTAGTTATATAGTTTTAGAGGAGGCGGTACGTATCTGGTTGGTCCTCTAAACCAAAAATGTACTCATTCATCGAAGAAAACTCCATGTTGGTTGCCATTTGGAAGCCCTTCCAAAAGTGAAAAAAAGAAACCTACAACTTTGAGGAAGCATGTAATTTCCTTCATTGTTGGTCTCATAAAGCTCCTTAGCTAAAGGGATTACTTCATCATAAAACGAGCCATGAACGAGAAGACGACCAAGACTCCTCAAGTCCTAAAATGAAATGGACAACTCGTCAATCGAAGTGTATAATGTGTTCATCRAGGGACACCAAAGTTCACAAAAGGCATGTATGACATGGCTATAGCGATCATATGTAAACAAAAAGGCATAAATGACATAATATATTTTCATGTCACAAAGTAACTTTTTATGTTTTACGAAGTCAAAGTTTGTGATGTGGGCAATAGTACTTTCCAGCTATTCTCAGTAGTTCCGTGTATTAGTAGTCTCACCAAAGTTYATGATGAAAGCATTCCAAGAAGTCTTGTCGAGGTTGTAATTTGCAAAAGGAAGACAGAAATTTCTGAAGCTTGTATTCACATCATGAGTTGAAGATAACAACATCGAGACTTTTTGGGTTGATGCGACGGAGGATTAGTTGATTACTTCCTTGGAGCATGACGAAGACCATCTACCAATGTGGAAATTCGCCTCGTTGGGAGATCGATCCATATTTAAGTATTTCAATACTGCTGGGAGAAGTTCAAAAGTCAGAAGKTTAAATTGATATCCCTTCTGATTGTTTGAACTGAATATGCATTACTTTGATTTCTCAAAATCCTTGATCTCCATTTGCTAGGAATTTTGAATTGCATGACCTTTAAGAAAAACAGTTCATAAGATATGTATGTTGAGACTTACAAAAAAAAAAAAAAAGGATGTCGCAGTTGTTAAAAGAAAAAAGAAAAAGAAGAGAAGAGAGGAAAAGAGATGAAAGGTTAAAAAGGGAAATGGAAGGTTAAAAAAAGACATGCAAAAAAAAAAAAAGATTTGAAAAAGAGCAAGAGAGAGTTCAAAAATAAAATTTAAAAAAAGGCAGTGAAAAAAAAAAAATAAAGAGAAAAAAAATATAAAATGGTGGCTGATCCCAGCAAGTTAACAACCTAAAAAAAATGAGCCAAACAAAAGAAGAAATAAGGCTCACTATCGAACCACAAAGAGAGGAAGCAAAGTTCATCAAAAATTTCAACAAGCCAAGGCCCACTCAAACATTAAAAAAAAAAAAAGAAAACAAAGAGAAGGGCCCCAAGATTAGGCCCTGTCCAATTGGTCACAGCATTTACGGTCTAACTTGCACACTAGAAAGAAGTAGGTCACTTTGTTAATTAGAACGGACCATTCTGCTCGAGGAAAAATTCTAAGTTGCAGCCGTTTGTTGGAAATTCCTGGCCAGTTGTAGCTTCTACTTTAACTGTCGGGGAAGGAGCATCCTGATTGGGTTACTAATAAAAAGCACGAATAGTTTGGCTACTGAACTCCATGAACAATTTGTTTGCCTATTGTCCCCCGTTTGATGCCAAGAAGCAGAAGGCAAAAAAAAAAAAAAAAAAAAAAAAAAAAAAAGTGGCACGCCGTTGCACGCGGGGCCCTCATTCGGAAAAAGAGAGGGGTAGAGGGTTTCTGCACCGGTCCGCCTGTAAAATCTGCCAAAAAGGGGAGTGGTGTCGGAGGTCGGGATTTGGTCTCTCCTGAAGATGATCATGGGAAATCAAAACTTTTGGAGGTCCAGCTTCCAGGCTGACCCCTCAGAAATCGGACTGGATGGTCAATAATTGATTAGGGTTGAAAATCCTGGATTGGCAATTTTTGCCGGAGTCAAAGGTCATGTCATTTTTTAAATGTCGATTTTGGATAAATTTAATTATTCTTATTATTTATAAATAGAAGGCAAACATGGAGGGGGAAAGAGAGATTTCCATAAATTGCAAAAGGTTATAAATCAGTGGGAAAGAAAGCCTTTTCTCTCCAATTTTAAATCAGTGAAAGAAGCTTTTTCTCTCTAATTTTAAAAAGAAGCATTGTTTCAGATATTATAATAGTTGTCWTATTGAATTTACATATTTTTTCTATTTTCTTATTATATTTTAGAGGTGAAAAATTCATATAAATAATTGCAACAAAGGTACTCTTTTATATATATATAATCAATAGTTTAGCGTGTGAAATTATGACAAAGGATGGATCATATACAATATGCTAGTCCCCATTCAACCATGCCCCTGGCGAGGTCCTCTCTGGTCACGATACYTTCCCTTTGTTTCATCCCATTAGCAAATTTGTAGATTGCGGTTCCATGGGTAAATCTGGAGCCTGCGTAACTATGTTCCCTCCTAATTTTTGAGGTTCCGACGGGAAAAACCAAGCATGTTTGAGGACTTTGTTTGTCCTCTTTGCGTTTACCAATGCCAAGTGAAAAGGAGATAAAGGGCCATTGACCCCTTTCAGAGTAAATTCTTGCTTTGTCTCGTGGAGCAAAACGCCTCGTACAGAACTTGAAGCGGATAATGGGCTCTATATAGCAAATATCTTTTGTAACTAAATGTCCCGTATTGACTAAAGAATCTTAACTATGCTTTTGCTGTAGAATCCTACTGCAGATTCTCCAGTGGAATGTGAACGGCAAATGCATTTCATGATTAATTTCAAGGTACAAATGTATTACTACTGGAAAACTAGTTTCGATTTTCCAACATAAAGAAATGCATTTTGATCTTCAAGTTTATTACTGAAGAACAATTCAAAAGCTAATCTTTTGAAAACAAGGAAATTTGAGTCCGTAGATAAAAAACATCGATCAACTTTCGAAAGTTTCCAGATTTGATTGAACATTTGGTACGCATTTGGTCAGCTGCCTAGTCCTCCTAACTTGCAGGAGGAAGCTTTCCAGATAAGAAGGATGAGAAGAAAGCCAGCGCCCGGACAGGTTCATCACTTGGAACTAGATGTCCAGCCCCCTCTAATGGTCACCAGTGTTAAGTTCTGATATTCCTCTACAAACCCACCAACCTTCAAAAGCAACAACAAAATCCATTAGACCAAGATAACTATATGGATAGCTGGCAGAGATTGATCTGATCAACAAAATAATATCAGACCTCTCCCTGGCTGTACCAGGGATATCATGGAGTTTTAACCGGTATCTTGAGTTTGTTGATGGAATACCTGTTGGTCGTCACTGGAACAACAGAATCGGGATCTCCACTGCAATAAGAAGTTAAGATTTCTTGACCATCAAATGCTGTGTTGGCACTGATCAAAATTACAGTTAGGCTAACTGTTATTGATGCTTTACCTGTACAACCAAACTCTAATACCACTTGCCATCAGCTGCATAATGATACGTAACACTGAATTTGGCTGATCCTTCCAGTTATGGAGGATGAAGTTGCTTTATGCAGATGAAGTTATTAATCAAGATTAGCCAAAGCAGCAACAGAATGTGATATAAATAACATTATTGGAGTACGAAATGTCTTACTTGCAAGGCTGCCAACTTCCTGGTAGGCTTCCAGTAACATTTGCGTGGAGTGACTTTTGCACATCAGGTGTGTCTAGGTAAGAGGAAACATATACAACAGCACAGCGATCATATTAAGATATCTGTATCAAACAAAGCAAATTTCATTGATTTGATTTGCTATCCAAGGGGCAAATGAAAGGTTAATTGCAAAGGCATAATCAGGTTTTACCGTAGGAGGAGGTGTAGTTGAAGAGCACTGAGGAGCATATATGCCATACGGGGAAACAGTGTTGGCAAGTGCATCAGCGTGGTCTGTATATCGTGCACAATCCCCTGTGATAGGAGATGCTGAAGAAAAGTTGCAACTGGAAGTGATTCCCTGACGAATTCATCAGATATTATAGCATGCGACCATATATAATCATACATTCCCGTGTTTTCTGTTTCGAAGTCAATATATGCATTTCCAATCTGAGAATCAAGATGTCATCAACAAATCTAGCCAATATCGTGCACAAACTGGCAGTATATAACTCAAAGGAAAACTCACAGCAATTCATTTAGACCATGATGGTTTGATTAGTCTTTTGGTTGTTAAGGAGGATCAGTTAAGCTAGTTGAGGCACGTAATGATCAGCATAATTTTCACCGGTTAAGTAGAAGTCTCTTGTTTTGTATTCTGGGAACATTTCTAGCCAATTTACTAAGAAAGTATAAGCATCAGCTGCAGTTCGTGAATGTCCAACAAGAGAGTCAGACGTTGTGTTTGAGTATGAAAATTCAACACTTGCAGGGGATTCAAGGAAAAGAATATTCGCAACTGCATTTCCATGGGAAATATTCTTGTAAACTTACTTACAGTCTCTGTAAAATTCTTGATCCTAATGCAGATCGAGCTCTCTGACAGTAGGCATAGAAGGGAAAGGGATAAAAGCAATGCAAAGTTCATTCTTCTCATATTTCAGGAGAAGTGCTAATTCATTTTATCCATTTATAGTTCTGAGACTGCTATTCAAAGTACGTCTTTTGTTTGTTCCCTCATATTTACAGCTGACCTACATTACCTAGATCATATTTTCTTAACAGTTTTCATTGACATTAGTTTATTGTGACCCTAATTTGGCCTTTACAAGCACGATCAAACCTTCAAGACAAATCGAAACACAAAGCAGTAGCACAAGGCAGGGGAAGGGGACGTACAGACGGACAGGTAATAAGGGGTTTTACCTGTAGTTGCACCACCCATCCCAAAGATATCGAGGGGAACATTCTATTTTACATGGATATRCTTGTATCAAGCAAGAGATACTAGTTCATTTTACTAGAATGCAGGAGAATTCCTCCAGATTCTGATATGGAGTTCAACTAATCGTCTTTGAAGAATCATAGCAACTTGATCTTTATCATTGGCATGCCTGCATCAGACGCCATAGTGAAATTTTGGAAATTCAGAGTGTTTCAGATTCTTACGTTTGTTCCATCAAAGGATATAATGCAAATCCCATAAATACAGGAAATGAATTAGGTGTGCAGGTCTTAGAAACTTGTTTTTGCCTCCTCAAATTGGTAGGCATTCGGTAGAAATGTTCGTACCTTAACCTTCCTTGCATTGATTACTTTCCTTTTGAATATTTAAATAAGAGCCGATTTCAATATTTGAAGGCTTTACTTTCTTTCCACTGTAAATATCCCTATAGCCATCAAACATGATAGAGAGACATAAACGCCTCTTGGACAGAACTTTTCTCGGTTTAATGCAAAAGAAACGAAAATGGACTAACAAATTCCTTCATTGACAACAAAAAGTGCATTATCTCTTCACTGTTAAACAAGAATGATGTCTCTATTCTATTCCATTCATTTGATCGACTATTTACTTCTCAAATTTAGAAGGAAGCTTTCCTTCTATGAAGTATGAGAAAAAGGCAAGTGCTCGAGCAGGTTGACCACTTGGTACGAAGTGACCGGCTCCTCTTATGGTCACAAACGTCAAGTTATTCTGGTATTGCTCCACGTAACCATAAACCTTAAAATATATTAGCAGAGAATCAGTCACATGATGTAGCATGTTTTTCATCTTATAAATAGATGGTGAACTGAGGAATAGCAGGAGAGTCCTTTTTTCATTACCTCGCGTCTTATTTCCCAGGGATACCATGGGGTTTGAACTGAGACTCCCATTTTTGCTATGGAGTATCTTGTTGTTGTTACTGTCACTCGACCATCTGTATCTCCACTGCAGTATCAAAAGTAAACTTTTGCTATAAAAAGATGATAGTCAAACTGGTCTTATAGTTAGCACAAAGTCGTTAGACTACCTATACAGCCAAACACCAATGCCACTTTCCATCAGCTGCTTAATGGTTGGCAATACTGTTTCTGGGGCAGGGCTCCATTTTGAAGCCGCCATCTCGCTACATTGAGAAGAAAATATGCAAAATCTTAAAATCGTAATCATCAAAAGGCAAATGTTGACAGGGTTTTCTGTCAAATTTGACACTAAAATGAGAGGACGGGTCGGTAAGTACTTGCAAGAATCCCATTCTGCTAGTGGATTCACATGGAGGGCTTTCTTTACTTCAGGGGTGTTTAAGTAGGTGTGGACATAATAATCAGTGCATGGATCATACCCTTGTAACTGCTTTAAATTAAGAAAAGAAGAAGATTAGTTGCTGAGCACCGCGAAGTATAATTTAGGAGCCAGGAAGGCAGTGGTGGATGAAGCAAAGAAGTTAGAGCATTACCGGAGAAGCCAGATAAAGTAAAGAACACCTGGGCGCATAGATGTCATAGATGAAAATGTGGTTTAGAGCTTCTTTTGCTTCCGACATGTGTTCGACACAAACTTCTGATGTAGTGGCTGCTGAAGAAAAATTGCAAGTTGAAAGAATGTTCTTGTGCATTGTGTCAGATATGAGAGAATGCGACCAAAAGAAATCGTATGTCCCGGTCTTTTCTGTTTCATAGTCAACATATGCATTTCCAATCTGAAAGGAAAGAGTAAGTCAGGTTTTTCAAAGACCAAAACATGAATTTTATGCTTTAAAGAAACAAAAAGAACCAATGTATTGAAAACATACAGCAATTCTTTGCAAGTTGATGACTGTATGATTACGAAGCTTGTTGTAATCAAGGATTAGTTTAGCAAGCTGAGGGACATAGTGACCAGCATAGCTTTCTCCGGTTAGAAAGAAGTCCCTGTTTTTGTATTCTGGAAATCTTTCCAACCAGTTAACCAGAAAGAGATACGTATCTGCTGCAGTTTGTTCGTCTCCATAACGATCATCTATTGGATGTGAAAAAGAAAATCCAACACCAGCAGGTGAATCAAGGAAAAGGATGTTTGCCACTGCATTGCCAACAAAATAATTAGTCTATTTAATCAATAGAACATAYAGAGTTCTGAATTTTATTAACCTCTTCATATGAGAAAAAATCTTGGAAGTAACTCACCTTTATTCCAAGCATATTCATTTCGCCATAGAGTTTTTCTGTCCTCATTGACTCGGAATGGCCCAAGTTCCTTCATTGCTCCATTGAATGAGGAACATCCAGGTCCTGTGATCCAATCAATGATGGGACTTTCCTCCACTAGGAAAGAAAATGATAAAAGGAAAGTCGGGAAACTAGGAAAGAGAGAGAAAGTTACCTCCATTTAGCCACAGCACCAAAGGCTTGGTAGAAGSATTTTCGGACTCAGTAAAGTAGTAGAAAAGTGCTCGGCTATTGTTTGGATCAACAGTCACATACCCGGAGTACTGGTCAAAATTCACCCCATCTGGTTGCCCTGGCAATGCAGTTATCTTGTCGTCCTCCTTCGATGTATCCTGTCGGCCGACATAAACTGGCGAGTACTCCGTTGCTGAGTTTGAGTCCTCACCAGCAAACTTTACCTGCCTTTTCAGGCGTTGACCCTCCAGGAATTCCCTCAGAGGGTCGTATCCTTTTCCATCATAACATTGGGCAGAAGCCACAAGGCAGAAAAAAGCATAGAACGAAATGTATGCACCGTTCATCCTTAGCATAAACTACTCTGAAACTAGAATTGTTGCATCTAAAACAAATTAGCTTCTCTGTTTATCTAGGAGTTCGGTGTATGTGCATAATCCAATGCATCCTTAATTGTGTCCTAGCTGTACACTTTGTTACATTTTGCCTATTAATTAYTCTATTCGTTTCAAAATAACGGTTCAATTGAACATAACCATACATATTAAAAATTTATTAATTCATATACAATTATAAAGAAAATAACCATTTTTACCTTATTTAATTATTCTTGATTTTTTAAACATTGAGTAAGGTAAGAGATACTCCCTCATTTTCAAATTAACTCTCCTTATTATGCATATTAAAAAAATATTAATTCTTATAAATTTTTAAACAAAATGACGTTTCAAACATTCTTTTGATTTATTATAGCTAATCAATATTTTGACTAATGTCCATATCCAACAAATTGGAAATGATATTTTAGAGTTAAATAAAGTCAATCAATTAGGGGTAAAGCAGGAAAAATGACGTCTAATACATTCTTGATTTCCTAATATGACAACTAATTTGAAATAAAAAAAATGTTGTCCAGAAAAGATAATTATTTTGCAACGGAGTAATAGAATAATTAATGTGAGATATGATAGAAAAATAAGTATTTACTATGTTACTGATTTTCTAAAATGACAACTAATTTAAAAAAAAAAAAAGTCAAATGGACAATTATTTTGAATCGGAGAGAGTACTATTATTTAAATACTACCTCTATTTTTATTTATATGTCGTAGTAGTGTTGTGCAAGCCGGATAAGAAATTCTTTAAATCTACATAACATTAACCCTATTTAATATTATTAATAAATTACTAATCTCTCCCCCATCATTAATTGTCTCCCTCTCCAATCACTAAAACGTTCTCTCTCTTCCTCCTCCTTTCCTCTCTCAAGGTTTGATTTTTAATTTTACAATAACTTTAATAAAGAATTAATAAATTAGTAGTACAGAATAAATTAAAAAAATTATTAACTACCTCTTCAATTTTATGACGTAACAAGTATTTTAAAATATGAAAAAAAATTCAAATGTAACATGTAAGCAAAATAAAGGCAGTACATTTAGGTATTGATTATGTTAATTTTCCATTTTATGACAATATATTATAATTCTATTGTCTTTTTCACATGGTATGTGATCCATTATTTAATGAGGACCAAATATACATACTAACTTCATAATGCAAATGGTAAAAAAGAGAATTCCAAAATAAAGTTTATATAAATGAAGTAAAGAAGTAAAAGAGTAATTTTTAGCTAAAATAATTTGTATAACCATGTAAGTGTTTTATTTGATAATTTATATATCAACTCTTCCCATATAAAGGAAAACAAAGAATTTCTTATTCAAACAGTTCTAATACAAAAAGAATAATAATAATAATAAACCAATAAATATTGACTTTTAAAGTGTGTAGCGAAATTGTTCATTGCCACTAGCCCAGTAAAAAGTTCTTCTATATGCATAACATTAGGGAAATGAGTGARCTTTCCMATCTCAGTTAACAAAATTAAGTTCTYCCCCTTGAATGCGCATACTACAACSAACAACATTTTSAAAGAAAATAAAAGAACAGTTTGAAGACCAGAAATAAATTCTTGATTAAAAAATCATCAATTTGGGGAAAATGCAAAAATGTCAACAAATATTTATACAATTGTACAAAAGCATGTATCTGAGATGGTTATATGTTACTTCGGACTAAGTTGACATCAATCCTAGCAAAGGATCGAAACAAACCAGATATCTAACTATTTTACCTGTCCGAATGGGGCTAGAAGGATTCCCATAAGCCACAAAATCAWTATAAAAATTTAAAAACGTTTCACCAAAGTTCATCATATTTTTGTTGATAACTCACTGATGCCCCAAATATCATACACCAGTAACCACACAAAAAAAAATGGTAGATTATAAGCTACGRCTAATATCATATAATCAAAATTATATGATCATTCATCTTTAATTATATTAAAATATGTAACCCTACAAGATTTAGGTTAACAAAAATTAGGAGAGTTGGTTGAATCTGCYTAGGAKAGTTTAGTTAAATAAACTCGATACTTCATAATCAATTAAATTGACAAATCTATAATTGTTTTGTTATGTTTAATTAGATTTTAAATTGATAAGGTTATGTCGTGTACATCATGTACCTTATGTTATATGTATAAGCAATTTGCCCAGAACAACTCAATTACTTAACTTCGTTAATTATGGATTACGTCGCCATGCTCTTTAATACTATTGAAACAACAAACTCTTATGAGTTCTCTTGGGTTATCTTTCGGGCAYGAAACAAAAAACTCTTAAAGAGTCCTCCTGGGATTATCTTTCCAGCATGAAACAACAAACTCTTAAGTCAATTATAATTAATTCATTTATAATTATCGAGTAATTATTGTATCAAAAAATCAATTGTTTAAATTAATATGGATTTAATTTATTTAACTAACTAAAACCTTTCATATTGAATTTTACACTCGTCTTACTTTCATTATTCTTGAAGTTATTACTTGACTTTTTCAAGTTAAAACGGAAAGGATTAAGAGTTTCGATTTCGAATTTAACAAACAGGTGTCCTTGTCATATTTTTATATTAAAATTTAAGATTAGAAAGTTGAGATAGTTTAGACATCTCGTGTGATGCTATGCTTCCTCATATAAGGGAACACAAGAAGTGCAGGAAGATCAATCTTTTTAGAGGAGATGTTACTCTATTACATATTTTTCTTCTATTCTCTGTCTTTTTTCTAAGTTCTTTTAGATTGAAGTATTCATAAAGATTTGATCCATCGTCAATTGTGACATCTAAGTGCTTTTAACTTTCTCAAATAGACTTTAAATATTTATTTATCTTTTGTGGTCAATATTTATAGGGATTTAGTTTAATTCAATACATTTGATATTGCAGTCAATTAAATTGATGAATTTGTAATTATTTATTATGTTTAATTAAATATTGATTGAATTATGACGTGTACATTGCGTAACTTATGTCATATGAATAAGTAATTTGCTCAAAACAAATAAATTATCTAATTTGATGATTATGAGTTGGATCAGTATGATCTTTAATGCTATTGAAGCAACAAACTACCAAGAGTTCTTTAGGGGTTGCCACCAACTTTGTGAATTTAGCTTATTTGATCAAAACCTTTCCTACATTGAGTTTTACGTTGTCTTACTTTTGCTACTCTTAAAGTTATTACTTGATTTCTTGTTTTGTTTTATCTAAATTGATATTTTATGACAATTTCAACCCCGTATTTACTTTTTTGAAAGAAATTAACTCGTTGATTTACATCCTACCCATCAAAATACTAGATTATTCTTAAAAGTATGTCTTATTTCATTTTTTATACTTTGAGGACAGACATGATCCTTAACTCGTATTAATTTTGGATAACTTGGAATATGTGGTAAGGAATCATTATCTGTTTTACTTCATAAAGGGCAAGAATTAGCAGAAAATAAGATTCAAGATCCGTCTTTTGATTCCATAATTTTGGCTTCCCAACTTCATCTGATTTGCAAAAGGCAGTACTGCAGGCCTATTTCAGCAGCAGAGGAACTCAATAGACAAAAACTTGAGCTCATCATTTGCTAAAAGAATAGCTCAACTCYTCAGCCTGCTCAAATTTGAATTCAGTACTACTGATCTGTTATGAACCTCTTTAGCAAAGCAAATCCTCTCTGCGGCTGATATTCTGGAACTTGATGTCCAGCTTCCCGGACTGTTGCAAAAGTTAAACCYTCGTACACAACCTGATATCCACCCACCTGCATGATTCATGTYTAACACTTAATGTGGGAACATTCTGCTTGCRAACAAATTCAAGAAACTGTAGAAATCATTAGAAGGCTAGAAATTATACGTCGTTRTTTAGATCAAGCCATGGATGCCATGGCTTAATGACTTTAAGATTCATAGCATCAATGGARTACCGAGTGCTAGTCACTGAAACAATTACATCCACATCGCCACTGCCCATCATATTGTTGGGAAAGCCCACAAAAATCAATATCAGATACAAAAGAGCTACAACAATTAGTATCAAATTGCTAAGAACCATACTAATCTGAAGCCTTGTAGGTTAGAATTTGTATACCTGTAAAGGAGAATCCGAAGGCCAGAGGCAATAAGCCTCCTGTATATAGGGTACATTGTTGAGGGGCTGTCTTTCCAGTCAGCAATCACATCACTGGGTTGAAAACAGAGGATTTTAGTAGCCGACAAGAAAAGAAAAAAAAGGAAAAAAAAAAAAAGGTCATCATATTCCGTGAATTGAAGATGGTTACTCTTTGTAATATCTACCAGAAGAAATTTAGCAAGAGTAAATTGTATTTTTGAAACTCAGGGCTCCTCATTACATCAAGAGACTCTTTAACAATTTTATCAAAATCACACCATAAACTATCACAGTTTTTACTCTCGAAGAAATATATATAGTACGTACAGGAATAAGAAAGCAGGCATAGCACATACCTGCAGAGCTCCCAACTGCGAGGCAGTTTGCTTTGGTTGGCATGCATTGCTTCCTGCACATGAGGSAGATTGAGATAGCTGCGAATATAGTCTCCTTCGCAGGGATCATACCCTAAAAGGAGTTTTCTCTTCCATCGACTGCCGGCATGTGAGCATACTGGACCATAGATATTGGAAGGATCAATCGTTCCGAATTCTGTCTTCCCTATTGCTTCATATTCCTCACATACTTTGGTTTCAATCATGCAGTTTTCTTTGAGTCTTTGATAGGTTTCATCTGAAATTAGTGCATGGCTCCAAAGAAAATCGTAAGTTCCTCTCACGTCTGTAGCATCATTCATTATCCCATTTCCTATCTGCAAAATTATGCCAGAAACAAATTTATTTTATATTAGCCTCTCTGATTTGCCAATTTGCCAAAGAAGCAACAAGAAAATTGCTGTTTACGAACGAAGCACAAATTAGCTCACAAGGAGCGACTACTTTACCATGATTCCCTTTAGCTGAATCTGTGAAATTGATCCAATCGTATTTCTCTTGACRATAACATCTGCCAGCTCCGGAACATAATAACCTGTAAATTTTGCATCGGAATGAGATAGGAGGCTATAATAGTACAGAATTGTTGTGGTTTGGGGGATGCGAAACCCACCTGCGTAGCTTTCTCCCATTATGTAGAAATCACGAGCTTTATAATTTGGGAATTTCTTGAACCAATTGACCAAAAAGGTATATGCATCTTCAGCTGTCCTTTTGTCCCCTGACATCTCATAGTCGGAGGTGKTGTTGGAGTATGAGAAACCAACACCTGCCGGYGACTCCAGAAACAGTATATTTGCAACTGCATCATCATGTTGATTGTTCAACCGCRGATAAGTTTGCAAGATTTGATTAAAGAATCCAAGTAAAAGCCTAAAGCATATCGATATACAGTTAAGTAAAAAGAACTACTTCTTTACCTCTGTTCCATGCAAACTTTCTGGAATAGAGTGTTTTGCCATCAGGATTAACACCAAAAGGTCCAAGCTCCATCATGGCACCATATCCTAGYGATGAACAGCCAGGCCCTGCAAGCAGCAATCCCTGCCAATCTTAGTCCTTTWCCCCAGTATTAAGCAGGAGAAAACAAAAAGGATGCTTTTCTTTRAAGCACTACAGAAGTTTCCACTTTCCAATTGGACGTAGTCAAGAAATGCTAATAGAGCACAGAAGAGAAGCAGGTGAAAATTACAATAAAATTCTCAAATAAGTCGAGCAAAAATGTGAAGTTGCAAGAGAGGTTTCAGTTTCCACCTCCATTTAGCCAGAGAATGAGTGGATTTGAAGAATGATCCWGAACAGCCTCAGTAAAATAATAGAAAAGGCTTCGGCCTTTCCTCTTATCAACATCAATATATCCAGCATATTGCTTAAACAACACTCCTGATGGCTGTCCAGGAAGCCCATGCTTAATAAGATCATCTTTCATATTTCCCACATCAAATGACATTCTTTCATCATCCAAACTCATCTCCATGGCTGAAAATTCCACCTCAGTGGGAGCAGTACCAGCACGCATTTTAGCACGGCGGAAAGCTGTTAGTGAAGTGGCTTGATCGGTCCCAAAGCCATCACCAAGGACAGGGATAACAATGAGGAAAAGAATGAAGAAGAAGGTGAACATTATGGAGTAGAATTGACGTCCCTTCTCCATCGGACAAACTTGGGAACCAGCCCCCGGCACTCTCTGYCGATTGGCTTCTTMTAGCCCCATTACCCATCTAAGAAAAGCATAATTTGTGTTTACAATATTTCAACCTTTTTTTCCTTTTTTTCAAAACCAAAATATATATTATGCAAATTCTAATAGATACATTTTCGATTGAAAATTGAATATCTCAAAATCAACATCCATTTGTGTTAAAATCGAATAACAAATTTAATTCTTAAGATAAACACTTTTAACTTTTTTCTTAATTTCAACAAGAAATTTGTTTTGCAGAACACAATAACTAATTGAAGTAGTACGATAGATTCCTTGAAAGAAAATCGAAAAGTGGTGTCGCTAATATGGGTTGTCGGAAAAGTGCTAAAAGGCCAAGCAAACTCCAAGTTGCATGGTTTTCAGGCCCTGGCCCTGGGCATGGCACAATTTGTAGGCTTTGGGTATTGGGTTATTACGACTCCCAAGGTCAAAACTCCTCGCAGAATCTGGCCCTAAGTGGTCAGGCTCCAAAAAGTTATGGGCGGCAATTCCATGCAAGTTGAAGTGATGTCAGACATTAATCTATTTTATTTTCTCATATATTCCATTATTTTCATTTATTAGTGTCTTCACCTTTTAGATAAATTGGTATTTGCACTGGACGGATATTAATTTAGATTCTGATTTTACTTAAAAAGGATATTGGATTTATATTTTTTTTAACATGGCTGCGGAAATTAAAAAATGCACGCGAAATCTCAATTTAATTTAATACTTATKAATTGTCACGAAGTATTTAATAATCGATTTATCAATTGACTAAAAATGTTGAATTTTTCTATTTCTTATTCGGCTACCCATCAACTAACCCTTTTAGCAAATAAAAACAGATTAGGTATCAAAATTGATTGCTTTAGACGTTAACATTGCTCTGTATCGAAACCAGAGGAAGACCATATCGGTTATTGAGGCCCATAATGGGACCGGTACTATACTGTTTTAAATTCGGACATTCTTATTTAGATTAAATTGATCTATATAACCGTTAACTAAAATTAATTTAAGGTCTTAATCATTCCTGATTCCAAAATAAATTAATAATAAGAATGATAAAAATAAAACTTTGATATATTTAGTAATTGATCATCTTAATCCATTAAGACATTTTTAAAAATATATTATAGAAATACAATCCATAATGCAGAAGGAAACGAATCTCTATCTGAGAAATTGTCGGAACACGAAGCGATTGGAGGCCGGATGGGCTCACAGTTTAAGAGTTGAAGTACGTGCGACGTTCTTGGAACTTCACAAAAATTGGAGATCTTCCATTGGACCGCTTCCCATCCAGTCTCTTTTTTCTTTTTTTCTTTTTTTCTTTTCCTTTAATGTCATCTAGTTGCTCCCTCATTTTCTTGATATGTATTTAAGGTTATACATATTCTTTTTTGACCATCTATCTTTTTATAAAGCCAAAAAAGTTATTAATTCAATCTACAAGTTGGCGTGACTCGTAAATTGAAAAGGACAGAGAAACAATTAGCTGATGTGACTCTAGATTTTTCAGATGCTAATGGTTTCTCTATCATTCCATCTCTTTTATATTTTAACTATCTATCCCCCTTAGTGGACCACTTCGCCAATGGCTTCTTTATCTGCATTCAATCCACGAGTCGCACCAAGTAATGGCTAGCCAAACCYACTTCCTATAAACAACAAGGTGGGATCTGCCCCTCCGTGTTCTTTCCTGAATAACCGCTTTTCATGAAATCGCTTACCATTCATTCAAAAGAACAGGTAAAAAAGGAATAAATATCATGACAACCAATTGATTAATGATCACCAAGCCGAGACACAAAGACTAAACAAAATAACAGCCTACAGGATTTTACTATCCACACACTCGCACTTCAATGAAATGAGTAGTGCATTTCTTCAAGCCAGGCGAAGAACGTATCCATCACTTCTGGAATTTATATTAGATATCCATGACACCGTGACCAAGTGACAAAATTAAAAGAATAAAAATCATGCTAAACCTTTAATTGACGAATTCAACTATCATCTGAAAGCTGATTTTTTATTCAATTGTTGAATAATATCAATTGATCTCCCATCGATAGCTGATCTCTAACTGCTCGATTACCCATCACCARAAGTTGTCCCGTACGATTTAACTCTTCTATAATCCTTCTGAGATATATTACGAAAATGAAATTCACCGATAACAAACTCTCATAAAAAAAGATAAGCAATTGATCCTATTGCTTAGGCTAAAACGTTGTAAAACCACAAAGGCTGTTTAACCAACAAAATCATCATATCACAAGCTCTCCTAAGGCACCTCAATGATATTTTCAAGTAAAAAATCCCGAAGTCTCAAAAGGTGTAAGATGCAAATCAGCTACAAAATTCAAACATATTACAGACTAAAATTTTAGGGTCTTGGACGAGTTCCCCTAGGTTGTTAATGTCTTTATGAACTCGACCCTTGCACTACACTAAAGTTCAGTTCACTGGTTGCTGATGGTTCGCATGACCGTTTGAAGATGCTCCATTTGCAACAGTAGCAGCATACATACCTCTGTCCTGATTTGCCGGCATACCATAGCCATATCCATTGTAGCCCTGCCTTCCGTAAGTTGCACCATTCCAATGGTTACCAGAATCCATTTTAAACTGCCAAACCACAAACAAAATTGAACAGTCAGATATCTGTGCAAAACTACCTACCTTGCTGTATGGCAAAAATGCTATTTCTTTTTGACGGTGTTTTTATTGTCCTGTTTCTTCACTGGTATGAATATCAAGAACCAAAAGTAAACAAACATGGTTTGGATCAAGTGGAAAAGAGACTTGGTTCCCTTAACCAGAGGTCTCAGTTTCAAGCCATGGGTATGGGAAAAAAAAATTCGTTGGGAGTTCCCCCTCTGCAAAGAGTTCGACAGAGGAACGAACTGGGAATCGGGGCCACTACGCTGTATCTAGTACAACTTACACTGAATAACAGTTTTAAAGTGCATGCTTAGTGTCTCGAGGTCCAGTTGTCTTATCAGTCACTTTGGACGATTCCGACAGTCTAGCTGATTGACAATGCCTAATGCTTAATCTCAAATCCATGACCTAATAACTTAATCTAGAAACTTCTGAAGCTTTTAGCTTGAAAGCCATTGGAAAGGGATAAAGAAGCACCAAAGAACAAGAAGGCGCATGATTTTTAGTGCAAATCGAAAGAGAAGCACAAAAGTTCAACATAGAGGAGCAATTCAGCTGCCCCAAATCCTAAAACTCAAGAAAGATGAGAATATAGGCATAATAATAAATTCCACAAAATTCAGCCTAATAGAAAATCCAGCTTACTCTAACGATTAAATCATCAAAGTCGAGTTCAGTTATAGCTTCACTGGTTGATGGAATTACCTGTTTGTTCACCGGAGTTCGACCCCAAGAAAGACGTACAGTCTGTTTGCCAATAACAGTTCCATTTAGTCTCTGTATCGCCTCTTCTGCACTGCTCCTGGTACACATAAGTTAAAGCAAAAGGAAACTATCAATGATCTTGCAAGAGAATCGGTGCAGCCGAAAAAAGATCCACGCAAACGACAGTTTCAGAAAGGTAAACTTCTCTATTTACATTCCTATGCTATGCCCAATAAAAACCAGAGGATGATTTTCTCAACGCAAATAAATTAAGTGAATCTGCAAATATGAAGGAACAATAAGAATTACCTATTAGAGAATTGTACAAAACCGCATCCTTTTCCAGAAGGTATTTTCACAGAGACAACCTCACCAAACTCAGTAAAGGACTGTCTCAATTCTTCATCAGTAACATCAGCGTCAAGTCCTCCAACAAAAATCTGAAAAGACATAAAGAAAGGATTAACGATTATTTAAGTCTCTCGCTATCTGTTTGTGAAGGGATGTCGTGCTCACTGTTGTGTTAGATGCATCACCATCAGACTGGWAGCCTTGGGGTGCAGCACCATTTGATGGATATCCTCCAGCCAATATTACAGCTAAAGTAACCATGAGTCTTATATTAGGCTTAGAGGGTCAAAATACCGGAATGGGGGACATGAGAGACTAAAAGTCAATTAGCATCTGACAGCATTTTGCAAACATTTATGACATATAATATCCTTCTCTATTCAGAAAGCTGTGATGCCCTCTTAACTCTTTAGGTCTCAATTAGCCTGCTAGAGCTGTAACTTGAATTAACTTAGAAACCCCAAAACAAAAATTAGTTCTAACCATAAAAGCACAAGTATCATGTCCTTTTAGGACGTCAGACATAGATAGCACAGTCTTAAGGAGTTATCATAGTCAACAGTCGCTTTTCAGAAATATTGGCTTATAAGTGAAGATATATACCTTTTTTTGTTTTTTGTATAACATATTAAAAATATATACAGGAGGGACTACGATAATGTATATATCTAACAAACTACAAGACGAACTCTACTCAGTCATAACTGATCTTTACCTAACAACTACAAGAAAGATAAGATTAATAAGAATATAACATTAATGAGATTCACAAATACAAACTGCACATCCTTGTCCAAAGATAATTGAAACAACAGAAAAAAGTTAAGCAGATAAACCACAAATATCATAAGAGAAACTTCATCAAGTACAGGACAGGAAGCATAACCATTAACACCTTGAGAAGAATACTGCTGTTGTCCAGAAGGTTTCTTGGGGGTGGCAACACCAATCCTCATTGGCCGACTAGAGCAGTATGCGCCATTCATTTCTGTCATAGCCCGAGATCTTTCATTCTCATCAGCAAACCTAACAAATCCATAACCCTTTGGGCGGCCCGTATTTGAATCAAACACTACTTTTGCACCTTTGACAGAAGGATATCTACTGGCAAATGTTTCATGCAATAGTGTGTCAGTAACATCGGTAGCCAAATCTCCCACAAATATTGATAGATCAGAACCAGCTTCCAGACGCCTAGTACCCATGCTAAAGGCAGCCCAGTTTAGCCGGAAGCTTTGTTCCGTGTTTGGCATTGTTGAGCCACTGTAGCTCTGCAGAACTTTCTCAGCTGCTGCATGAGAACCAAATTCAACAAAACCATATCGCTCTGACTGGCCAGTCTGCTTATTGCGAATAACCTTGACAGAAAYCACCTGTATGTTTGCAAGATTTAAGGTTATTAACAAGCATAACAGAGGTGTAGAGAGACATGTGACACAGAATAGAAGAACCAAACAAAAGAATAAGAAGATTGACTCCTTTTGCTTCCTGAGAATACATAAATTATGCTTTCGTTCATCAAGATGGAAGGGTCATCGAAGCATCTAATTTAATATCTTTGCCCAAAAAAAGAATCACCAATTCGATTGATCTCATAATTCAGTTAAAATTGGCAACTCCAGTAGGAGAAACATAAACCAACCCGAAGAAAGAAAAAAAATATGCTAATGGCTCAGGGACCGTGCTTTTATCAACTAAGCATAGGATATAGTTGCAAATATAAAAGGAGAAAAAGAATGCAGATCGCCAAAAAATACAGTAACATCGATAAACATTCTACCCAATACTAGAGAACAAGTTAAACACACCTTAAAAACAAAATATTTTTTTTTCAAGAAAATGAGCATTTTTCTATAAAAAGAATTGAATCCCATATGAAGACATAGGTACTAACATCATTCTTTATGCACATGTTTCACTTCTTTTTTGGTAAGAGATAAGCATTAATTTCTTAAAATTTTCTCATGCACTTGAATGAAGCTCTTGTTATCTATTTGCAACATGTTCCCCCCTCCCCGTCCGGGGGGGGGGGGGGGGGGGGGGAGGGAAACAAAACAAAACAAAACAAAAATAAATAAACAAACTTCATCAAGATATTCTCATGCATTGTGCRTGTATGCATTTGGCTACATTTATTCTTCTCTTCCATTTCATTTTCAACTGTTCGAGATCTGCTTGTCTTCCATTTAATTCTGTGTGTGTATCCCGCAATTAAGATTTCAATGCCCCAATTATACGACCTAATAAAGTCACAACATTTATAGCCGTAATTAATGAGAAATCATAATCACTGAAGAGAAGTTTAAAATTCACGTCCATGAACTCCATATGGAAAGTTAAACGTAAAAATTAAACAATGATCCAAAAGAATCCAAAAGAAATACATAAACAAGTAGACAAATTGATAGAGGGAGAAAAAAGGGAGAGGGAAAACGCTGACCTCGCCGGCGTGAGCAAAGCACGACTGAAGATAAGCTTCATCCATCCACTGCTGGAGGTCACCAATCCAGATCGTGCGATTCTCATCGCTGACAGCCTGAATCTGAGCCTGCTTTTGCTGCTGCTGCTGCTGTTGAGGTTGCTGTTGCTGCTGGTACAACTGATGCTGCTGCTGATGATAGTAGGCCGGTACGWATTGCTGGCCGTACATCATCTGTTGCTGCATCACCATAGCCGCCGCCGGGTACTGCATGTGCATGGCCATCCATTGTTGCTGATACTGCTGCATCGCCATCCACTGCTGTTGTTGCTGTTGTTGCTGTTGCTGCTGCTGCTGCTGCTGCTGCTGCTGCTGCTGCTGTTGCTGCTGTTGACTCAAATCTCCCCCACCGTTCATTGTTTCAATCTCACACCAATTTACCCACACTATTTACCCCTCTCTTTCTCCCTCTTTTATCGAAGAATCTGAATTTAAGCTATCCTTAGAGAGAGAAAGAGAAAGGGGCAACCTGGTCTGAGGAAAAACCAGGTAAGAATTGAGGGGTGTCGTACAGGGGAACGGAGAGAGAGAAACAGAAAAAAAAGAAAGAAGAGTTGGCTTACGAGCAACTAAAAGAAGAAGGGTACGATGGATCTAGGGCGGACTACAGTGACCTTGTTTGTAACGACGTGAATTTTGAAGCGTTGGATCGGATTAGAGAAAAAATCTTTACCGTATATTTCGGGGTCAGTGGGGACATAGGATACACGGGATGATGCTGGTGGGGCCTTGTATGATCTTACCTTTGAAGTCAATTTATTTGGATCTGGGTTTGACGAATTACTGAATCTATAACAGGGAGAGGGGAATGGGCTGTCGTCGTGCTGTCGGCTACCTGAKCACGAACCGGAGGTGGTGCATTAAGGTCATGTAATAATGCTATGAAAAATGAATTTAATTTAACAAAATAGTTTAAGTAGATGGTAGGTGAATTATTATTTTAAAATAATGTCTCATATTTTATTTTTATTCGTTGTATCATTTTATAAGATTTTTTGATTAAATTTTCTTCGAATATGAGTCAARTTTTATAAACGTAATTTGCGTCGAATTYAAATTAGTCTGACTAATATGAATATAATGAATTTAATCTTTTAGTTAAATTAACTCGAAGATAACGACTTTTAAGAGGAAAAAAATTGAATTTGATCTTTTTGCATATAATTTGTTATTATATTAAATATATCTTGTTGATTATCAACAAATTAAGATTCACCGATCATAAAATTTCTCATTTAATATAACACATTTTATAAACATTAATGCATATAATAACTTATAAATTATAAAGTACATTAGATACACAATAAATATACATATAAGAATATTATAAGATATACCATCTTCACATTAAGGTAATATTTGTGGTTCATATATGAAGAGGTAAAGAATTATGCATCGCAGACTTTGCTATATTCAATTGGAAATTGAATGTTTATTTTAAAACATTTCAGAATTGATATTTTTTCACTTAAAATGAACATTTTTTTTTCAATCTAAAATTTTCATAATTGACCTCTTTAATCTAGGAATATGAGTTTCACTAACTTGTTTAGTCTTCAAAATAATTATCCTTTTGGACATCTTTTTTTCTTTTTACTTCAAATTATTTATCACTTTAGGAAATTAAAAATGCATTAAATATTTTTTCCTACTTTATCTCAAATTGATTAACCTTATTTAACTCTAAAATATCATTTTCATTGAATTTGACACACACATTGGTCAAAGCATTCAATATTTATAGAAAATAAAAAAATTATGGAACGTTATTTTATAAAAGTTTATAAGAATCAACTATTTCTTCATATGCGTAGTTTTGTCTAAAAGAAGAGTTAATTTGAAATGGAGGTAATAATTCATATATGGTCAAATGTTCAATTAATATTTTGTGCCCAATTTGAATGTGAACATTTAATTTTTTTGAATGGTAGAGTAATAAATAATACATTATCCGTTTCAAAATAATTGTCCATTTAATTATTTTATTTTTTAAATTAGTTGTCCTTTTGGAAAATAAAAAACAAATATTAAATGTACTTTATCCTAATTTACCATTAATTATTCTAATATCTCATAAATTGTTCAACTTGTAAGAAATCAAAAAGATCTTAAATAAGATTAGAATTATATATTTATTTAAAATTGTATAAGATTTAACAATTCCTTAATATACACAATTATATGTAAATGAACAGTTATTTTGAAACAAAAGAAAGTAATACACTTATTCTTAACTCTATGATGTACAAATACATAATAATATAATAGATCAACATATACGAAGAAATGTATCTATGCACTTAGAGATTATATATACTAGCATGATACACCATTTCTAGCAAATTCAATGTATTTAGTGAATCTACRGAGGAATGAAGAATGGGCAATCTGATTTTTATTTATTTATTTCTTCGATTAATTTTTTTTTKGTGAATTTAGTGTATGTACATGTAAAATAKATTTGCAAGTACTACTACGAATGTGTTACAATAGACTCGTTAATATACCTTACAAATATAAATAATACTACTATATATTGATGCAAAAAGAGATATAATAATCATTAAAACCGAAATTCGTCCTTGGTACGTTGTATAAGTTGGGTACACCAGCTGCCAGCTGGTCGGAGTAGACCGGGTCGAGTGGGGGCTGCGGGCTTTTTGTTTCTCTGGACTTTGTTGCTGACTAGGAGGTAGCTGCTGCCTCGCTGGTCAAATGCTGTTTTCTGCTTCCTTTGGCCATTTGGAGCCAGCGGCGTTGTTCCGCTGTCACGTGCTCTACGAGAATTAACTCCCAGAAAGGAAAAAAAGGAAAAAAGAAAAATCATTGAAGATGCTTGTCCCTGCCTTATCATATACTCACTGTTCATAAGATCCAAGAGACGAGAGTCGTCTGCCATTGATTGTCGTACTCGCACATGTACGTTAATCGTCCTTTTYCATTAAGCTTTATGGTCTGTCATACCAAGTTTTGTTTTGTTCCTTTGTTTGCTCTGATCTTTTCTGATCTCACAAATTGTAATGCCACAAAAGATCAAGCAGTTCTTGTTCAAAAAACTCAAGTTCATATACCACTTGGGCGACTTAACACTGTTCGTAATTTCAACTTGAGAGCTAAAAAGCCCTTCTCCAACATTGCTTTCTTGATGCTGAAAGACTCCAATAATTCTAAAGAAAACATCTGAAATCTAGCTGGAGCTATGAAAGTTCATTTTCTTGACAATGCACGAATTTCCAATTAACAGTGCTACACAATATTTCTATAATCTTTTTGTTCAGCAGCAGAATCTGCTTAATGAAAGATGTCAAGTAGGGATAAGCATTTGTATCATTGATAGACATGGGTATGGCTAGGTAAAACTTCAATACAGATCTCAAAATTATCCCATATAAAGGTCCAGGAGTCATTTTAGCTTCTAGTTCCCGGGTGTACTGACATCCGATTGCCAAAATTTCAACAGGGAAGGTGCCCCGCCCTGTTAGCTTCTGCTAACCTTAAAATAATGAATGAATAACCTAAAAACGACTTAAAACAAGGGGGAAAAAAGGGCATGCCATATTTACACAAGGCATTCATATCTACAGCTCGTAATCTGCATGTAGGAATCTCTCATAAGGTGTACCCTTCAGTGTCATCTCAACATCACCCCAATTGTCAACCTGAGAAGATAACGACCCTTTATGTATCTTAACTTGTCGACTGCGTAACTCCATTTGTGGAACCCTCAAAAAATATTGAACATCTGTCAGTTTCTGGGAAAGAAATCACAAAAGAGGATTCAGAGGCACATGATAAAAGAATGATGCCACTAGCTTTCTGTTATCCCGTCGAAGGTGAAAAATAAATGTGTCTTACAGTTCGGTTCTTTATTATGTCCTCATAATAGAGGACCATATGCCGAGTGCTATTGAAGTGTTCTAATGCAGTAGCAGCCATCTCTTCTACTTGCCTCAGGTTGGAGATAAGCAGCGTTGTGTTGATTGCTGGCTTGTATTTTGCAAGTATCTCAGCCTGCAATAATGAATGGTCCAAAATTATGCTTATACAATTATCATGTTGACAAAAAGCAAAAACGAAAAAAACAAAAAGCATAAAGTTTGGAGGGGACGAAAGAGACCTCTTGGGGAGAATGCACATGAGATTTGTGTGTTCCATTTAATAGCTTAGCATTTTGATCATAGGAATTTGCAAGAATGGATACCATCCTACGCAAAAGATTTCTTCTGAAAAGAAAAATTGCTGAAACTCCCCTGGTTTTGAAGTATTCTACTATTTCTTCATGATGCTGCATTAAACCCTGCAACAAGCCCCAGAAGGATATGGTCAGTCTGAAAACCWGCAACATGGGCATTTTACATCATATTATGGGGATCCCTACTTGATGACACCAAGTCCTCTTACAAATGGATTCACTGGAGTAAAAGTCATATTCACATTATGAAAAGGAACAGGTTTTCCTTCGTCTTTTTTTCTTTATTCTGTTTCTCCCTTTTATGTAGCCTCCGTATATTTGAGCAAGCTAACAGATTGACATTTTGAATACTACTTATATGTTCATGCAAAGAATCCAATCCAAATGCACTCAGATTCTTAACATTTTGAGTAGTCCTTTATTTAAAACTTGCTTTTGCTAAAGTTAAAATTCCATTTTTTGTCCTGCCAACCTCCTTTCAGAACCTTTTTCAGTCACATACTATTGTCGTGGAGCAAAATTACATCAACTTTCATCCCAGAACCCATGTACTTTGCAATTCAATTAGAATGGTCTGACACACCTCATGCATTATTTGCAAATTTAACACATACCCTTGTATAATTTTTGCACGAGCAGATAAAGGTAACCAGATTAGTGAATGGAGTTCAAAATTCAAACTATCCAGTTTCAAAAGATACATGATATATATAAAAACTTTAGGCAGGTATATCATTTGCAGATGCAGTCCTTAGCATGCTTCATTTTATTTAGAGAATACACGAAGGAGAACGAAAATACTTGAGCTGCAATGTCAGTAATTGTGTAGAAAAATTTTCATCAACTCCACCACTGAAATGCCTTACAATTTTAATCATGCTGTTAAAATTTTCAAACAGGTTAATGATCAAGAGGTTCGCGGAAAGAATAATCAAAGAATAGAGAGAGAGAGAGAGAGAGAGAGAGTTTGATAGACATATCTTTAGCTCTAATTAACTTGATCTGGGAATCATCATGGTCAGCGAAATGAAAGGTGACTTATCTGGATCACAGAGTCATGCAAGACACAAAACACTTATAGTTTCCAAAATCAATCCTCTGCCCTCTAAATACTTTTTATGTTATATGAGATACTAGAATGGCCAGACAAAAGAAACTTGCTACTCTGGAAAGGTAAATCTCCTACTAAGAGTAAATGAATGTCAACTTCTTTTCTTTCCTATTGTGGTTCAAAATCAACAAGGACCACCGCTCAATGTAGTTACTTTGATTGTACCAATACAATCTGGAACTAGAAGAGATCAGACTGTTTTTGCTCAAAGTCCATCCGTTTTGAAATCCATTAGTGCAACAATACTTATAGCCAGAAATGGGTCAGGGGCAACCCATGCTTGATAAATCAGTGAACAATTATCTTTGAAAATATACATGTTACTTCGGTTTTTTTGGTTAGTGAAAATGTGCATTTTACTATTTAGTAGAATGTACAACCAACCCAGGCCATATATAGAAGTATTAATTATTTGATAGCAAAATCTACATGACAAAATTCTTGTGATTCACTAATAACTGCAAAGGCTTCAAGCATCACTAACCTGATTGAGCATCCATTTCAATCCAACAGCAGCTGTGCACTCATTCTTTGAGGCACTATTAAACCAGTCAAGATTATAGATTCTGTCCAAAGTGTCAACAATTGTTGATGAATTAGTCCTTCGAACTTTTACAGAAAAAATTTCTCCATTTGAGGTTATGTTCATATGACTGTTCAATAATGTCTCAAACCATCCACTTCCTGATCTCTGTGTGGACAAGATGGCAAAATACCGCACAGGATTGCATGCACACTCCTCCCTGATTATGCACCAAACAGCATGTCATTCAACTGATATTTCAAATCAACCAGCA
Source organism: Rhazya stricta (assembly GCA_001752375.1). Taxonomy (NCBI): domain Eukaryota; kingdom Viridiplantae; phylum Streptophyta; class Magnoliopsida; order Gentianales; family Apocynaceae; genus Rhazya; species Rhazya stricta. The sequence goes on along the minus strand of MEJB01000241.1, from coordinate 57,744 downwards.
GAACAACTGAAGAATGAGAGACAAAATGTCTCACCTGCTGAATGTTTTTGGCTTCGGGAAGTGCACAAAAGGTTTCTCTGAAGCTTCGATATTTGGAGGCTCACATGGCCTTATCACTTGGACACTCAATAGCCGACCACTTGTACGCGCACTAATTTGCCTAAGACATACTGAACATATATATACTCCACAGACCATTGAAAATATCAAAACCACCATTCTCAGTAATAAGGTAGACTTCTTTGGAGGCTTTACGATCAAGCTATCCTGAAATGGAAGGAGAAATGAAACTTTGATATAAATCTCATCTTTCTCCTTATTGTGGATTGGGTAACATTTTCACAACACCTCATCCCATGCCCTAAACCACTCAAGGGAGGCAGGAGAGAGACTGACCTAAAAGCAGGAGGAGGAGAAATCCAGCTGACTAAGCTATCACAATAAGTAAAATCAATCTAAGCAAATCACAAGTGTAGAAAGCGATTTTCGTTACTTATTTTGCCTGTGAGTCTTTACATATATAGCAGCCATCTGGGCAAAGATAAGTACAACGGGATCAAATTTGATTCAAATATCATTAATTGCTGGAGGTGATGATGCTGCTTGATTGTGACAGTATTAGGGATTACTTGAGATTCTCTAACACCAAGGACAAGACGGGCTCTCGTAGAAATAAACAAAACAAGAAAAATAAAAAACAAGTACTCATAATCACAACCTGAGTGACCTAGACAACACAGTCTTCATTCCCATTAAACAAGATAATGTACTTACCTTTAATTCAAAGGGATGATATACGATAAAGGAAAAATAGCAAGACGAATGCGGGTTTGATTCTATGGTAATACTCCGACCAACAAAGCCACGGGCAAGAAAACTAACACAGACATCAAGTTATCCAAATGCGCAGATCAGAAAAACAGATGCTATGCAAGAACGAATTAAAGGGGAACAAAACACAGAATGTTTTTCCCAAGAAAGCAATTTCGAGTACAAAAAAAAGTTTGCCGACAACAGAATATAATACTAAATTAAGGGAAAAAAGAAAAAAGAAAAAAAAAAGAAAAGGAGGCAAGAACCCAGAACATACCTTGATGAAGAAACAGAGATCGTCAGCCATAGCTTTTGGTCCAAGTAGGAAAGAAAAGAGAAACGGGATTTTTTTGTGCAGCTCAGATTCAAGCCTTCTGTAACCTTTTCCTTGTAGCTTTACTCATCCTCCTAGGAGTATTTCCCTTTCCCTCATACACATTACGCATGCATAAGTAAACAAATACAATTGCAAATATTAATCTAGAAAGCGAAGTTGTAAGCTTTTCTTCTTTTTGCTCTTTCTCGTGAAGAACAATAATATCGATTATGAACAAACAAAAAAAAAAGAAGATGCTTCTCTGGACCGTTATCACGCTCCCACTATTTTTTTCTCAGAGATTTTCCTTCAGATTTACACCTCTTTCTCTCTCTCTCTCTCTCTCTCTCTCTCTCTCCTATGCCCATGTCGTTCGCTTCGTCCCTCCCTCGCCAACGTGGATTCTGGTACGGTGTGCTAATGGTAAGGATCCGAACCCAAATGAGGAAAAGGGAAAAGAACCAGAGTAGGACTGCCATGAGTGCTCAGCTACATCTCCTAACGGCGTCGTTAAAGGCACTCGTTTCTTTAAAGTCTAATTTTGTCAAATGCCGGACTTCAATCATTCGGTTGGCAAGCATGTGGACTTCAGCACTGGACTGAAGGAAAAATGTACAAGTATTAAAGGAGCGTGTACAACATTTTTTGAACTTAAACAATTAGTATTTGTCAASTTTYTGCAGTATTGGGGTTCACGTTTTGGCCTGTTGACCCGTGCTTCATTGCTTTTTGGAATTTACAACCTCACTGAATTGAGGAGCATAGTTTAAGATTGTACAGGAATCTTTGTAATGTTTGTTTAATTAGCATCTAAAGTAGTAATTTATTTCCTTAAGTGGTTTTTAAGGATTTTCCATATGATGATCGAGGCTATTATGGTTGCTACAGCTACAAGATAAACACAGGAGTAAATCTGAAGCATAAATGATAATCACACCACGTGTGGCCCCTCTATCTCTTAGGCAGTGAGAAGAAAGGAAATGGGAATATTGAATGCCAGGAGATTAATGCACATTGTTGAATAATGGTCTATTATGACTTGATTTTGATATCTTCTTTAAATGGAAAAGATTTATTATGCAAAGAAATGTAACCAACACTGATCCAAATACTCTACAGATAGAAACTTTGGTTCATTATCTATCGCGATTCATGATCCACAAGAAGAATTTTTAAAAATATATTCTCGATCTAATTTGATCTTTCATCCGTTTCTTTTCAAATTAAGTACTATTAATTTAGATATCRTTAGGCATATTATTGATAAAATGATAATTCTAACATTATTTAATATTATGTATACTTGATTTATGGACGATTGAATAAGCATATATTAGAACAATCAATATGTAGTAAAATAGAAAGGAAATATTTTCTTAATTTCCTCAAAGGACAATTAATTTGAAAAAAAAAAGAAGAAGCTAAATGGACAATTATTTTGAAAGGGAATGAATATATTAAATTCGATATATTTTTTTATGTGAAAGAGTATAAATTTGTGTTTTAATGGGATTAAATAAATGTCGATTAAATTATATTATGTTCGATCGAAATTATATTTTATATTTTTAGTATATCTTAAAATAAAATTTTTTAAATAAATACATTTCTCATATAAATTTCAATAAATATGAGATGATGTTATCAATTTAAGGATCTTATATTTTAGTTTCATCGGTACTTACTCAAATTATAAGCTTAGTTAATTAGTAAAAATAATTTTTTCTAAATAAAAGTAAATTTTGATCTTGATTTTTTTAGGGTTTGAGGATTTGAATTAAACTTGAAAATTTATTGTGTGCCATTTTAACAAGTAATTTTGATTGATAAAATAGAATAAAATTTAAAATAAGTTTTAAGGGAAATGTATTTCAAAAAAGGCGAAATAAGTGATTATTCCTCTGTTATGAGTATCTAAATAAATTGGGGTTATAATGTTATCCATGTATGCCTTTACATCAAAAGGAGAAAAACAAGATGAGTATAGTCAAACAATTTGTAAATTGTGACTTGTATTGAGTAACCAACATCTTCATTTTATCAATTTTGATCTTCGTGTAATATATTGTTATTCCTCTACTCAATTGCCAGATGAACAATACAACAAGCTTTTTACACTTTTATCCAAAGATAAATCTAATGGATCATAGGTTCATTTGGCCAGTACARTTYTCACTTATTTATCTCCTTCTTCAATTATTGATTCAGGTGCTTCTAATCATATATGTACATTTCTTTCATTTTTTCCTTCATATTCAATTGTTCATAAAGGTATTTCAGTTCAATTGCTTGATGGGTCTCATTCGCTTGTGACACAGGTACAATTCATTTTTCATCATCACTTATACTCAAATATGTTTTTCATATTCCATCTTTCAAATTCAATTTATTATCTATTTCTCAATTAASAAAGTCAAACAATTGTGAKATCTTATTTTCATCTTCTCAATGCATATTTTAGGACCTAGCAACGAATATGATGATTGGTCGTGGTAGTGCTTATAGTGGTCTTTTTTATCTAGATGCTACTTTCAATTTTAATTTTGCATTTTCTTTCAAGCTACAAGCTTGATATATGGCATTCTCACCTTGGTCATCCATCCAGTTTTTTAATTTTTTTGTTAAGACTTTTCCAAGTACTATACCAAATTAAGTTTTTTTCGTTCATATAACGGTACTGAATTTCTTTCTAAATAAATTTAAACATGATTCGATGAACATGATATTATTCACCAATGTATTTGTGTCGCGACTCCCCAGTAAAATGACATTGTCGAACGTAAGCATCAACATTTATTTGATGTTGCTAGAGTTTTAAGATTTCAAGCAAATTTGTCTCTTTCCTTTTGGGGTGAATGTATTCTCCCTGCAGCTTTTCTTACAAATAAATTATCTATTACTATTCCTAAATATAAATTACCTTACCAGGTTTTACTTGGAATTACTCTTTATACTCATCTCTTCATATTTTTKATGTTTATGCTTTCCTAAAAATATGAACATTCAACATAAATTTGATGAAAGAGCTAAACCTGGCATTTTCATTGGTTATCCATATGGTTAAAAGTGACATCGCATATATGACATAAAAACTCATAATATCTATGCTTCTCATCATGTTATATTTCATGAGACAACTTTTTCATATCGCGATCTTCAATCTCCATCATTTAATAATTCCATTAATATTAYTCCCATTAATGATGATGAAGCTTTTGACTTTATTACGCACCATTATTCCTAATGGTATTTCTTCTAATGATTCTTCTAGTGAATCTCTAGAATCAACCTCTCATCATCTAGTAGATTATTCTATGGAATCCATTCTAGCTACTTCTCCAATAGATGACACATTCTATCATTTATCTCCTAATTCTCCTTTAATAAATACACGTGATCCTCCGCCGACTAACTTACCACCTATATTTGAGGATAATCATACAAATAATTCTCTGTCTATAGACTCTAGTTTTATAATGAAAAAGCCTCATCCATGAGATCGTCAACCACCATGTCACCTCAAGGATTGTATATGCAATCATATTTTTGACTCCACGATTTTTTCACTAGTTAATTATTTTTCGTAGTCCTCTTTTAGCCATTCTCATCGTTCTTTATTAAGAAATATCATTGAACATCAAGAATCAAAATCATATTCTCAAGCCATGAAATTTGTTGAATGGCGTGATGTTGTGGAAAAAGAAATTCAGGCTTTTGAATCATATAACACTTGAACTTTATCTTCTTTTCCAAAGGCAAATCACCATTGGTTGTAAATGGGTCCAGAAAATTAAATATCACTCAGATGGTTCAATTGATCGATATAAAGCTTGTTTTGTGGCCAAAAGTTATACTCAAGTAGAAGGTATAGATTACCATAATATCTTCACACCAGTTGTCAAACTAGTTACTGTTCATCTCTTTCTTTCCATTGCTACCATTGAAAATTGGTCTTTGTACCAACTTGATGTCAACAATATATTTCTCCAAGGAGATTTCAATGAAGAAGTTTATATGAAACTTCCTCCCACCTTCTCTCGTAAAGGGAAGACTCATGTTTGCAAATTAAGGTCATCTAGTTATAGTCTAAAACAAGCATCTYGACAATGATTCTCTAAATTGTCAACTACACTTACTCGTCATGGTTTTAAACAATCCATTTTAGACAAACAGTCTTTTTGCATATATTAAGGGTCCAACATCAATCTTCGTTCTCRTCTATATTGATGATATCATTATCATGGGCAACAACAATGCTGCCATTTYTGAATTCGAACAATTTCTTACTCACTCCATTTCTATTAAAGATSTTGGTACCCTTCATTATTTTTTAGGTATTGAAGTGTCTCGATCTAAACAAGGAATTTTTCTATGTCAAAGAAAATATACCCTTAACATTTTATTTGATTCTGGTATGATTGGTTCAAGAGCATTTGATTTTCCTATGGAGCAGCATCTTCGCTTAAGACCAGCAAATGACACTCCCTTTACTGATCCAATAGTTTATTGTCGATTAGTGGATCGTCTATTATATCTTACCGTCACACAACCAAAATATTCAATACATGGTTAACATGCTTAGTCAATTTATATACTCTCCTTATTCCATTCATCTTGATGCTGCCAATAGAATTCTTCATTATTTTAAGGGTACTACTGGTAAAGAATTATTCATTTCTGCATCAAGCTCACTTTATCTTGTCAGATATGCGGATTCTGACTAGGCCAGTTGCCCTACAACACGTTGCTTCACCACTAGTTATTTTATCATGTTAGGTCATAGTCCTATTTCATGGAAAACCAAGAAGCAACCAATTATTTCTCGTTCTTTCGCAGAAGCAAAATATCGCTCACTTGCTGCACTTTCTTCCAAATTGCAATGATTGAAATATCTTTTTAAGACCTTGATATAACTCATTCTCAACCNCTGGTAAAGAATTATTCATTTCTGCATCAAGCTCACTTTATCTTGTCAGATATGCGGATTCTGACTAGGCCAGTTGCCTTACAACACGTTGCTTCACCACTAGTTATTTTATCATATTAGGTCATAGTCCTATTTCATGGAAAACCAAGAAGCAACCAATTATTTCTCGTTCTTCCGCAGAAGCAAAATATCGCTCACTTGCTGCACTTTCTTCCAAATTGCAATGATTGAAATATCTTTTTAAGACCTTGATATAACTCATTCTCAACCCATTATGGTCCATAATGATAGCCAAGCTGCAATTCATATTGCTGAAAATCTTATTTTCCATGAATGCACCAAGCATATTAAGATTGACTATCATTTTGTTCGYRAAAAATTCAACAAGGCCTCCTTTCTCCATCCTACATCCATTCTAGTGACCAATTRGGAGATATTTTTACTAAACCTCTTGGTGGTGACACTCATCTCCAACTACTTTGCAAGTTCAATATTCTTGACATTTCAATTTCTGCTCCAACTTGAGAGGGGTGTTGAATGAGTCAAAAATGTTTTCTGTAGTCTAGGATTTTTTCTTTTATTCAACAAACTTCAATTACATTWTTTCCTAGATTTGGTACTGTATATTGTTAATGAGATGAATAAAATCAATCAATTTTCACATCTCATCCTTTACTCACATGCTATAACATTGCCCAAGGACTAACAATAACTTAAGTTTGATGGTATGATGCGTCACTTTTGTATTCCATTTTTACCAAATATTTTACTTCAATTTATGACTGATTTTAGTAATTCTACTTTTTTTAAATATCTCATTGTTGTCCATTTTGAGTAAATTATAGTGAGGACCCAATTATGTATTTTTGATATTAAAAACCCTTGTATCACACTTGTTTACTACTAAAATGCTTGATATATGAAAGGTCGTTGTAGGCAGTCATGGACAAGAAGAAAATGCCATAACACGAAAGCACTTTAAAGCACAAGTACAAAATTTGTGATTTAGGACAAAATGSAAATCCTTGACATTTAAWGCTTAATCCAGCTGGAAATGACGTCTAAYAGTTTGTCCAAGTGACTTCTGCTGTTTACCAAAAATGTAGAGACAAAGGACTACATAAGGGGCCCATATTACCCGAATTAGACATACAGAGACAAAGTGGATGCAGATCATCAGCCCTTTTTAGCCTACATGARAAGTAATCAGCTAAATAAGCAAAAGAGAGTTAGCATTGAATAGAAATAGAACTCTTAGATTTAAATCTTTCAAGTAGAAAACTAAGGGTTTACTTTGACATAAGAACCCAAGCTTAGATTAGCATTTATTATTTTATCTTAGTTTAAGAAGGATTAGATGAAAGTCTTCCTTTCAACATTAGCTGTAATCCTTTCATTAATCAAAGCTATACTTTCCTTTACAAGTTTATTCTCTCTACTTCTTTGCATTGTTCTCTTAATGATTCACGAAGAAGAGTTTGAAGTCAAATTATATTTTCCATTTTAAAGTGTGAACTTTTTCTTCTCGTCGACACTGTTTTCTTAGGTTCTTAACGAGAATAATATAATTTAACACTCTATGGCTAAAGGTTAAGAGATTCCGAACATTTTCTTTGAGTAAACTCTTTTGAGAAATCAAAGGAATCTATTAGTGAGTAAGAAATCAAAAACTAATCCTAATCACTGTTGTGAACTCAACATTAATCACATAAAGTGACGAAGAGTCATTGTCATAGACATATGGCTACTGTGTTGGTCAAATTTGCCAGAAAACTTTGATAAGAGGTTAAAACAGTAGCATCTTTACAATCTAAGTGAAGCTTTGAGACAACATCTGAGAACCCAGTGAAGATAAGGACACTTATCTCATTAGGGTAAGATTATGCATCATAGTGGAATTTGTAGTGAAGAATGCCATAAGCATATGGTTAAGTTTTCCTTCAAGCCCTATATTCGGCACAATAATAATTTTTAATAGTCATTATTCGACTCTATTCTTCAGTGCTACAACAATAAGAACTAAATATTCATTTTACTTCCTTGCCCAACTAATTTAATTTCTAATGCTTTTCGTCTTTTATTTATTTTTATAACTTTAATTGATCCTAGCTACCTCATTATTGAACTTTATTGTCKAAGTCTTTATACATATTTCTTATTAAGCTTATCCTCGTGAAAATAATACTCTACTCCCTATTTACTACTTATTGACTACTTATTCTCGTGTGAGTTTGTGTGTTAATCYAGTCTAGAAACCAACCAAAAMCYTTTTTTTTTTGGTGYCGTTCCTGAAGATCAGAATGCTGAGCACYTGATCTCCAATCCTTCCCTATGTAATTTTGACTTATTCTCTATTAATATTATCGATCAATTTCCCAAAAAAAAAYAATGTTATAATTTATTATAATTAAATATTTGGCGTTCTTAGATTTGGCTAATGTTTTGACGCGGGATCAAATTCAACTTGTCAATGAATGAACACGTCTAAAGTGGATACTAATCCAAGCTCTCATTTGGATAAGGGCAATGYAATTCAAACCTCTTCCAATGATAGCCCAAGAGTCATAGGGCACAAAGAGAGAGTCAATTTAGGTCTCATTTGATTGACAATAAATTAAAGTTGTATTCAAATTGTAATTACTCGCAATCAAAATATGAGGAATTAAAATCTRCAAAGATTCATTTATCTTGTTTGAAAAACACATGAATGTGTCTGAGAAGGAAATTTATATATGTACCAAAATGTCCAAATTAACCGCATGAGTAAATATAATAATTTAAATACTATTGTAGTCTTAGTTATCATTACAATAGGGTGAATTAAACTTATGTTTGTATCATAGTTTTGCTAGATAAGGAGGAATTTATTTATTAAAAAAAAAAAGAACTTTTGAAGAAACAAAGACATTTTTTAATTCAAAATATTAGTATGAGTATAAAATTAAACCCAGTCTTTAATATCTTAATTTCAAAAGTAAATGAAATTAAATCCTAAATTGTTTACCATACATTTTTGTGTTCAATTTAGAGGCATTTGGATTTGGATTTGCAGGGATTACATACATGTCACCATTTCTTTTTGTTCTTTTTTGTTCATATTTATAAAATRTTATACAAAATGTCTATCTTATTAGCCCAAACACTTTTATTTGGTATTGGAATACTAATTCGAGATTTATCAAAAAAAGCAAAAAGAAAAAAGGAAGAGGAATACTTAATGAGRGCTTGATTTTCTTTATGTTTCTCTTTATTCATCAATCGTCAAGATATTGTTAAGATTTATAGTAAGTTTATATGTGAATTTAAGTAGAATAGAAGGACGACAGTAGTGTAATTAAAGAAAAACCTTTTGCCATGTTAAGTAGTTTTATCCTATATGTTCATTTTATAGATAATAAATCTAAAGAATTCACAAGATGACTTAATCTTGGTTGCAATGGTGAGAGATGCACAAGAGGAGAGATTCCTTTGAGGAAGTTTTTAGAAGGTTTTTTGGAGAAGAGTTTAGTTGTGAAGGAGAAGAACGAGAGGAAGCAAAAGAGGGGGAAAAAGGTTATTAAAATCTTTAAAACTTATTTCCCATATTTTCGTTTTAAAATCTCGAGGAAAGTAATGAGAATATCACCTTCCTGTAGGTATTCTTTTTCTAAAGATTATGTAGTCACTTTCCTTTGTTTGAAGAATAGATTCCTTTGTTTAAGGGTTTTGTGCAAGGATAGGGGGAGACCTGAGTGGTCTACATATTTGCATGAGGGCGAATCAGCTGCAAGTAGGCAATTCAGAGCGTCTAGGGCACACTGAGCTTTCTCTTCCTTTCGATGTCGGCCCATGATTTTACTGAGCCCAATCCTCCACCCCACAGCCCAGTTGCTTGAGTGGTGCGGGTTAATGGAGCAGAATGGCAGGAGAGCCTTGTTTATGGAGCCCATTTGGATCGAGTGAAAATGATCAAAGGCTCCATCTTTGTTTAGGCAACCTGTAGGAGCCTAGCTAGTTCAATGACCCAGCTCAATGCTCCTTGATTAGTTCTAGGCCTACCTGAGTTTACACCATCCCTGCCTTTCCAAATCGCTGACGCATGTTGCGTCTACATTAGGGTCAGTTGGGGTCTTTGCGCATCCCTTAGTCAAGCACATTGGCAATGTATGTCGGGATCAGGAAGTTCTCTACCTGTCAAAACTATGCTTATGGAGGTCCCCGAACCAAAACCAAATGATGACTAAGTTGATGTTGTTGTGCACATGGAGCATGACAGTGTGCAACTGACTGAGTTAGCCCAATACTTGATTGAGGCAACCCTTATAGAAGTTGAGGCTTTAGCCTCCCAATTACTAGTTAATTATCTCCAATTATCTATGAATTTTATGATTTGAAATTGTCGGGTGTGAGGTTGGAAGAGTTCAAAACCCATCTTCTTGAACTCCTTCAAGTCCATAAACCGTCTTTATTTGTTTTGGTAGAAGTTAGAATTGATGGAGACTATGCTCATACATTGCTCTTTGTGATTATGAACTATGAACATCCACTTTTTACTAAGAAGAAAAATACTCATCATTAACAAGCGAATTGGAGTTCAAAATAATTGGAATAACCTTCTAATATAGTACTACTCGTAATATTGACCAAGAAACGCCTCTACGACAAATGAATCATCCGATTTCTCAAGAAGAAAAAAATGCCTATCATTTCAAAAAAGCTACAATGTCGACATGTTTCGAACTATATGAACCACGTATTCTCCTTCCCTTACATGGAAGGTGTTAGAACGATAATAAATAAATGAATAAAGAAAACTCATACTATAAGGTTTAGACATGGATAGCTCACTCTCTGTAAGGAGATTAAAGCCCTATACAATTTTCAAGTCTTCAAGAGCCAATGCAGTAGAGAGTAACCCTTGCTTGTTTCCTCCAGGATATAATAGCCCAACAATCGTTGTTTAACTTTAGCAATTCTGCATAAATTGCTATCAAAACCGTTCCACCAAAGAATACATTTTTAAACTGACTTTTTACTCTCAATATATGCTAACAATGCAATATATAACTCTTAGAACAAGACCATAGTATAAGGTATTTATAGATAATGAAACACTAAGGATATGACTTTAGAATCAAGTGAATATAACATTACAATCAAATAGATATGACCATGCAATCTAAGGAATATGACCTTCAATCTTTATTCATCCATCTTGACAATATATTAAAAGAGAAACTATGAACATACCATATACTTAAAATGTAATAAGGTAATGTATATTTATATAAATTTAAAAATGTATATAGATAAGTAGAAGATTTCTCACAACAACTTCGATATCCCTACAGCATTTACATTTGAGAGATAGAGATATTTACTAAAAAGGAAAATTTTAGTTTGAAATTATCAATTAAAATGACAATGAATTTTATTAAGGGTCAGTTGTAACTTAGTTTTGATAGATTGCTAAGCAAACTGTTGAGTCAAATTTTGTATCCCTACTTATGGTATTACGTTGGAAGATCTTTAGATCACCATATTTCCTTTAGATAAGAGTTAGATTTTATAAATATAATTTGAATCATGCTTGAATTAGTGTCATCAAGTGAAGATACGATGTGATCTAACAAAATAATATAAAAAGATAAATTACAACAAATTAAACACTAATAATAGGAATGAGAAATCATAAGCGGGATACAGCTAAAAATGATTTGGTCACGTGAGGATAAATTAAAAGCAAGGCCACCAAACGCCTTTGATCAAAGTTGTCGGGTATAATCATCAATGGAGATCAACACTTCCACTTTAATTTAAAATTTTGATTTTGTTGCTCTTCCCATTTTATACCTCATAATTAAGTTATGGTTTTTTCTTTTCTATATATATATATATATATAGTTTGTATTGAATAAGGTATGATATTTTATGTAAGAAAATTTATTTGATTCAATTTTCAAACTTCCCTTTTTTCCTCATAAATTAAAATCCGGTACAACGATGGTATAAATAATGTAAAATTATCACAAAAAAATTATATTCATGCTAATATATTAGGTATAGTTTTCCAAACTTAGAACATCCCTAACTCTACATGGGTTAACATTCAATAAATTTTCATATATAATAATTAATATGTGAAATATCAATTCACAGTTTTGCATTTGAAAAAGTATTTTTATATTATTTGAAGATAATTTTTAAATTTTAAAAAATTATATCATTTTATTTAAAAAATAAATACCACATAGATAGGAAAAAAATATATTGATATTACACATTTATGATAATTTTTTAATTTCACTCTCCATTCATTGAATATTAATGTGAATTGCTATTCCTTCCATATATTAATTGTCATATATCAAAATTTACTCAATGTTATTAATGTATTATTGGGGGTGCTCTTATATTATTTTAAACTCCTAAAGAAAGTGCTTTGAAAAAAAGTTGTTTAAAAAATAAATATAATATTTTATGTGTTAAGTACAAAAATCCAAAAAACCCCCCGATTTAGTCAATTTGTCAACTTTACATTGCATCCTATGTAGCATATTCGGTCTAGAAGGTACCGACAATTATTRTGGTTCCCTTGTGATTCGAGTTAAAATGACATTATTGCCCTTTTTCAATGATATTGGATATAAAATGTTTAAAATATCCTTAAGKCCCATATGACTAGAAAAAGAAAAATAAAAATAAATAAAGAAAAACGAAAGTAGATTAAGAAGGTGCAGATTAGAGGTTTCTATGTTGTTGTAAATTGAAGAACAAGATCATGAACGGGCATGCTGAGCATCATGATAACGAGCAATGGTGTATRAATATCAGAATACCAAAGATGGTTATTCAGGGTTGAAAGCACTAAGGAGTACAAAAGGGAGCACAATCCTAGAGATTTCTATGAAGAAGACATCAAGACTGAAGCATAAGAGTTCATGAAAATGGAGTGCCAGAAGCTGAACGTTATATCAAACAAACGAACATGAATTCAAGCAGATGTATTCATGATCATTGGTTCCCATTGGTACTAAAATAATCGCCACGCCGCCCTCTCCTTCAACTTCAACAATAGGACCACCCAATCCTCCCTCAATCGTGTCCAATGGTCTCAAAAATAAAATAAAATAAAAACAAAAGAAGAAAGAAGGTGAGCAGAACCCACACCCCACTAACCACAGCTGCCATTCTTCCTCTCTCCCCGCACAGTAATTGTTGGCGCTGCTGTGGTCGCCCATGAATCTAAATATGTCTCTCTCTAAGAAGAAAAAGAGGAAGTAGGAGGAGAAGTGTGCTGACTGTGGAGGAGGAAGAAAAAAGGAGGAAGAGGTGATGGTGGTCGTCGGCGGTCTAAAAGAGGTGAAAAGGGGTTACTGTTTTTGAGTCAGCAAAGGGTCATCTTTTTCTTTTCTTCCTCCTTTCTTTTCTTTTATTTTCTATTTTTTATTTTTTAAAACTTTTAAAAGAGATTTAGGTTACTTTTAAAATCACATAAAAATAAGGGGTAATTCAGACATTTCTCTATACCTGTTAACTTCTTTTAAATTAATTGGATGAAATATTGATAATTAGGATACAATATGATCAAATTTAAACATCAACTATGATGTTGGCAATTTGATCAAATATCGAGGGATTTTTGTACTAATCTTATTTTTATTTTTCCAACTGTGTCAATAAACAAAAGTTATTTAAAAAAATATTTTTAAGTTACTTTTTAAAAAGTGATTTTTTCAAATTTTTAAAAATTAAAAACTATTCTAAAACGTAAACTAAAACAGCTCAAAACAATTTTTGACATAAAAAATGGGTAGCAGCTAAAAGTAAATGCTTAATGGTATTAGAGTTAAAAGTCCATTCAAATCAAGGTGATAAGAGGTTATATGTTTTTTCTCAAATAAGAAGAATAAAAGAGTAAATATAATGCATTATTAATAGCTTTTAAGAATAATTGATTAATTTTATTGTAAAGGTTGTTAGGCATTTGTTTCTATATAATAGGCCTCACATCCATTTGCTACTAGAATAGTTTTTGGGCCCACTGTGAAGCCCAATATTGTGCTCCATTGTTAATCTTTACATTGAAATTAATGCGTCCATAGCTTTTTCTTTGTTTTGAGAAATGTACTACGGAAAAAGAAGAACTAGGCCTTGATTTTTCTTTAGCCCTACCCGAGTGGGCCCAAACTCCCATTCCCCCCAATCCAAGAACAATAAAGATAGCGTTAGTAGGTTTGTCATCAACTTCAACGCCACATTTCGATACTCTCCCAATTTTGGTCCAAAATCAAATTCGTAATCAAGCAATGGATTCAGCTCCATCTGGTGAAGTAATTCASAATTTCTTCCCTTACTTTCGCATCTACAAGGATGGCCGAGTCGAAAGATTCCTTGAAACACCAATTGTGCCTGCATCGGAAGATCCTGATACGGGCGTCAGATCGAAGGATGTAGTCATATCACCTGAAAACAATGTCTGTGCGCGATTATTCCTTCCCAGTACAGTCGAGAAAGATGAGAAACTTCCTGTTCTCATTTACATCCATGGCGGTGCCTTCGTGATCGAATCGGCCTTCTCATCTCAGTACCATAGCTATCTCGCCTCGATAGTTGCTGAAGCCAAGGTTCTTGCTCTGTCACTCGAGTACAGATTAGCTCCGGAGCACCCTATCCCTGCTTGCTTCGAGGACTCCTGGGCAGCGWTGAAGTGGGTGCAATCTCATGCTAAAGGTAGACAAGGACCTGAGCCCTGGATCAACGACCATGCTGATTTCACAAGAATTTTCGTGGCCGGTGATAGTGCTGGAGGGAATATTACACACAACACGGTGGCCCGAGCTAGTGTCGACGGACTTGAAGACGGTATGACTATTGTTGGGATGATTTTAGCTCATCCATATTTTGGTAGAGGCGAAACTGAGAAACTGTGGGAAGCCCTTTGTTCTGATACTACAGGACCGGAGGATCCGAGGCTAAATCCAATAGCTCATCCTAATATACTATCGAGTCTGAAATGCAGCAAGGTTCTTATCTTCACTGCGGAGAAAGATCACATAAGAGAAAGGGGTCAGCTTTATTATGAGGCACTGAAGAAGAGTGGATGGGGAGGGCAGATTGAGATTATCGACTCCGAAGGGGAAGGACATGTTTTCCATTTGAAAAATCCAGATTGTGATAATGCCAGCATATTGATGAAACGGGTGATTTCATTTCTTAAAGAGTAGGCAAAACTTTCACTTCTCAGATGAATTTGCGGTGAATCTTATATATAATCATGCCTATTGCAGATTGAACAAGATGTGGTTATTCCTTGTCCCAAACAAAATTGTGATTTTGTAAGGGATAAGGATTTTAGGAATGTTAATAACTGGGAATCTTATGTACCTGCTGGATTTCTCAGTATGATATCTTTTCCGCTTTTGTGTTTGTTCACGTTTTTCTTCAAGGCATTACTGGGTATTGTAGCTCTGGACCATACCCGTTTCTTATCTCGCCCTAGATACCATGTTTCTTCTTCTTTTCTTCTTGGGGAAACTAGCTAGTTCTGCATACTTAAATGAGCAACTTATCAGTAGCATTTAGACTAATTATAATTCTTCTATTAGTATGATTTTTTTTGTTTTACTTTTCATGATAGTACTAGTACMAGATGACTTGATTGGCTAATTAATTCATGATTAAATGCCTTTAAAACGCATAAACATTTCATTATGAGATTTGGGGGCATTTGAATGAGACTCGTCAAAGTTTATTCTTTCGCTTTGGTTTCAAAATATGAACGATAGCGTCTAAAAGTTATGCCATTGGTAACAGTAAATTATCTAGAAATTAACCTTTATATTAGTATACTCTACAGTCCTTTTACAAATGTTATAATTATCTTTTTTTTCTTAAATAAGTGTTACTCTACAGATTAATATAAAGAATAAAAACGTCACAAATTTATCATTGATTTCGTAATTTATTTTTTCTAATATAGTTATATTAATTATTGTTTTTTATTTTTCCTTAACAAGGGATATAATAGTTTATTAAATATTTTTCTAAATTTATGTATTTTTTTAATTGCAATATTTATAAAAGAAAACTTCTTGAACTACTGCACATTAAATGTAATTTTCATTTTTCAAAAAAAGAAGAAAAAGAGAAACTCCAGAGCGTAGACGTTTTCTTTTGAATAAAAAGAACTTGTCTACTTATTAAAAGTGCAATATAAGACCGATAAATTGAATGGAAATCTTAAAAAAAGTTCGAAATAAACTTGGAGATCACAATAAATATAATTTAATGGATCAATCATGACGAAAATTATAATTGCATTGATATTATTTGTTTCAAATCCGAAAATGAATAGCATTGAAATTGATAATATTTAATTAAGTCAACATTAGTATTAAAAATCATTCAAAATTTTAAGTTTACTCCTTTCACTTAATCATTTCATGTATTAAAATTTTATTAAAGATAAAAATAATATTAAATTCAATCCCAACTTTAAAAACGCAATTTTTTAATTTTTTTAAAAATAAATATTAAATTCAATCCAATAAAAATAATCAAATTTTTAATAAAAATTTTCAAATTTTGATTCATGAATTCATATCAACAGTGATTGAGAGATAAATAGACTCATAGAATAATTAATTAAATTATTTTTATTCATATTACCCCAATCAAACACAATGAATGAGAAATATTATCTTTCATTTACATTAATTAATTCTATTATCCTCAATCAAACGTCCCTTATTATTTAAGGATATAATATTAATGCATCCATTGAATTTATTGAGATTAGAATTATTTTTAGAATATTTTCATATTGATAAAACTAAATTGGCCTCTGACTTATATACATTGGGAGGTTGAAGCATCACATTCATTAATAATATCAACTGCGCGGATATACAACTGTACAAGCCTTTTACAACATAAAGTAAAATCAGAATTGGTTCAACCAACTCAAACCTTAATGCTTCAACGGGGACCGATAAAGCCTTTTACAACATAAAGTAAAATCAGAATTGGTTCAACCAATTGAAACCTTAATGCTTCAACCGGGACAGATAAAGAGAACCTCATCCTAATTGATGAATGAAGTCACTAGTTTCATCAAACTCTTGGCCTTCTCAGAAGCTGGGTCCTTGAAATGAAAGCAGTGATCCTCCCCTTCAGTCTCATTATATTGCACTCGCTCTCCCCAACCACATTTCTTGAGTGCTTCATAGTAAAGCCAGCCTCTCTCTCTTAAGTGATCTTTCTCCGCAGTACAAACCAGAATCTTGCTGCACACTATCTTCGACAACAAATTCAGATCAACCATTGGACATAGCCTCGGATCATCAGCTCGGGGATTCTCCGGGCCAAGATATGTCCAAATCTTTTCAGGATTATTACCGTCACCGAAATAGGGACAGACTAAAGCCATCCCCGCAATCTTCACACCAGTCTCAAGTTCCTCAACACTAGCTCGGGCTACCACGTTGTGTGCAATATTAGCTCCAGCACTTTCACCGAGAACGTAAACTCGGGAAAAATCAGCATGTTCGTTGATCCAGGGTTCAGGACCTTGTCTATCCTTGGCATGAGAAACGACCCACTTGAAAACCGCCCAAGAATCGTCATAACAATCAGGGATGCGACACTCCGGGAGTAATCTATACTTGACGGACACTGCCATGGCATTGGCTTCAGCGGTTAGAGTATTCATATAGGAATGGTAGCTAGGCGCAAATGGAGACCCGGATACGAAACCACCTCCGTGTATGTAAACAATGATCGGTATTTTTTGGTCAGTTTTGGTGATTTTAGGAAGAAAAATTCGAGCTGCCGCATCAGGTGAAACTTCAACATCTTTTGATATAACACCAGTTTCAGGGTCCTCCGATGGGGAGACATACCCAGACGCGGAGGGTTCAAAATCAAAGAAGTGCCTATATTCGGGAGGTATTGTAGTCAAGTCCATTGACAGAGAGAAGTGAAAATGAGATAAGTGGAGATCACTGATCAGTTTTCCGCGTCTGCTGACTTACACCCAAGGAAGATCTAGCTTATGCATGAACTCACGGAGCACTATAATTTAGAGGCAATTATCATGCCCCACAAATTCTGCACGCCAGCCCAGGACGTTCCGGTGCCTTCTCGGGAGCTCTTACGTGCTCTGGATCCTTCCGATTTCTTTTGGAACGTGCCTAAACAGTTGTCTGTTAGAGTTTTTGGGGTGTGACAGTACTACTGAAAAAGCAGCATTGTAGAATCTATGACCACACAAAATAGTATTACGTCTCTCGSTCTCTCTCTCTCAAGTCACATCTATGCAATGTAATAATGCACCATTACAGAAAAAAAGAAGACGTCATTAATGTTTGGATATGATTCTATTCTTTATACTTGTCTGGAAACAATTCTCACTTTACACAAGCCGAAACAAGCCAGAAGTCACGGGGGCTTCTCAATTCATCATGGGATTAATTCATCGGGCGAAGTAAGGATGAATTATTACTTTTAAGACTTTTATATGTAGTTCAAATCTATTAAAATGGTCCATATAATTCAAATTTCATTCAACATTTTTTAMAATCTTCACATAAGACTTTTTTCCCCATTATTAATTATGAATCGCATACAACATCTTATTTTAATTTTATAATTTATTTAATTATTTCAAATTATAAATGACTATCATCGTAATACTCCTCTACGAAGTTGGATTTCCTGCTTTAATTGTTAGAACTATTAATAATATTAATCTCCATAATAACATTGATAAAAAAAGAAAAAGACTTTGCATATCTGCAGTATACAGGCTTCATCCCTTGGGTTGTGCTGCATTTGGATAAAAAGTTAAAATAAATTTTGTTTGAATTGGGTGTAGAAGATAGAAATTTGGGTGGTTCTAAATTCATTTGGATAAGCATGTTATTTAGATTTACTAAAAATCTTTTCGTCACATTCTCTAACATGAGGGTCTTTTAACTTTAAATATTGCGGTTGCTAAATATAACAAAAAAAATAAAAATACCATATTATTTCTAATCATATTTTGATACAATTTACTTCTCTACAACCAACATTACAATGGTTGACAATTGAGATAAAAAAAATAATAGTAATTTTCAAAATTAAAAATTTATGCTCCTACAAACGCACTTGACTCGCAGTTGTGSTTGATAAAATATTTTCAATTATGTATGGTGTGTCCTTGACAGCTTAGAGAAACCCTATCCATCTTCTAATGGCATCCGAATATCGCCTTCTAGCACAGTAATGTAAAATTATAAATTCCAGACATAATACGCAATTATTAGATTTTATTAGCTAGAAGAATCTCACTTAAAAGTAGTACTAAAGCGTAATTAGCGCCCTTAGAATATGATATCCATATACGTCTCCTATTGACCTGCGTACCAAGCGTATCCGCTTGCAGAAAATGAAATTATATGAAATTTGAAGATAAGGTGAAAAATGTGTGAGAAAAAAAAAAAATTTCCCTAGCACTTAGAAAATTTAATACGATCTTTTTTGACATTTGCTCCCTGTTTGCATCATTGTAAAGTGTTACATGCTGTTGATGTCACCACCCACTTATTCAAAAATGTAAAACAATATTTGAATATGTTTTAAAATACCCCGAATACATAATATCCCCTATCTTTCCTTCGCTCCACAATTCTCCGTACACTCGCGAAGAAAAACCCTGAATGTATGCGCGAAAAAATGGCATTCTAGCCTCAACATTGAAATAAAATTGAAGAAAAATTCATAATTTATTCATTCTATAGCGTTATGATTTCATCCTACTTTTTTTTCATTTTAAACGTGAACATATTCGACCAAAATGATTTTTATTCTTGAAAAAAGTGTCCACCTGACACAGCTCTCTACTCTCTCCAAAAAAAAAAAAAAAATCTCATTTTTAACTCAAATTGAAACAAAATTTGAACAAAAAAGAATAATTTATAACTTTTGATTTATTAATGCATAACCAAAAGTCAATTGCAAAGGAGAGTATTTATAATAACCAGTTGACACTATATAAAATAGTATGTCCATAAGCATRTGTAAATAGTTTTGTTTTCATTARTAATGGTCTAGCAATCAACTATAAATGTTTGATAAAATATTTTGTCAAACCAATTCGTTTATAAACATGAATTGGGGGATGTTCAACAATAATTTCAAAATAAGTACCAAAAGTATGGAATTTATATTCACCAGAATTTTCGAAACAAATATKTATAATCAGATGGTCCAAAAATTATGTCCATAATCAAGCTATTTGAGCAAGTGATCTTGCAAACTTCAGGTTGCTAGTTGATAATAAACTTACACGTATCTATACGKTCAATCCATAAATTGGGATAATAGAATATTTAAATTGACCRCAGAATAGGTCCACACATATCATCATGAATTTRTTCTTGAAATGTAGGACTTTACCTCCTACTTTTSTTGGTAACAATCTCATAATTAATTTTTCTTGAGAACAAGAAACACATGAGAATTTATTTGATATTCGACACTTTTGGATTTCTCAAATGGTGATGGTTCGATCCTCAATTTTTTTTCACACCATTATAAATCGAGTGTGACTTAATCTATTATGCAAAGTAATAAAAATGTTTGAATCGCAAATAAACTTATGATTTATCGGATGATGCACTTCAAGTGCATTAATCTTGTATAATACAATCCCGAGAAAAGAGACAATAGTTTCTCAAATATATAATGTTGAGACTATAGTGGTGATACATAAATATTTTGAACCATTTTTTTCATTATCTCAATATGATAATCATTTCGATGGATAGCTTTAAAACTTAATAAATTTCTTAAGAACTGTAAGGAGAATATTACTTATGCGGAATAGTTGGAAGATTATTCATGGAGCATCCTAAGAAGAGGGGTAATAAGAAGAGTTTACAATAAGGAGCATAACTTTGCCCAATTTTCTAATCCTTTTTGTTTCATTATTTAAGGAGTTTTTATAATTTCCTTATTCTTTTATTATTAGGATATACATTGTTCTCACGTTTTTAGATTATTTAATTAGTTATTTGTAATTTCTTAATCCTTTTATTTTTAAGATTTGTTTCCCCTCATATAAGTAGAAACCTCGTTGTTTTTTCGAGCATCATTTTTTAGTACGAATTTCAGGTCTTCTTCTAGAGAATTCCAGCATATTTGTCGTTCATTTGAATATTTATCGAGCAAACACCCGTTCGTATGTTTTATGAACAAAACTTTTCATTTTCTTACGTTTCCTTACTGCATCAATTACATTATAAATATTGTCCCTTTCCAGGCAAAAATATGGTTGTTATAGAACAGTTAACCAGATTTATATCATCATTTGTAGTATTTTTATTTGTCTATCTCATCTTCAGGTGAGAGAAATACTCTTTATACTTAAGTATGGTGTTATTGTTGCAATAAGAATGAGACAAGTATCTCAACAATTTATTATAAATTTATAAACATATTGTAACAAAAAGTAATTTAAAATATTCAAAAATATTAAAGTAAAAAGGAAACAATTCAACCAAATAATTAGATAGTTCGAAAATAAAACTCCAAATACTTAAACAAAGCCTAGGTAGATTTTAAACAAAATTACATAAAATAAGAAATTAATCTCGTTTTCTATCACATTACCTCCAATTAAATGGCATATTTTCTTATTGGATCGGCAAAAGAATCAAAGACATCTAAGTGAATCGCATCAACGGGAGCATTATTACAAAATAAAAAATTATCTCTACTCCTTTTTTTGCTTGATTGATCTTAGGTAGAGATCTACTATATCTTTATCGTACGATAATAAATTCTATACTGTCAAGTCATAATGGAGATGATGATGAAGGATGATTAGTGCTTTTTTGCGAAATTGATAGGATTCATTTTTTCATTCTTTTATTATCTTCCCAAACCCTTTAAGGTGGATTTCGACATTATAGGTCCTATAATAATTAATTCTTGTCGAATATGTAGTACAACGAATTTATACTTTGTGATAATTCTACAATAAATCTAAGTCATAAGGTTAGGAGGACATATTACACATATTCCTTTGGGATATACATAATATAACCAAATTATTTCCTATTCTTTTCAAGACAAATGCTATCTTAGGAGCATAATAAATTTTTTTTTGAATATAATAACAACACCACAGTGATTTAGAGATCATTCCTCACTCTGAACGATACTACGAACACGGGTAAGTTCAATGTATCTAAAAGTATAATACAAAAACAGGAAATACTCTCACAATCTATTCAATTAAAAAATTAATAAAATAATACTAAATTAAATAAGATACGATAATGACTTGGATAGTATATTATTGTGATACAAAAAACTACAATATAGTATGAGAAGAAAAGTAATAAAAAACTCATACAGTCTCCACACAACCATTGCACTTACCACTGAATAATAATAGATTAAAAAATAATAAAATCTCATTGATTATTAAATTCAGAAAGACTATCATAATTTAACAGTGAGTACTTTATCATTATGATATTAGAACACACACATTTCTATCAATTGTAACCTACGATTTAATACACATAAGAATGAAGAATTCTCGACAACCATTTTCTTATAACTGCTTCGATAATAGAATCAAATTTTGATTGTCATAAAACAGAACTTTTATATTATCCTACTATAATTATAAGGACTTCTATAATTTGATAAAACACTTCTTACTAATCCTAATAATAAGATTTAATTAATAATATATAAAGCCTATAACATATCATAATTTAAGACTCTTATAACTTAACAACGGAATTTAATTAAAATCATATATACGCATGTATATGATGAGGACTTCCCATATACAGTTAGATTGATAAAAACTCTTAAACTTGATAACAAGAACTTCATTGGTTTACCAATTAGTTTGA
>MEJB01000241.1:0-18630 GCA_001752375.1 Rhazya stricta | reverse complement strand
CTTGGAAAACTCAAAGCATGTTTTCGAAAGCATATACTTGAAGTTTTAGATGTCTTAAACTTTGGTGGACACATTCCGATAACCCTATAGTAAGGGTTCGAACACAGCAGCATAGGTAGGTTTCAGCCATCCGAACTATGTGGTAGGTTTCTTTTAAGTACGTGGGACCTTGGACTTATTTCTTTTACGTGCTTAAAATTAGGTTTGATTTCCTTTGTAAAAATTTTAAAATATTTAGGTTTCATTTGATTGATAAAAAATTAAAACTTTATTCGTATTTTGAATTTAGATTTATTTTTATTAAGTAAATAAATTTAATTATTTAATCATAATTTAGCTAGACAATGAAGAAATTCTTGAAAAAATTGAACTTTTGAAAAAAGGAAGAGATATCTTTTCTAGTTCAAAATATTAAGATGAATACAAAAATTAAAATTCTATCTCATATAATTAATTTCTTAATTTCAAACGTAAAAGAAATATATCTTAAATTTACTTATATAATTTTTGTGAAAATTGTTAGAGGGTTTTAGTTTTGGAGGAGAGGAACGAGGGGAGGAGAGAATTATTGAAGTTTTAAAATTTTAATATGCGTATATTTATTTTAAAATTTTAATAAAAATCTTCAATAATAACAATGAATCAGATTATCTTTATAATTCAGAATTTTTGATAATGACATGAGGCTTTAAAGTTATTCAAATTTTACTTTAAACTTTTAAACTTTATCAGTGGCTATTATAAAATATTAGTTTTAAAACTTAAAAATTTAATGATGATGATTTTCATTTAGAATAAGTATTTGGTAACTCTTTATTTTATCTTCAAAGCTTTGTATCTTATAACTTCAACTAGGAACTAAAATTGCAAAGATCTGACAAGTCGCAAGCACTTGAAAGCCTTTATATAAGCAAAYGCAYAACTTAGAAAATCATGATCTAAAACAAATATATCTATAAGGGCTAGAACAAYTTTGACCGAAACGGGAACAAAGACGTACAGAATTWTTTATCAATTTTATTGCCACTAATCATAATTCAGCAATGCATAGAACCAGACTAGATGGTTTTGTATCATTTACCGGYTCTTCCTCCGTCTRTAGAGGTATTTATCGAAACAGTAAGTCAATCGATAAACACAAATTGCACACCTACACCCCTGTCCTAATTCATAAAGGAAGCCAATTTTCGCAGCATAGTCAGAGCATTCTCTGAAGTTGGATCAAACAAATGAAACACATGGCCCTCTCCTGGGGTCTCCATTATCTCGACCTCTCCCTTCCAGGCACTCTTTTTCAAAGTGTCATAATAATAGAAGCCCCTCTCCTTCATAGGATCATCTCCAGCAACGAAAACAAGAACCSTCTTGCATCCTAAGCTGGAGAGCCTTGAATCCTTGGCCGGGTTCATCCTGGGATCATCCCCACCTGTGGAAGTAGGACAAGCAAAAGTCCAGGACTGGTAAACTTCCCCTTCTTTACTTGCAAAATCCGGGTGAATCAAACATAGTCCAACTAACTTCAGCCCTGGCACCTCTTCGACGCCTGCTCGGGCAACCGTGTTGGCCGAAATATTCCCTCCAGCACTATCTCCGGCGATGAAAACTCTCTGAAGATCGGCATGCTCGTTAAGCCAAACTTCCGGYCCACATCCATTAGCATGTGAAGAAACCCACTGTAATGTAGCCCAGGCGTCTTCATAAGCTGCCGGCAGAAGATTTTCTGGCGCYAATCTGTAGTCAACAGACAGCGCCACCACGTTAACCTCCTTTACAACAGAGATAAGGTAGTCGTGGTAAACTGCACAGAAGGGTGATCCAAAGCAAAAGGCTCCTCCATGGAAGTAAATCAGGAGAGGAATCTTTTGTTGTGGCTTGATGTTGCTTGGCACGAATAGACGTGCGGATACATTAATTTCTGGCACAATTTGGACATCTTTGGAGGAAACACTAAATTGGGATTCTGTGGATGCCGGAACTATATCAGTGCCGAAGAATCTCTCAACACGTCCATCTTTGAATGCTCGGAAATAYGGAAGGAATTCGAACACTACTCCGTCTGTTTCTGGACTTGAATCCATAAATGGAAATGCTCCACTCTTTTTCCGGCTTGAATCCATGATGAAGATGGCACACAGTAATGTTACTGCCTGCCAAAGTATGCTTTCAGGCTATGGAATTAAAGAAGCGAAGGGGCAAAAATTATGTGTAATTGATCAGCTGGAGCTAGATGTGGGTGGAGGATGGYATCCGAGGTGTCAGAATGCTCTGCCATTTATAGGCTTGACAGGCTAATTACATGTCTTGATTGTACCGTATTTGACTGCTACACCGACCTAGTTGTAATWTGATTCCACAACCTTGACTAAGTTATCAAATTACCGTTGACTCAACCACTCGTATTTTCACAGGAATAGCCATCCCATTTCCGCTGAAGTGCATCGACATTATTAACTCTCGGGTTTTAATTAGACCAAGATGGGCTCTTTCAATATGAAATTATAAATAAAAATTAATTGATCGTCCAAATTCTTAAGTTAATTAAACTAATTGTAGATAAACAAATAACARCTAATTATATTGACTCGATAATTTCTTATRGTATTAATCCAATCTATTCCTATAATTTGGGATGAAGAAATTTCGTAAGAAGGTGTTGTAAATTGTGCGGCATTTCCTTTAGTGTGAATGAAARCTTCTTCTACTAACCAAGTCAACAAGTGATAGTCTTGCAAACTGGGAACCATGACATGAGTGCTCGAGAGGGATTTGSTTCCCCTTTTTGCTTTGGAATTTTCATGCAAGTTTCTCAAGACTGTCTACCTTTGAAAGKACCCACATGTATACTATCTCTATWTCCATATATGCCTCCCGATAGACTCCTTCCTGTTTATTTGAAGGTCTATTCTTCTAAGTAGCACTTTATCTCTACAAAGAGCTTACCTTGTTGCTTCCCGATTCCCATGTCAAATGGATGGCAAAACTAATCACCTGACATTGATTTTGTTTAGCTTGACCCCGTTCGAGGTTTGAAATCTTTTAATTTTGATTAGTTTAAATTTGAATTGAAAGAGACTTATKAAGATATAAAGYTCTTCTAATACGATTTACTTCATTCGTAACATTTGAATTTGATATCTTRTTTAAAAAATACCAAACTCTTTATTGYTCAAACTAAGAATCCTCAATCCAACTTATGATATTTACAAGTTRTTACTTCAATTATCAACTATTRTYGAAACGAATTCATAAAATTAACATTTTATATGGGTTATTCATCACAAAATATCTTTCTGAATAAAAATAGATTTGGAAGAGCGTCTGAGTACCCTGAATTTTCTTATTCAATTGGGGAAATTAGAGAAGATTCGAGTTTGATAATACAATTTGTGATGGCAAGGGAATACCTAAAGTCCAAAAGGGACCCGTTTGGCAAGCGCTTCTTCTTGTTCGTTCTACGTAGCTATTGGAATTTCGAAAGTGACTTTCCACCAGACGACAAACGTCTTTTTCTCTAGCACGACAAACCGGTTCTTGTTGACCGTATATGGACCGATTAAAGCCAATAAAAGACCCAATGTGATTCAATAACGTGTTTTTGGGTTCAATACTTGGGTGAACCTGAAGAAAGCCTTCCAATAAGATTGACCCGGMGCCGAATGACCTAAGACCAACATAAGAGTTGACGTTGAGATTCTGAGACCAATGGCCTTAGTCCAACAAAAGATGAGGCAGATACTTACAGCCCAATGACCTTAGCCCAACACAAGAGTTGAGGCGTGACACCAAGTGTCCAGTGAGCTACACTAATGGTTTCGCATCGTCATTCCTCCTCAATTTTTATTTTGTAATGTCGTATTACCTGATTCTTAATTCCTTTCATGAATTAATGATATATTATAACTTAATTTATTAAGACATTATAATCAAATTTTAGTTGTTATGTTAGTTATGAAGCAATCTTTGCGCTCTTATAATAGTAACTTAACATATGTGTATATGTAAGTATACTCCCATGTAGCCGTTAGTGAGCTGAATATTTAATGATGGATGTGTCATTCCGTCTTATCTCTAACCTTTTTATAATTAAAGGATATTTGTTTTTCAGTATGCATTTTTGTATGTCGACTGAAAACTTATTAGTGAGCAATTAATTTAGAACGTTGATATATGCTGAAACGCCACAAAATTGTGGTAAATGTTTAATTCATTAATTCAAGGCAAATTTTAATGTCTCCAAACCGTTAGAGCGATTCATTATTGTGTAATTGTAAACATACAATCGAATTTTTGTAATGCTCCTCGTAAAATAGCGATTTTGGAGTAGCATGCCACGATCCACCTACACCTGAATGTGTGAATCTTATATGGGTATAATGGCTATCCTCCAATTTCATTATTTTCGTTGCTATACGCTCTATATCCTTCATAATACCATTATTTCTTATTTTATGCTCCTGCGCATATCAATCTACCACTTTATACACACAGCAATATTAGCAATTATATATACTATATGGATTCCCCTTTTATTATATTCTATCCCTCAGCGGGTACGGTAATAATAGATATCCTCCCTAGCCCCGCCTTATTTATTTTATTAATCCTTTATAAATTACCAACGCACAACTCCACAGTACGTATACTTACAAGATGCATAAAGGAGATATAGGGAATAGGTATATTTTGCAATTCTCCAACCCCATTGTAATCGCCAATTAACAAGATGCCATTCATCCATTCACAATTGAACTTCTCCGTCCCTCATTATAACATAAAAGTTGAGAAGGTAAAAAGTGGCTTCTTTTTAAGTACATTTGTCTGTTATATTTTCCCTTTTATATCAATCACAATGATAGAAAATGTATGCATTTAACTCTTAAATATTGAGAAGAAATGGATATTTAAAGGGTCTCGGATTAAATATATATCGTTACTCTGATTTAAGTGGATAGAACTTAGTAAAGTGATAATGTATTAGAAGATTCAGCCCAAAAAAATTGACTGGAGATATTTTAATACATTTTTCTATTACAATCCCTGCTATGCATACTCTAACATTAATCATAGCCCRACAAGTATACTTTACAATTATAAGCATCATACTTGTGTCTTTGTGGTTTTTTTTTTTTTTTGGGAATTAATTCTCTTAATTTAAATTCAAGGATAAGGACAATAAGATCTCATTTGATAAAATTTGAAGTTTGAAGATTAAAGTTTGGAAGAATATGACTTTCTAAAGGTTAATCGAATTGGAATTCAAAGGATGATTTATGAAGTTCGAGAAGTATCTTAATTCCTAAATGCTAAATATATTTTGTAATATTAAATTTAATAAACAGCAAAGTAATATATTTAAATATAAATATTATATTTAATTAGAACGTTTGGTAATCACTTTAACAAGATCCTAATCATCGTCATTTTTATACTTTTATTATCATTTCTGTATTTTTTAAATTATATTGAAGGTGAGTTATATTGATATGGAAGAAAAAAATACATGAGAGAATAGATGAGAATAAAAATAAAAAATTAAATTCTTGTGTCTAAACATAATAAGTTATATATATTGATCACTTAAGATTTATCATCTAAAATTTATAAAAAAATATAATTGACACTTAAAATATTAAAATATTCTAAATCATTTTATAAAAACATCTTACCTATTAAATTCTTATTTAATTTAATTACATGTGTTGAATTTAATTATTAAATAATTAATATGTTATTTCGAAATAAATGTTCTCATTGCAGAATTTATCATCTTTGGTAGTCGAAAATAAACGTTTTGATAATTGATCATGACTTGGGCAAATAACAAAAAAACGTCTTTCTTCGTAGAAGCTAAAACCAAGAAAAGAGCGAGAAAAATTTAAAGGTCAAATTTATTGTTAGATGGCCTTACCATTCACCAGAGAAAAAATTCCCAGTGCAATTTTCCTTTCTTTCCTTTCTAGGCCACACAAAATTAAGAAAGACAAAGTGCCCTTCTTACCCTCCAAGTCACCGAATTCTTTYCCGTTGATATTTTTCCCTCCCTTCCATAAAACCCCTGAACTCTCAGTAACACCTCTCTTATTCTAACTTCATCTGCTATTTCTCTCTCCTCATCTTCGTCTCCTTCATCATCTCATTACTCTATTATGGAGAGAGCAGTCCTCTTACGGTCTATTCCTTCCACTACTACACTCACAAGAACGAGATTATTCTCCCGCTCTCTACACAGACTAGCGCGGTCGYGTGTGTCTTCAATCTCCTCCAAACGATGCCGTTTAGTACCGAACCTTCAGCGGCGCTCAGTTCTCCGGAGCTACCTTCCTGTTCTATGCACTCGCTCATCGCATAACTTGAAGACGCATTTCTCTCCTCTATCTGTACGAGCTATAGSTACTTCGGCTCCACGGTCCGGTAACCGATTATGATTAAACACTAATGATAATGATATTGCTCAATTTTCGTTTTCATTTATATTCTTTGTAATTGAATTCCGTGTTTGTTTTTGGCTCTCTTTAAAAAAAATAAAAATTAGAGGTGCTTGGTGCTGACGATGATTTTGCGGAGAAGCTTGGCTTTGAGAAAGTTTCAGAGGAGTTCATTGAAGAGTGTAAATCCAAAGCTGTTTTATAYAAGCATAAAAAGACTGGAACTGAAATCATGTCGGTTTCTAATGACGACGAGAACAAAGTATTCGGCATTGTTTTCCGAACACCTCCGTAAGTAGTAGCAGCAGTAGCAATTCCATGCATTATGTACGAGTTTTTCTGCCCACAGCGTAATCATTTATTTGTTGTTCCTTTTGCTGTTTATTCGTACTGTTTCTGGACCAGCTAGTTGTATTGTCCCTCATTCTGAATTTATAGGACAAAATAGTAAATAAGGAGATTAGCCTATACAAAGATGTTGGTTCTAGATTGAATTTTATTGTTCCTTTCGCTATATATTTGTACTGTTTGTGGACCAGCTAGTTGTATTGCCCCTCATTCTGAATTTATTGGACAAAATAATATATAATGAGATTAGCCTATACAAAGATATTGGTTCTAGATTGAATTCTTATTTTGGTGGACAATGATTTGAAGGAGAATGAATAAGAAAATTTGAGGTTGATATGTATGCCTTATGTCTTTGCCTTTCTAATTGCCAATAGATTTCGTGTCATMTAGGTTTGTTGCTTTWCTGAAATTTGCTAATAGAGTACACTAGCATAATTGCAAAAWTGGCTTGAGAGATTAAATTGGAAATTGTTGAAGACTTGCAGATAGTTTAACATTTGGTATGGTAAAGGGAACAGAGGATCGAATTTTGAACGGAATGCAGTGTTTTTGGTCTGCTGATGGAGATACCTTGGATAATTGTTACTATGAAGGATACCATACAACTGGATACCGGCTCTAGTTTCTCTTGTTTTAATCTGGTGTGTGAAGAAGAAAGCACCATGTTTATTTGTGTATTGTTGCAAAGAATAATAGCAGTCTTTGCTGATCGATGCATAGTTGTCAATAAGAAGGTATCCTTGCTTGTTACCAACAATAGTTAACAAAATCTAAGGCCAACTGATTGGGGATTTGATGAGGAAAAAGAACAAAGGAAAGAAAGTGTTGCAACACAAAAGTTACTTTAAATTCAAAAGTTTGTGCTAAATGGAGAGAGTTTGAAGAGAAATGATGTTAGATTCCAGTATTCATTTCTTAGTTTCAATTATGACTTGTTTTCCTTGAGAGCCTAACRCAACAAAAATTTGTCTTACAAGTTCATTTTAATTACTTCACCAAATTTGAAGTCCCACRCTCATTTGCCTGGTCCTTTTCTCGGAAAGCTATTCTATGCTCCTTAGCATTAGACTTGACTTAATTCTAAGAACTTCTAAATTCCAAGTCTAAAACAACTTTGTCTTTTGAAAACGTTGTTCAGTCTCAATTGTACCACTGATTTGCCATATTAAATTTAAGTAAACTATTGGAAAAGTTATGCTTGAAATTAAGGATTTGACTTTTTAAATTTTTATTTGCTAATTTTTGTTGCAGGAATGATTCTACAGGAATTCCTCACATATTGGAGCACAGCGTCTTGTGTGGTTCAAGAAAGTATCCTTTAAAAGAACCATTTGTTGAATTATTGAAAGGGAGCTTGCACACTTTTCTGAATGCATTTACCTATCCGGATAGAACTTGCTATCCAGTGGCTTCTACAAATACAAAGGTGAAAAGATTTCATCAATTTTCTCCAAGGACTTGGATATAGTTTTTCTTAGTTCCTGTTTCCAAACTAATACATGCTTATTTTGTTTCAATACAGGACTTCTATAACTTGGTTGATGTATATTTGGATGCTGTCTTTTTCCCTAGATGTGTGGAGGACTACCAGACATTTCAACAAGAGGGTTGGCATTATGAACTTAATGACCCTTCAGAAGACATAACATATAAAGGTTCAGTTTACTTGTTCTTAAAAAGTTCATCATATTCTTTAACTTTACATCTTCTGGTRCATTTGCTCACSTCCAGATCTTTCTTTCCCTGAAACTTGAATATGCATGGCTTTTCCATCGAGTCTCAGCTTGTTATCTTCTTGTAATTTGGGAAGAATGCACTGAATGGCTTACAATGGATCTAAGAAAGGCTTTCAATTATGAATTTCAGGTGTTGTTTTCAACGAAATGAAAGGTGTTTATTCCCAGCCTGATAGCATCTTAGGTCGAACTTCCCAACAGGTGGATTTTCACCCTTTTCGTGATACTTTTCTTTTTATTCTCTTGCATCATCTTTCCTATTTTCTTTATGCTCTTGAAGAAATGGAATCTCTTTGTGGAAAGATTTTTCTAAATCATTTTGTGTGACTTGAAACTTTAAACGAATGATTTTTAGCTCATTTTTTATATATTGCTTAATTACTATGATTTTCATGTTATACAGAACTATAGTATTAATAGTTTTCTCTTAWGTSTTACTTTGTGGTGTTTGTAGGCTCTTTTTCCAGACAATACATATGGCGTTGATAGTGGCGGCGATCCACAAGTCATTCCCAAGCTCACCTTTGAAGAATTTAAGGTTGCCTCCTGTCTTTTTCTCATGGACTACTATATATATATTGGTGCTTTGAAATTCTAATTGTGTGATGTATTTTATTTGTGCATTTCTTTCATGAAACTATTGAATATTACTCATCTTCACTGTTTTTAACCCAGTTGGTRATAAACCAGTGTTGATACTACTACCTTAAATTGCTGCACCAATTATATAGCTYCACTTTGGTTTTGCTTCCATATTTGAATACCAGTCGAACAGAATGAGAAGTACTTAGAACAGYTTGAATAATAGTGCTCATGCATAGGAGATTGGTCAGAGCTTTTTGCAAAAATAACAATGATTGGATGACAAGTGCTAACTTTGACTGATATCGAGATTCATGAAAGCTTCATTTGATTTACAAGATTGTTAAAATTGCACGTCTTCTGTGGTATTACGAGGAGWGAATAGTTGAAGTCCTCTAGGCTTGGACTTCGGATAGAAGAGAAAGAATTTTTTTCCCCAATTTTAACTACTTGCTGGTTGCATATGTACATATTGTAGAGAATCTGAAATTTCTTTTAAAAAAATAGATTTTTGATTATTTATTTCCCGACTTTCTGAAGTAACAGGATGAACAAACATATCTTGGAAACTWAAGCATAATGACTTGAGTAACCGAAAAGATGGTAGAGATGAAGTTAAAATCTAAAAGAGCCTTCGCATAGAACGTTCCAATTGTTCTGTTCTTTTTCTTTCCCCTAGGGATATCATCTTGTGCATTGGTGTGAACCTTTCGGGTATGCTCATCTGTGAATGAATACTACGTACAGAAAGATAAATTTAGCATTAACTTCTTCCTCACATTTCTTGGTTGTTATTCTCCGGAAATAAATCTGCAGGAGTTTCATCGTAAATATTACCACCCCAGCAATGCCAGGATATGGTTTTATGGTGATGATGACCCAAATGAGCGCCTACGCATTTTAAGTGGTAACTCTTTGGCTCGTTTTATTACACAATACCATTGTTTTAACTAGGGTAGGGTACTTTGTAATGATGATTGTTTCAACTTGCTCCTGAAAGGTTTCAGAACCATTTTATGCCCATGGCAGTTTGAATATAAAATCTTTCCCATGCATATCCTGTTCTTAGTGTCTCCCCTGGTACTATACTTTGGAAAAATGTTACTTGATCTCAGTTTGAAATTTTTGGTTGAAGACTATATTCCTGCGATAAAACCAGTTATCTGCTCCTAACATAAAGTTTATGGTGAAGAGCTTTGGCTCTGTCTCCCTGACCATTGGAACAAAAACTTTAAACTAGGGAAGGGGGAAAGGAACAGAAATGAAAAATTTATATGCAACATTGACCTGTTCTGGTTTCTCTATACAGAATACCTGGATATGTTTGATGGGAGTTCTGCTCCTCTTGAATCAAGAGTTCAACCACAGAAGCTTTTCTCAGAGCCTGTCAGGATTTTTGAGAAATATCCAGCCGCTGAAGGTGATGATTTGAAGAAAAAGCATATGGTTTGCATTAACTGGCTGCTATCGGAGGAGCCACTAGACTTGGAAACAGAGCTTGCCATGGGTTTTCTTGACCATCTGTTAATGGGAACTCCTGCTTCTCCTTTGAGGAAAATATTGCTGGAAAGTGGTCTGGGAGATGCCCTTGTTGGGGGTGGTGTTGAAGATGAGCTCCTTCAGCCACAATTTAGTATTGGACTGAAGGGTGTCAAAGAAGAGGATATTCAGAAGGTGGAAGAGTTAATCATGAACACTTTAGAAAAATTAGCTGAGGAAGGTTTTGATTCAGATGCTGTGGAAGCATCAATGAACACAATCGAGTTTGCTCTTCGAGAAAACAACACCGGTTCATTTCCRCGTGGCCTAGCCCTGATGCTCCGCGCCATTGTAAAGATGCTTTCCTTTCATACTCGAGCTTGGTTTTTATCGCTGTCCTTTATTTTTTTCCTTGCTTTTTCTTCAATCTGAGCTGTCCTTTTTTCTGGATGACTATTGCAGGGGAAGTGGATTTATGATATGAATCCTTTTGAACCATTAAAATATCAGAAACCGCTAATGGAATTGAAAGCAAGAATAGCCGAAGAAGGTTCTAGAGCTGTTTTTTCTCCATTAATAGTGAAATATATCTTAAATAATCCCCATCGCGTGACTGTTGAAATGCAGGTAAAATCTTACGAAGTATTCTTCATCCTCTTGACTATTAATCATATCTTTCTTTTATGTGAATGTGGATATGTTTGCTCTGGTTTGTACAGCCTGATCCAGAGAAGGCTTCTCGTGATGAGGAGMAAGAGAGAGAAAATCTAAATAAAGTCAAAGCAAGCATGACAGAAGAGGATCTTGCTGAGCTGGCACGTGCAACAGAGGAGTTGCGATTGAAGCAAGAAACTCCTGATCCACCAGAAGCTCTAAAATGTGTGCCAAGCCTCAGTCTTGAAGATATCCCCAAAAAACCTACGCATGTTCCTATTGAGGTAATGCCAAATCTAATTGATATTGTGGATTTAYATTCATTCTGTGTTGATGTGTTTTCTTCTTAATTCTGTCTAATGAGCTGCTATTGTAGGTTGGGGATATCAACGGAGTAAAGGTTTTGCAGCATGACCTTTTCACGAATGATGTTCTTTATTCTGAAGTTGTCTTTGATATGAGCTCACTGAAGCAAGAGCTGCTTCCCTTGGTACCACTTTTTTGGTAAGATGCTATCTTTGGCTAATAATCTTTTTTCRGTTGTATTTACGCCTTATTAGGTTCTGTTATCCTTTCATTCTGTCTAATTTTTGTAGCTCACAGTCCTAAAGTTTTTCTAGTTTTGTATGCTTATCTATAGACAAGTTCATGGTACCCAAAAATTTCAAAAAAGACCAATATTAGAAGGAAAAAGGAAGAGGCAATCAAGAAAAGAAAAATAAATGAGGGAGTTTCTTTATGTTATTGGTCAAAGATTTTTACTCTGCAAATAATTTTGAATTCAAAAGTGTGATATTCTCTATTGACATTGGTATGATATTGCTTTTTGAGTTTGAAGGGTAATCCCTGTCCCAGGATTAAAGGTTTTGTTGTTTTGACTACATGTACTGTTTTCAAACCCTAAACTAGTCACCACACTAATCAACACTGGCAAAGTTAGAATGTATGTCCGGTCTCTTGTTGATTCTATAAACCCTTTGGTAATGGAGTACGGTGAACATTTTTTCTATCTATCATTATGACTTCTAAATGCAATAGGGTCAACTAAAGGTTGAGGAACTTTGTCCTGAAGTCATGGGCAAAGAATAATATTTTATTTGTAGAGATAACTAGAAGCACCAGAATTTCCCAGACCTTTCATTTGCTGGAGCCTTGAACATGTGGTCTTCTCTTTTTATGTAGACTGTCACCCAGTTGGTATGTCTCATTCGGTTTATCTTGTTCTGTTCTCGGTTCATAGGAATGATGTTATACAGGTCAAATCTCCTTCTATTTCCCTTTACTTTTCGTCATCTTGTTCAGGGTTGGAGTTAGTGAGAGTCCTAGATTTTTTTTTTCTCCTCCACGAGGAGCAACAAATCCCCCACATAGATGAAAGGGGCAAGTACATTTTGGAACATAAATTTATTGACAGTCATGATCATGGATCAGCAATTAAGAAATTCTAAATATTATAAAAGATGTGGAAATAAAGTGAGATTGTTTGAAGATAAAAGTTAGTTTGGATATCTGAATGAGTTAAGTAACCTGACTATGTGTATAAAATGTGGATTGGTTTGTTAAGAGGTTGACCTAATCTTCTAAACAAGTTGCTCAACAGTCAGTCTCTACTAGAGATGGGCACAAAGGACCTGGACTTTGTGCAGTTGAACCAGTTGATTGGGAGAAAAACCGGGGGGATATCAGTCTATCCCTTCACATCATCAGTGCGGGGCAAGGAGGAACCATGTAGTCGCATAATTGTTAAAGGCAAAGCCATGTCCTCACGAACYGAAGACCTTTTTAATTTGGTAAGTTAGTTTTTTCTCATGTAACTCGTTGGAGATCTTATATGATTATTCTGCAAAATTTGTGCATGAGAATAGAAATTTTACTTGTAGAGAGGTTTTTRTTTGAGTACTACTGCTTTCTGAACCTTCTTAATAACCTGTGTCTGGCTCTTTCTGGAACACCACACATTCATATACTTTTAGCTCCGTCTTCCTGTCTCTCACCTAGGAAGCGCTTTAAATTTATAGTTAGCTCTTTCTGGAACACTARCCATTGCATTCACTGCTTTCCTTTGTATATATGCTGATGCCTATTGTTCTGTCATTGTGGTATATAATTTCCAATAGCATGGTGTGATATGTAAAGTAGTTTTCCATAATCTAAACATTGAATGCTGTACATTTTCAGTCGTTTTCCATAATCTAAACATTGAATGCTGTACATTTTCCAACCAGCTTTAGCCTTTTCAATATCAACTGACAATGATGATTTAAATTGGTTACTAGATCAATTGCATACTTCAAGATGTCCAACTTACGGATCAAAAGCGTTTTAAGCAATTTGTTGCTCAAAGCAAAGCAAGAATGGAGGTAAACATTCAATTCTTTCAGTAGCAACTCTAAACAATTATGCCTGATTTGCTACGTACTTGCTAATCTTGAGAACTGTATACTCTCAGAACCGACTAAGAGGCAGTGGCCATGGCATAGCAGCTGCTAGGCTGGATGCAAAACTCAATTCTGCAGGGTGGATATCTGAACAAATGGGTGGGGTCAGGTCAGACAATTTGGTGTCTTTCAAATGCCCAGATTTTGAAGAAGCACTTTCATTAGCGCCAGTTTTTTGGGATGAAATGCAATTSTGCAATTTCTTTCAACAAGTTCTGTAGAATATAATACTATATTCAAAGTGGAACTGAATTATATGTTTGTTCCTCTTTGTTCTAGATTTTATTTTTACCATGCACTTTCGCACTTAGAGATGTTTAGTTATTTAATTTTTTGAGTAGTTTATCTTAGTGCATGTTGTGCTGTAAATTGATCTATTTCATGAATGTTTACTTTCTGCAGTGATGTTTGATATTCTCTATGCTATCAGTTCTTCTGTTCTGAATTATAACTGACATGYGGAAATGCTTGCAGCTACCTTGAATTTTTACGATCTCTTGAAGAGAAAGTTGATAAGGACTGGCCTGAAATAGCCTCATCATTAGAAGACATACGGACATCCTTATTTTCGAAGTCTGGATGCCTGATAAACCTCACTTCTGATGGAAAAAATCTCACAAATGCAGAAAAACATATCGGCAAATTTCTTGACTTGCTTCCTTCTTCTGCCCTAACTGGATCATCTTCTTGGACTGCACGACTTCCTTCAACAAGTGAAGCTATTGTTATACCAACTCAGGTTGGATTGTTGTGCCATTCTCCAATAATTTCACTTCTTCAGGCTGTGCTTTGTTGAAATATGCAACTGGTAAGTTTCTGCATTTGTAGGTTAACTATGTTGGAAAAGCAGCAAACCTCTACGAGTCTGGATATCAGCTTAAAGGAAGTGCATATGTTATTTCAAAATACATCAGCAATACCTGGTTGTGGGATCATGTAAGAGTTAGTGGAGGGGCTTATGGTGGATTTTGTGATTTCGACTCCCACTCAGGTACAATAATTGGTCATCATCTGTATAACCAATCGGTTATCTTATTTGTTTATTGTTGCATMCCTAACTTTAAAAGTCCTCCTTCAGGAGTCTTTTCATTCCTTTCTTATCGGGACCCCAATTTATTGAAAACACTGAACATATATGATGCAACAAGTCAGTTTTTAAGAGAGCTTGAGATGGATGATGATGCTCTTACTAAGGCAATTATTGGCACCATCGGGGATGTGGATGCGTACCAGCTTCCTGATGCCAAAGGATATAGTAGGTAAGTGAACTGCTAAGGATCAGAGGCTTTCTTTGCAAGTCCTTTTGATATGTGGGGACTGCAATTATGTTAACATGAGGAGCACTTTTATCTTTTTTTAAGATTTTATCAATCAGGTAATAACTATACAAGAGAATTACTTTTCTCTTGCAGATGAATGGGAATTTTTTACTATGTTCTAKTCGTAATGGTTTTAAAAAGAAAATTACTCTTGACCTTTGACATTTCTGAAATGCTATTGCCTACACAAGTTGGCATGTTTGTTTTCAATTTCTTTTGGTGCTTTTGCTTTTTGTATGTCATATATGATTCGCATGTTAAAATTTCTGTTTCTCTCAGTTTATTACGATATTTACTGGGAGTGACAGAGGAAGAAAGGCAAAAGAGGCGTGAAGAGATACTGGCTACAAGGTAACTGAATGCCATACCTTTTTGGGTACATTAGTGGTTTTTAGAACAGAGTTTTATGGATCCTTTTAAGGATAATAAAACAAATATCCATTCAATTGTAGCCCTGTCATTTTCTTTCTAAATTTTTTCTCATGAGGTTTATTGTAATTTCATAAACTTTCTTTTTAGGCTGAAAGATTTCAAGGAATTTGGCGATGTAATTGAGATAGTTAAAAGTAAAGGGGTGGCTGTTGCTGTGGCTTCTCGTGAGGATGTTGAAGCTGCTAACAAAGAGTGCTCTGACTTCTTTCAAGTGAAAAAAGCTCTCTAATATGTAAGAAAACCCATATTGTTTCCTATTTATTAGAAATAGCATATCAACTGTTCGATTCTTTAAAACGAACTACATTTAGCAACCAAGTAAAATGAATACAGGAGAGATGGTTCGGCAATTTCTAGTATCTTCAAGTGCAGTGTTTATTTCGTTTGCCTCACTTTGTTGCATCCTTCGTATTGTACACTACATATATTACTCAATTCCTCCCAAAGTGAATATTCTCATTTTACTTGGTACAACACTTAAATGAATTATTATGACACCCTTGACCGATAATAGTCTCACAACCATTGTTTTGTTTTAAAGTGAGGCTAATGATTGATATTATGTCAGAAAGCATGTTAATCGTAAGAGAGTGGATATTTAGAACCAAGGTTAAATCAGGACATTTAGTATGAGAC
Source organism: Rhazya stricta (assembly GCA_001752375.1). Lineage (NCBI taxonomy): Eukaryota > Viridiplantae > Streptophyta > Magnoliopsida > Gentianales > Apocynaceae > Rhazya > Rhazya stricta. The sequence goes on along the minus strand of MEJB01000241.1, from coordinate 2,578 downwards.
CGAGTATTTTTAAACTTTATTCTGCGTCTTAATGCACTTTTTGAAGGATATTTGGAAGGAATTGTGGTATTTAGAACCATGGTGAAATCATGACGTACATGCATGAACAGCAGCCAAATAAGCTGCCCCCTATCTATTCCCCACCCAACATAGAAACTAAAAGCATAAACAACCCCTATCTATTCCCCACCCAACATAGAAACTAAAAGCATAAACAAGTGCGTTGTCTCTTATGCGGGAGCAAACGTCCTTTTTGCAGAGTGGAACACCTATAACTTCCGTTCCCCTTGGAGAACTGCTCTCGTGGTACAAAATACTGAGGATAGACGAGAATGAAAACTATCACAAAGTAGCGGCATAAAGAGCACACAGAGAGTTCAAATTGTTGTTTCTGGGTTAGGGACTCTATTTGGATGCTTGCAAGAGGTATAGTCCTAAACCGGTAGTGGCATAGGGGAGCAGATAAGGAGGAAGAGGCGTCAATGGCCATCTGATTATGGCTTGTTGATATCTGCGAACAGAACAAAGGAGAGACATTGCCCTCACTTTGAAGGCGTTGTTTTAGGCAACTCCGTTTAACCGTTTTTGGATTTGCCAAAATGCCAATTCCATCACTTTCATTTCCATTCTGACACAGCTGTAAGAATCCAATGCTATGCCAAATCTGTCACATCCGTCCCTTCCTTTCCCTTCCTTTCCCTTCTTTTCCCTTTAGTGTCTTCAGAAATATTCCATGCACTTGCATGTTGTGTGCGCAAGATTCTCTTGGGATTACAGAAGGGATACTCCAAGTCTCCAACACCGCTCTCTATTCGAAGGCAACTCTTTTGGATTCTTTCATTTCCCCCCAAAGGCCAAAAGGGCTGAGTAAATGCAATCATATTCTTTCCAATGACCTGTACTACATGCAATCGTGGTGAGCATTAAACTTCTCTTGGCGTGTTATAAAGGTCCAATGAAGCTTAATGTTTCTATATTATTTGGAGCGTAGTGCATGTTTTATGATAGTACTTCTCCCTTAAATCTAGATCCGAACATACTGTTTATCTTTAAATTCATGCACCAAAGAGGAGCACTGTGGAAGGCCCGAAATAATGGTTGCTTTCTGCAGGTTTCAGTGGATCTGAACCTGCCTCCGGACGATGTCCGCTTTGTCTTCCTTTTTTTTTTTTTTTTCCCCTTTTTTTTTGGGAGAGGTAGTTTTGTCTTTTTATTTTCCCCTTTTTCCATTTCCATAAGATTAGTTTCTCTGGTCAAGAGAACCAATATGTCTTGTAAAGATGATGCACATGGGAATGAATTAAAAGCTCTTTAAAATCCACTTCACCAAAAAGTCAGAAGTGTTGGAGCCTTCCTACTTCCTTTATCTGAAAGTACATGGGTTGCTTCACCAAAACTTTAGCTATAGAACCTGTTGCTGGGTGTTGTTGGCGAAAGGGACGGTTGCTCTTTGCGACTTGCAAATGAGTCCACGCCTTTCAGCCCCCACTGGCCTCTGCACCGGAGAAAGGAAAAAGTTTGAAAGAAGCAGTCAATCTGCTGCGAAGGCTACATCTCATTTTACTCGAAAAAACTTGGAAAGTCCCTGAAAGTGGCTTTTCGAGGGGTTGATAAAAGGAAAGTTTTAAATGAGATTTTATATATAATTTTAAATTTGGCATCATATTAAAAAATGTTTAAATTAGATTTTTTTAATTAGGATTAAATTTACAGCACACCTCGAATCGAATTCGGATTAATTTTCTTAGTTTTAGAATATTAAAAATCAAGAGAAGAAAAAGTATATATAGATGGTGTCCGAGAGCCATATGAAAAGAGCGTTCAATATATACTGAAGGTCAATTGCTAAACTCACTTTTAATCCCGCTTTCATAGTGGTTAATCAACTATCTTAAGTCTTTGATTACATTTTTTTAAATATGTTAACGCTATTACATTGACCTAATAAGATTGTAACCCGTGCTCAACATGAAGAGAAACGTGGAGCTTGCACGCTATTTACTTTTCTTTTTATTTTTTTCAAAACAATATTAGGTACAATTTTGAATAAATTGAAAATTAATTTAACTTAACCGGTTCAGAGTATTTTATAAGTTCAATATTTTTAAAATTATATAAATTAATTTAATAATTAAGTTTAAAGGATTTCAGATATTTAATATTTCAAAAATTCTATTAATTAATTTAATAAATTAAGTTCAAAATATTTCATACATTCAATATATTTAAAATTCTATAAAAATTCAACATTTCCTAATATGACTACTATCAAATTGAATGCTTAATAGGAATTTGTGATAAACATAGGTCAATGAGTTCTTAAGAATTGAGCAATTATAAAGATATCACAATATAATTATAAAAAATTGTAAAACAGTATATAACAGAATGTAAAATTACTTAAATAAATAATACAAGAATATTATGTAATAAATAAATAATACATATCATGATTGAAATAAATGTGCATGACACCTTCTTCTATTTTAGTATTACAAAAGTATGAACCCTCAAAGCATTTTTAATTTTCAGTTGGACATTCTAATATTGATTAAATATCCAATAATGCTTAATTGCA
>MEJB01000111.1:217604-258321 GCA_001752375.1 Rhazya stricta | reverse complement strand
GTTACAAAAAGGAACAAGTTTCAAAAGGTTGAAAAAGGAGAAACACACTACAAGTTTCAAAAGTATTGCTCTAACTCACGTACAAAGTGATAATCTTGAGAATATGTTCTCAAGAAGAACATAGATGCCCTTGAAACTAAGACTACAAAAAAGGAAAAAGGGATTCAATGCAAGGAATGTGAAGGCTATGGACACATTCAAGTAGAATGTGCAAATTTTCTCAAGAAGTTGAGATGTGCTATGATTGCTTTATGGAGTGACAATGATTATGAAGTTCAAGAAGATAATAAACGTGAGCACAATTACCTAGAATTTGTAGTGAAAGATTCAAATAAGAATGATGTACAATAAGACATTGTTAATGAAGAAGTACAATTTGATATTGATGTTGAAGACTTTCAAATTGCTTATGATGACATGTACAGAAAGCAGATAATTGATATAAAGCAAATTAAAGTCACTGAGATGAAAAGTCTTCAACTTGTAAAAGATAATTGTTGTTTGATTGAGCAAACTAAAACATTGCAAAAGGAGCTCAATGTTTCTCAARCAAAATGAACTCAAGCTTTGAAAGAACTAGAAGGTGCAAATAGTATCTTAAACAAGTTCAAAATGAGTACCATAAAACATGATTCTAGAATGTGTGCACAATAGAACTGAATGTATTCCACAAGGATAGAAGATAAAATTTTCCAGCAAAAGATGGAAGCTATAAAGCATAAAAGTTCATTTCTAATTGTCATTTTTGTGATAAAATGAGGATACATTAAACCAAAATATTTTAAGCTATTTTTCTATGTGCATAGAATGATTCATGAATCAAAATATTTTGCTTCTCTACTTTAAAGGAAAACAACTAGTTAAAATGAAATGGGTTCCTAAAAGTATTTAGTATATTTAAAACATTTTTGCGATTTCATACCACATATCTCATTGTAGATGTCCTAAAATTTCTGAACAAGCATATGAAAGTTTGAGAAAACGAAAAGAGTTATATATAACTTATGTGGTTACTGATCCTCCAATCTTCATAGTTAGGCTGGTTAGAGGATTGCCGCCCAACATAATGAGACCTAAGCATGTACATCCTCCAAGCAGTGATGGTATATATATTGTCTGATAAAGCAGATATGTTCAACAAAAATCCACTACATAGCTTTGATATGGTGGTATGATGAAACTATATCTATTGCATAAGAAAATCATAAACAGTCCTCCTACTCTCCTTTTCTTGATAGGGATATTTGGGGTACTAGATATACACAGAAGAATGTCAAAATATAACATTGCATTCAAGCAAAATGTTGAAGCCAACCAGAAGCAGTTTCAGGGAAAGAATCATTGCGACCTACGAAGAACTATCAATATTTGCACCATCCTATGTCAATAAAGGCTATTTCAAATCTTCAAGTGTTCACAAAGACTGGCTGCATGTAAGTGTTTCTACCCATTACTAGGACAAAAACAATCCAAATGGATCATAACATGTTGAAAAGCTATGAGGTGGCATGAAGGATGGGGTGCAGCTTAGGCAGAGATATATGACCGTCACATGGGATTACAAACAAGCAAGATAGAAAATTTGGGGAATCCTTGTGCTAGCCAACTATTGAATGGATACTAATATAAGTAAGACTTGCAATTGACGTTGTTCCCATAACCGAGATAACAATCCATTTGATTTTTCATGTCACCAACATAAGAGTTCTAGTTCCACCAATTCATCTTTTTGTTCATGTCACAAACAAAAGAGTTATAGTTCCACCTTCATAGTGAAAATCAAAAAAATTCCCTTGGAACTTCATTGTGATATAAAGGAGGAATTTTTCTTTAATGTTCAAGAGTTGAATTTCTTTGAGAGTATTTTCCTAGTGATCTCATCTTTTGGTTTTTTAGATGATTATCTAATTTTCTTATTGTATAGAGTATGTGAAAAAAATAAACGAGTTGAATGATTACAAAAAAAGTTATATAATAATGATTTAATTTTAGGATTCTTATGAATTCCTTTCTTTTCTTTATGGTCGTTGGTATACTAGCAAATGTTAAATTCTACCCCATGATAGTTTAAAATTACCTTTTCTTTTGATAAATTGTCCCCAAAAGAATTGAACTATTTTTCAATCAGAAAACAAATCTCTAAAATAGCATCGAAACTATTATAAACTTAAAGACTTAGACAGTTTCGAATGAAAATTCAAGCGAAAAATTCATAATTTACTCTAGAGGACATAATAGTTAGAGAAACTAGGTCTTCGACTATGGTTCCCATGCTGATGATGATTTTGTTGGAAAACATTTTATCCCTGACAGTCGAGGTAAGTAGGAGATTTATGCAATCTTGAAGGAAGAAGATACATGATGTCGTCAAGAAGACAACATCACTAGAGTTTTCACGGTTCTCTCGATACTGAAGGATTTTTTTCSGTGTATAATCAACATAGTTAGAGGAATTTATAGTTTCATTTCCATATTCATTTTGACACATATTGCTTAATCAAAATTTAAAAAGTTTCACTTAAATTATTATTTTTAATTAACGTCCTGTGCAACACACGGATAGTTCATCAATTAGATGTCAAAAATGTCAATTTATAAGATTTTAGTGAAAATGGGTTTTACATTAGATAGACTAGCGAAAACATTTTCAACAAATCTCAAAACAGTCACTCAAAAAAAAAATGAAAATGTTTCCAAAATGGAAAATTGAAATGCAAACAAAATGTAAGTTAAATATTTTGCTATGACAAAATGGTTTTTTGAATTGGTATTTGCACATTTAATATGTCTTCTGAATTCTTCAGAGAGACTTTGCAGAATGGAATTAGGAGACTAGGAGAAAATTTCTAAGGAATGGTCCAAAGAAATTGTTCTGTCTAGTACTTGCACTCTCAGCTTCTTTATATAGAAGCAAGAGAGGAAATCTACAGTACATTTTAGATAGCGCTACAGTTAAAAAACGGTAAGCGCTACAGTGAACAATAGCTGCTATATTGAGCTACCTTACTTTACGTGCGAAGTACTATGAATATTGCATTTTCAACTATTGAATTAAATGCACCGAAAATATTTTTTAAAGCTGCCAAAAAAATAAAAATGTTTCCAAAAAGGAAAATTGAAAAATGATATGAAAACATAACTTGTCCTCGATGTTTTGCTATGACAAACTTGATTTTTTTGAATGAGTATTCAAATAGATATAGCACTTTCAAATTCCAATTAAAAGTGTAAAAAAATATAATTAAATTAAAAAACATGGCTTTGATTTTCACAAAATTATAGATTTTTCATGTTAAATGTATCATATTGAAAACAAAGCTGCAAAACAGAAGTAATTTAAAAGCATTCCATCTGGGCTTTCTTACATGGATATGGGTCTTGAGTAGAAGGGAGCTTCAACATGGTAGAATTTCCATTGTTTCCTTACATATATCTTTTTAATTGATTTTATCTGAATTATATTTTCAAATATACTCATGATTGAATTAGTATAAGTTTGTCAATCTTTGCGTTATAAAGAATTTTGAAGATTTCAATTGTTTTCAATTACGCAGACGATACCTGTTCAATGGGTAAGAAACAATCTTAGAGAAAAGCCCCGAGCCATTCTACTCTCATTTCAAGGCAAAATATGGCAATCAAAGCTCTTTTGTAAGCATCTTCAGGGTTGCAGAGAGGCAACTCCACTGTTTCCTATTGTTCCTAGATGTATCAGAACAGCTAGATGTCCCATTCAAGAATTAGACCTTGTTGCCTCTTCTTGAGCACCAAGCATCTTCATAAAAGGCCTGCTTGTTTGTCAATGCTTTTTCTTGGTAGTGGCATSTCTTGTTTGTTTGTCAATGTTTGTCGATTTTGTTTCTTTCTACTTTATCTCAATATTTGAAGGAAGATTAATTTTTTATATAAACATTATGTATAATTGTTTGAACAGGTTAATTACTATTTCTTTTCATTGTTAATGTGAAAAAGAAGAATTAGAATTACTCGTGTTTATTTATCTATTTATTTAGATAAATACATTTGGGATATATTTTGACTTTAAATATTAGAAATTTATTTAWTTCTTATAAAGAWGGTAGYTAAAGAAAAAACAAAAYAAGTWGTCGATCCTCAAAGAATAAACGAACTCAAACATTATCTAAAYGGATCAAACTCACTTCATCAAATGAGATGAGTTTAAATTTAATTACTTAATTACACWGTGGATTTTCAAAACACCCAAAAGGAATAGGAKGAGAAACTTCACATATTTCTTTACAAGCTTCTCCTTAATGGGTCTTGTTTGAGCCATGTAAACTTCAAAATATTTCTTTATATAAAGAAAGAAACTTCCTAGCATATATGGAAGGTGATAGTAATAACCATTAAATAAAAAGCAAAAAAGAACAAATCAGATCTTTTAGCTCTATATCCTTTCCATGCACTAATGTAAAAGTTCCATTTTCACATCAGATCTTTTAGACCTATATCCTTTTTGGTTTAATGGCCCAATAGTCCCCGGTTCAACATCTATCCCAGTTGTTCCTGTGCAGCCTTTGATACCTTCCAATGATGATATGAGCATTTCACCTGAAGTAATTGATAAACTTTTATGTGAATTATCCAATAAATTCTGCTTGTGCGAATGGAGAAACCAAAGTGACATTATGGTAATGTAACAACAAGAAAAATCAGACTACTAAGTACATGATTTGGAGTATATAAAAAAAGCAAAATGAAGTATATGATTATAAAAAATTTATTCATGCACTTTGCATGTAAAGTATTTTTGAATTTGCAAAGTATTTTTCCTTCTTTTTTTTTTTTTTTTAAAGAATACAGAGGGGTTAAGGTACACCCCTATAACTAAATTCACACACCCTTATTGAACTTGACAAAACACCTATTCATTTAAAACCATTCATTTCTCAATAATATTTCGTGCAATTTTTTACTTCTTATAAAAGAAAAATTAATCTACCTCTATCGTCAAGGTTCAATGTGTTTATATAGGTTTCATAATCTTCCTAAACACTACCTGTCCCTTAGAGACTTCCAATGTAAACCACTTCCTTTAAACATATCAAAATGTCAAACGATCCTTCCCTATATGTAAACAACTTTGTTAGACATTGAATTTGATATCTAGCCAGAACTTCATTGCAAACCCATAGACATGCAAAGGTATAAACAAATATCAAAAACCACTCATATTTAATTCAAGTTTTAGGGTTCTTACAGTAGAAGTAACAATAGTCTTATGGTTAAATAGTTCAAAATATGTTTGCAAACAAGATTCTAGACAAGTTAATGTGCGACAATGAAGCTTCTTAAAATAATTATAAAAAAAGGAATGTTGCATCCTCACATGACTACACAAAGTTGTATTCATGTTGTTGAGCTCAACTTGTACAAATGAAGCTTGCCTATATCCTTTCTTCTTTATATCGTAGTGTATTCTAAACTTAAACAAAGGATACTCATATGTTTCTCGTTTCATTTCCATTTTCCTTTTGGCAGATATGGCTAAATAAAATTTTCAAAATTTCACCAATTAGAGAGAACTCTTTTACTATTAGCAGCTTCATGCATGTGTGATGCACGGATAGTTCATCAATTGCATGATCGAAAATATCTATTACCAGTCTTTGTTGAAAAGTTTTGAAAGATCAATGTTCTTGTCTAATGTCTTGAATTAGAGGTTAAGAATTTTGTTTTATAAGGTATTCTTCAAGAGGATGAACCTTTTCTAAAGTGATCATTTTACGACTTTTTCTTTTCGATTTTATTGCTGTAATATTTTTGTACATTTTTCATTTAATATTACTTAAAACTGTCAAATGCTGGTTTTGTATTAAATGAATTAAATAGTTGTTCATCACCGCTGATAGTAAATGCAWTTATTTTAAACATCTTGAATGGTTCTTAATGGAGATTCTTCAGTGGCAATGAAATACAAAAGCAACCATGGTAAAATATTCATGTATCATGAACATCATGCTTCAATTACTTATATATGGTCCCTATGTCGGAAAGTAGCAACCAGTGATTGGAAACCATTCATTTCAAGTTCAACAATTTGGGTTCTTAGGTTAAAAGTGTCAACATTTAGCATTGGATGCTTTGCACCTTCTACACCACGCAACCAATAGTGTCACAAATTGTTCGTTGTGAGAAGTCAGGGGAAGCACCTTTACACAGATTCAAAATGTGATGAAGAGTTCTACCAAAACAAACAATGGCTTTACAAATTGTTACTTCGGATGAGTCAAAGGGAGAAACTTTCCACACGTTCATAACATCACAAAAATTTCTGCCAACATGTAGTGTAGTGGTACAGCCACTGTGTCCATGTGAACTGCTGGCTTTGGCCCCTGTTGACAAGCATGTGGCCTAATATTTTTGTGCAGAAAATGAAAAGAACGAAAAGAAATTAATGATCTTGTGATTCCTTTTTTTGAAACTTGATTTTATGGATCCAAATCATCAACCAATGTGCTATTTCATGAGATGTTAGGCCAAAATCAAACACAATCAACAGATCTTATCAAAATCTTAGGGAAGTAAAATATATCAAAATGTGACCGAGGCATTATATGTATTGCTTTTAATTCTTTTTCTTGCATTTAGCAATTTCCCTTTTCACACTATAATCCATTCATAAGAATTTTGATCTAAGTCGATGGATAATATAAGAGATACAAAATGAAGAAATTAAAAGAAATGTTCACTTTATGTGCATAATTTGCAATGTTGTTATGTGCATTAACTCCAAAATCCTTTTTAAGCTCWAAACATTCCATTGAGGAATTTGTTATGAATATAGAACAGAAACCTTTTGCAAATGTTCATGAGTTAAAAGCTCTTTTAAAGAAATTTTTTAATGATCTCTTCATTGATTCTTTTGCATCATTATCTAGTTTCTCTGTTGGATATAGAGTACATGGAAAAAAAAAATGAAGTCTATGATTACAAAAAAGTATTTTCACTTGCGAAAATATTTCTAGATATGCTAAATAATGTTATTTAGTATTTTTATTAGAAAATGACGGGGTTAAATGTACATCACAATAACCTAGATTAATACCCTTGATCGATTAATATTCATAAGTTGATAAAAATAGCAACTCGGCAATTCATTTCTCATGCAACTTGAGATTTCTGATAAAAGAAAAAAATAACCTATGCCCTCTAGCAAGGATTGCAAACCATCATGCATGCAAATATCTAATTCCTAATAAAATAAAAATTCTGTTTCTTTTGATAAATTTTTCTGAAAAGAATTACTATTATTCGATTAGAAAAAAAAAATCTCTAAAACAACATTGAACTATTACAAACCTAAAGACCTAAATAGTTTTCAATGAACATTGAAGGGGAATATTCATAATTTTCTGTAGAGGCCATAATAGTGGGGGAGACTACGCCTTCAACTCTGGTTCCGATGCTGATGATGGATTTCTTGAAAACCATTTTGTCCTTGATAGTCGAGGTAAGCAGAAGAATTAGACAATCCTATAGGAAGAAGATATACAATGTCATCATGAAGATGATATCACTACAGCTTCATCATTTTCCCTATACCAAAGGATTTTATGCCATGTATGATCAATACAGTTATAGGAATTTCTGGTTTCATTTYCATGTTCGTTTYGCCACATATTGCTTAATAAAAATTTCGAAAGTTTTGCTTCAAGTGTTTTTAGTAATACTAGCTCCATGCATGATGCAAGATAGGTCATCAATTAGATGTCAAAAATGTCAATTTACAAGATTTTATTGAAAAGGGGTTTTACATTACTTAGGAAAAACTTTAAAGTAGATGAGTTGTAATTTGTTGGCAGCCAATAAGTTATATCCAATCCAATGAAACGAAGCCACGTGTAAAATTTATGAGTTGGTTTGTATTACATGTGATTTCATATCGGTATATTAGATATAACTTCATTGTTGCCAACAAGTTTTTGACCCGCCCAACATTAACCTATTATATTAGATGGACCATTAAATATGTTTTCAACAAATTTGGAGACAACAATTCGAAATATAAAATTCAAAAATTGATTAATATTCAGTTAAAACGATCCATTTCGAGATCTTTTCTCATTCAATTTGTAATTTCTAAAAGTGCTTCAGGTTATAATCATTACATTTTCCCTCACAGACTTCGGCATATAATAATCATAAAATCTTCCATTTCCTCTTGCTAGAATCTGCAAGGATTATTCCCAACATACAAATCGTTCTTCACATATGGAATTCAAAATCATAATATCCATGTTGCAAAATGTGGATACATGCAAAGCAGTAAGCAAAGATTCGAAACCATACATATCATGTTCAACATTTAGGGTTCTTATGTCAAATTTATTTTTGTATTACTTTTTTCCTACTCGTGCGACTCATGGATTGTTCATCAATTAGATGTGAAAATATAAATTTACAAAACTTAGTTGAAAAAAGGATTTACATTAGAGCACATGCGTTTTGAAGAAATTTGAAAATAATCACTTGTTAAATTATCATAATTATCTTTGATTTTTCCATATACAACATAATTAATCGATAGTTCACTTTGCAATTGTTTAGTCACTTCCTCAACATTCTTAGCAATGTGGCTCCATCAGTTGGATCAACCGACACTGATTAGCAATCTCATTCACAAACCTTATAGTTGAGTGTGTTTTAAAAGCTCGTTGAACCAAGTGAAACACCTTATCTTGAGTGAACTGTAAATACAAACTCAAGCCCTCAATTATAAGGTCTTCTGTTGTCAAGGGGGAGGATTTATATTAACGAGYGGTCACCTGTGATAAAATAGGCTACTTAGGTAATTGATACATTAGCAGGATTTTTTTTTCACCTTTCTCCTATTAAAATGATTTTTGGCGGTGAATAGTTTGGTCAGCACGACATGTCCCAAAATTTTTTAAGACTAAATGCCTATTGGCACATCTAGGATGTTCAAGAATGAAGCTTCTTTAGTAGAAGGAATTTGTGCTGCGTACGATCAATTGGTTAGAGAATTTTCTAGTTTCATTTCCATTTTCAATTTCGTAAATATTTCTTAATAATATTTTCAAAAGTTTCACTTCAATTTTTTTTTCTTTTCGTACTACTAGCTTAATGGTGGTGTGACGCACAAATTGTTAATTAATTAGATGTGAAAAATGTCTATTTACAAGATTTTTCCAAAAAGAAGGTTACATTAGATAGACCACCAAATGCATTTTTAGCAAGTTTCGAAGTTGTCACTCAAAACATAAAGTCAAAAAAGTTTCCAAAAATGAAACTCAAAACAAAAATGTCAACAAGGCGCAGCCTAAACGTAAATAAGACGTAAAAGCTAACAGAACCCATCAAATGAAAGGCACATGACAAATTTTCAGGGTATTTCTCTCAAATGATGATAGCTTGAGTCTTTTAATACGACCACTTGTGCTTTCCTGAGATAATATATTGCTTKTGTTGACAATCTTTGATGCTCAATTTCTTGGAAAACTATTATGTAGAAACATACATTCTTTGGAACATTTTTTTCCTCATCTTTTCATATGGATTTTGTGTGCTTCATCATACTATGCAAAGTGTTGAATATTCTTCTGATCTCTATTAGGTACACTTTCTTTTAAAATTTCCTTATTTTCACTAGGTTTTTTGAAGTACCTTATTTATTTTTTCATTTTCCCTTCTTTAATTATTTTCCTTTTATCCTTCTAATGAAGTTTCTTCTCTTTAAAATCAGGAAAAAAATAAAGTCCAAAATCCAAAAAGTATATATGTTTTGAAATATTGTCCTTTCAGATTTTTTGTGGGTTTTGTGTTGCTTCTCTCTCTTCTTTTTTTCCTCTCTGGCCACCAATGATTCTCTATCTTTTGATGTCTGCATTGGCTCAAGCGGAGCATTATCTCAAAGGGAGCCTATTGTTCAGTGGGAGCCTTCTTCTTTTGAGGAAACTCACCTTCGTCATAATTCATAGCATCAGTTCTCCACCTTATTGCCTTTCTGCTGAAGCTTCTAGGAGGACAGCCTACAACGAAGTGGTTTGTTATGTATAAGTCTAAAGAGCATCTTGCTATCTGATATTGCTAAATGTTGAGACTTTCCTAGAATTGGTCCGTGCTGGATTACTTTGTCCATGTTTGTGGTGTCTTGGTATAGTTGGGGGAGTTGATATTAGCTACTACTTTATAATGCAGTAGGGATATTTTAGGTTAGCAATACATTTTTATTGGCTAGCATAGAATTGGTCACATTAGCTTCTATGTTGGTATTTTTGGTAAATAATAAATAAATATCTATGATTTGCTCTGTCATTGCATTATCCTCTCTATGATTTGATTGGTGAACTTTCTTTGTAGTTCTTCCTTTAAAATTCACCAAGTGTAAGTGTGCTTGGGTTTTTTGGAATTGTACTTTTTGTTTCTGCTTCTCTGGAGTATTCTGTGTTTTGTTTTTTGAGCTACTTATTTGCTTTTAGGTTTGTGAATTCTCTACACAGGCATTTGCTCGGGGGGGTTTCCATCTAACAAGGGATTAGGACGATGGTGTCATCAGTCATGATGTCTTCCCGGGCAACATGTGAAGAAAACAAGGGAGAGAAGTCTTATTAGTATTATGATATCCTTGTGGATTCTATGGTAGCATTGGGTATAACTATTGGTTCTTAGTAATTGCCATTGTTTATGTTTTGATCTTATATCACTTCGATCTTCTTTATCAACTTCAGGCCCTTTAGTTGAGGCTTTTGGCCTATAACTATTCCTTCTTCTACCATAAAGTGGAATTTATTCCAATTGAGAACCAAATTGGTTTCTTCACACCTATTTAAGACTTCCTCCAGATTTGCCAAGCAGTCATTAGAAGAACTTCAAAAATAAAAAAATCATCATAAGAATTTCAAGGGTCCTTTTCAATAAATCTGAAAAATTGGACATCATTCAACATGGAAACATTATTGGAGCATTGCAAAGACCAAACGACATTCTCCTAAAAACTAAAGTTCCAAATGAACAGGTGAATGTGGTTTGCTCTTAGTAATTAGGCACAATGGCTATTTGATTACAGCCTGAATAGCAATCCAAGAGGTGGTAGTATCTTTTCCTTGCCAATCTGTCTAACATCTTATCAACGAATGGCAAAGGGAAATGATCTTCACTTGTAGCATTGTTCAGCTTCTAGTAGGCCATGCATACTCTCCAACTTGATATGACTCTAGTGTGAATCAAGTCCTTCATCGCATTTGTTATCGCAGTCACTCCTCCTTTCTTCTGTACACATTAGATCGGGCTTACCCATGAGCTGTCCGAGATGGCTAAATAATGCCATCATCAAGCCACTTGATAATCTCCTTTTTTTCAACCTCCTTCATATTTGGTGTTAGCCTCTTTTGCTATTCAACTTAACTGATGTAGCATTTCTGCAATAGATTTTATGCATGCATATGGAGGGGCTAATCCCTTTTATGTCAGCCATTGTCCACCCCATACCCTCTTATGCTTTCTCAAAATATTCAATAGAAATTCCTCATTCACAGCCCCCAAATTAATATTATAAGTAAAGTTTCTTCATTGCCTAAGTATACATATTTAAATGCGATGGAAGAGTCTTTAATTCAAGTAAGGGAGGTTGTTCAATATAGGGCTTACAGTGATTAGAGCTTCGGTCAGATGAGTGTAACGAGTCACATAGTTTTCTTTCAGTGAAACAAGGTGTTTTAGATATTAGCAGCTCAACTGCCAAGTTTTGCATTCCTCGATCAATCAATTGCAAACAATACTTAGATAATTTCTGAAACTTAGTGGCATATTGGTTGACTGTCATGTTTTCCTATTGTAAATTCTGGAATTCATCCTCCTTCTTTTCCCTGACCGAGAGATGTATGAATTCTTTCTTGAATTCCTCCAAGAACTAGTCCCACTATATTGGATCATCCTCTCTTTCCCTAATTTTTCAGGTCAAGGAGATCTTAATGAGAAAGCTGCAAACGTGACTCTTCTTGCATTTGTATAATGCAAAGTATGAAATATGTCTTCCATTTGTTACAACAATCTTCCACCTTATCTTCTCGTTCCGTTTCTCCAAAAAAAAAAAAAATCGGGAGGTTAGAATCTCAAAATCGTTGCAATGCCTCATCCTCCACACTTTGTTGAACTGGTCTAGATGGCCTTCCTTGTAAGCCATTTCCATTAAAGTTGTCATCTTCCAATACGCATGCTATAGCTGGTTCCTCGGTCAAAATTGATGTAGTTTGTTTAGAAGGATTTGGTTCATCCTTTTGCTTAGTCTTGGTTACACTTGTGATTACCCTATGAACACGTGCCCATCCTTTGCCTCTTGGTTCAAAGGCATTCTCTTGGTTGCCTATTCGTGTTTAGTTTCCATATATTGTACACCCTATCTTAGTATTTTGCAATTATCTAACCAAGATACTACTCGAGCTCAACAATGAAGCTACTAGACATGTTAACCACAAATTCTAGTACTTGTCATAAGTTCTGGCAGGAAGTCCTTAGCTAGCTAGCATGAAGACCAACGGATTCCACGGTTTCCTGACTAACTCCAATCTTATAATATAGACAAATCAAACACATAATTTATTAACCTAATAGAATGGATGTACACACAATTATAAACATCATTATTCTTACCTACCCGCACTCAAGTCTCTAAACCTAGGCTCTGATAACACTTTTGGAGCCCCGGCAGTATCCTAGGTAAGACTGCGGCCGAACAAGTTGCTAACTGGTAGTCAGTACTATCATTAGAAGAGATAAAATCCACAGTAAAACATCTTGAACTATAATCCTGCCAAGATTGCAAATGCATTTATAAACTTCGAATAAGATACACCATAGTAGAAGTATACTAAAAATATTAGTGGTGCCTTAGCACTTTCCAGTAACAGATTGACATTCCTAGCTCTTGTTCCAAAACCCGAAGTCTCAAGATTCGTATCTTTCAATAAAAAAATTGGTTTCTATAAAAATAAATCACAAGAGGAGGAAACAATTACTGCAAAGTAAAACTCCGGGGGTATAGTAATACCAGCCTTGTTCCTCAAATTTTTATGCACGCCCTTTTCTACCTTATCACCTCGTAATCAATGAGTGGTATCCGCTAGCTAGGTATGGAAGTCAATCATTCCCGGGTTAAAACTTCTAATCAGGGGTACCAGTGTCTACAATCAAAATATATTTGCAAAAAATAATTTATAAAGGGCTCAAAATACATTTGCAGAAAAAATGGCTAATAGGGAATTCACCTACAAGTGCACGAGAATTCTTGAAAATACATCTAGAGTGTGCTTAACTAAAAACATGAACTTTTTCTGGAATTTAGAAGACGGAGGAACTCACCTGTGACTCGATTAATTAGGAAAAAGATCTACTATTAGGCGCTACCTAAAATAATTTGTAAGAATTTCCTTAGTAATAAATTATACCAATCGCACAAAATCTATCCTAAATGAACCCATTGTACAATGTCTCGGACTTTATAATACTCAAATCTATTTTAGAAGTTCAGTAGGGTTTATAGGTGTGAAATACTTAAATAAAATATATTACGAGAAAAAGGATTACAAGCGTCCTTGTCTACACAGGGTTTTACTAGAATAGATATAACTAGAGCTAGGATGATGGTTTCAAATTAAAATAACTTGAAACATTATCCTAGAATGTAGGGCTTTTTAACTTTATAGAATAAGTCATAGAAAATGTGAGGCCCCGAAACATCTAAGAGTAGGTAACTGACATATTTTATGAATTCAAGAGTAGGAATAATTTTAGGACTTATTATACCTGGGTATAAAATATTTATTAGGCAAAAATTGTGGTAGAATTTTACCGTTAGAGTAAACCCGGACATTTTTGTGCCTTAATCTAGTCTCAAAAACCCTTCTTTAAAATTTATTACCTATTGTAACTACTAGATAAAATACTTACCATCTTGCATGCATATAATCGGCCATGACTCTTCCATTTTATTTTAGCTTTGCTTCTTAAAATTCAAGAACTTTCCTAAATTTAAACTTCCACTTTTTTTTTCCTCTTCCTAACCGATTTCTCTGCTCGGTTAGCTTCAAATCCTAGTTTGATCTTTTACCTAAAAAACCATTCCTAAAACTCCCTCATACAGCTGAATCTACTTCCCCAAAACTCAGCCTATTAGCCTTTCARTTTTTARTTTAAGTCTTGCTTTCAAAATTTCAGCATAAGTGGTGTCCGCCATGAATTATAGCTTCCATTCCATTTGTGTGACTGTCTGATTCCTAAAACACCTTAGCAGCTGTCCGTAGTGTTGTCTAAATTATAGAAGCATTTGGCTAGGATAATGGCAGTTGTCCACCCACGTGTCAAGCCTTCCTTAAGAGTTCAAATTACTCTAAATTAACAACGAAAACAGCTGGAAATTCTTTACTTTTTCTTTCTTCTTTTTCCGGCCGATTTTCACTGTCATTTAAGTCTTGATCTCTCCACCTAGCACCTTTATAAAATGCTAGGTAGAGACTTGAAACTTAAAGCTCACTCTAACCTGATCCTACAAAAACATTCAACCAATTTCTGCCATCCATCAGGCTCCAAGAAAACCCATAAAAGTTTCACTTCAGTTCTCCTTCATTCCAGAAAATCATAAGTATAATGCAGTCAGTCCTTCTCTCTTGAAACCAATAGCACCCAAGTTTGGGCAATGAGGAAAAGATCTTAGATATCAGCCGGCTAAACTCCATTCTCTGCGTACATCCATAGTTGTGATGGATACTAAGCTTCAATCTATTCACTTGGTGCAACTTAAAGGATGGTATGTCTATAAAACCCTAGAACATGGGTAAAGTTAAGCTTAAAAGTTATGCTTAGAAGGTAGGCCAGCAAAAAAACACTTATTAATTGATATAAGAAAAAACCTATAAGCTAATAATATGTGCTATTTTCGATCTTTTTCTATGTTAATTTTGGATTTAGAATATGAGATTTATTGTCAAAAAGAAAAAAAAATAAGGATATGGAACCTGAATCACCTGGGATCATAATGCTACAAAGTAAACTTAAGAAATGACCATTAGAGTAAACCGTATCTTTTTGGCCAAAGCTGAAAGTTTGACTACAGTAAGTTTGTTACCGAAACTCTATACTAAGTTTATTTTAGATTGTGATGTGTGGCTGAAAATCCACGGATTGTGGGAATAATTTAGTCCAAATGTTACTCAATTTGACCTTGTAAAACTCAAGATATGAGTTAATCTTTGGAGTAGAGTTAGTTTTGACCGAGTGAACATGAACTTATTCCATTCGAAACTGTATTTATCCTGACCTCTTTAGGCTTAGATGTTTACATAGTAGTAAAACTTATTATTTTAGGTACAATTTCGAACTGAATTCATTAGGAACTCTAAGTATTACGAGCGTAATGCATTAAGCATTCACTGCTTTCCATTTCTGTAAAACTGTTTCAAGCTCACCATCTTCACCTTAAAATCTTCTGACCAATGCATTTCTATGTCCTATCCCATGCAGCTATATTGCTTTATGTTATTGGATCCTAAGTTATTACTATCATATTAGCTTGAGTTATACCAATGCTCGTGAAACCCTGGAATGTTTTATTACATGTAACTCTAACACCTATATACTCGTCTAAACTTCTAAAGCATATTTGATCATTATAAAGGCTGAGTTAATGTTTAGTGGGGTTTATTTAGGAAATATTTTGTGCAATTGGTATGATTTATTATGAAGGAAATTCTTACGACTTATATTAGGTAGCACTTCAGTAGAACTTTCCCTAATTCGTCAAGACACAAGCAAGTTCCTTCGTCTTTTAAATTCCGCAAAAGTTCTTGTTTTTTATTTAAGGGTATCCTAGATTGTATTTCTAGAATCCTCATACGCTTAATATGAATGCCTTATCAACTATTTTATTTCGCAAAAATATTTTGAGTTACCTCTAAATTATTTTATGCAAATTGCAAACATTGAATTTCTTGAAATTATCTCCTTAACATGACATTTTATCAAATCTTGTTTCTTGGAGAATTATTGAAAGTAAATGGAATTCTAATTCACAAAGTTATTTAYCAAAACCTGTTGAGGGAAAACATTTAAATTATGATTGAAGTTCTTATGATCTCTACTAATTTAGTTTATAAAATTATACTGAAACATTTTTGAGATCACTATGGAATCGATTGATTGAATTGAAGGATGCAATTGAGTACTCCACTGACAAACTCTGAATAACTAGTCCAGCAGGTAAAGTACTATGTTTGGTTGGTCCCCAGTACGAGTAACTCTTGAGCTATCTGGGCAACAACAACCGAGTAAGTGAACCCTTGGAAAACAACTGGGTAGCCGATGGGGGATTGCGAATGCGTCAGGCAAACGGTCACATCATTTGATTCCCATATCTAATTGTGGAGAGTCATACCCCAGGTTAAGAGTTTTAACCTGGGGGCCAATAACTCCCTTGTTCCCTAGCTAGTGGATACCATTGATTGGATGAGATGATAAGATAGAAAATTACATGCGAAAAATTTGAAGGGATAAGGCTAGTATTACTAGACCCCGCAAAGTTTTACTCTGTGGTAACTATACATTACCTTGCATTTTATTTTCGGATCAAATGTTTTTCTTACTTCTATAGTCAACTAACTACCATTATCAAATGTTCGGAAAGACCTTCATGTAATGACTTTTACCACATCCTTGAACGTGTATTGTAACTTTATTTTCTAGCTACATTGCACACGTACAAAACTCACTGAGCTAGTATTCACAGTCTTTCCTTTGTTTTTTCTAGTGAAAAATACAAATCTGGAGACTTCGGGTTTTGGGAGCGAGAGCTAGGAATGTCAGTTTGTTACTGGAAAGTGCTAGAGCATCACTACTATTATTATCATGTATTACATTCTAAGAATGTAATTGTATCGACAATCCTTTTTGGATTATATTTCTAGATGTTTTATTGTGGGCCTTTATATTTTTCAATGATAGTACTGACTATCGAGAGGCAAGTGGCGACTTGCTTGGCCTTAGTCACACCTAGGGAACTGCAGGCATCATAGAAAAGCCTGTGGTCAAAATGCTCTAAGGTGAAAATAGTGAGTTCGAGACCAGATTTATAGAAATGAACAGCTTAGGGTATTTAGTGTATTATTCTCATGATACTTCGACTTCCTTTATAATTTTAGTGCCAAAATGATCCTAACAGACCAAGTTTATAATCATGTAAGGTTTGAGGCCTAAAGGGATCTGCATGAGTACCAGTTTGAGTGGGAATAGGAGTTTCATGTTCAATTGGCCAAATCTCACCCTACCTGAAAGATTAGCAAATATCTAGAGTTTTATAAGCTCAAATTGAGTGAAATTTGTACTAAATTTTCCTAAGATCCCTGGATTTGCAGTCATCTATCACAAGCTAAATTCCATTTAGCAATAGAGTTTCTATACCGCATTATGATAGAAATTATTTCTGGTTTGGCCACAAGAACAGGGTATACCCTTATAGTTGTATCTTTAATCTTATGAGACATTAGAAGATGCACTTTGTCTCATAATAATTGTAAAAGATTTAATTCCTAAATTCTCAGTTTATGACATTAAAAGGTCATGGAAACACAAACAGAAATGCAAATATATCATATGTTCTTCCCAATCTAATTCATGTACCCTCTTTGCTGACCTTAACATTATAAAACGTACATTCCCTACTCCTTATTTACTTTATATCAACACCCTTAGTGTCGACTCGGAAGATTATGCAATACCCAGGCATGACTTTTAGTTTCCTTTGACCAAAACTATATTTATGCACATCTTTCTTATATAATCAATAAACACTACTTCAATCTTATCATAACCTAACTCTTCTTTTCCTGCTCCCAAGCTTATCATCATGCTTCTTTCAGGAATTTAAAAGCTTACCAAACAAATAATTTTACAGCAAGAACTGAATGGAATTCATAATTTTCCATGACAGAAAATGAAAAAGAACAAAGAATGAAGTTTGTCTCTAAATGATGGCTGAAACTCTAAGACTTTTCCTCCACATTTAACTTGAATTCTTAGAGATAGAGTGACTATATTACACTAGTATCTTACTGAGCTGAAGAGTGATAGAAATGAGAGATTTTGGATGTGTTTTAGTGGTGTAATGGGTAGCGGAATTCAGCTAAATGTTTGCTGTAAGGAAGAGAGAATGACTTGACTGGTTACTAGGCGCATGTAGACTAGAACGAGTCATGAGTTTCCCAGCCTCATACAACTTTATATTGGAGTTTTAGGCGGAGAAAACGATGGTGGAATGGAGAGTAGAAGTCCGTAGCAAAAGAAGAAAGAATGAAGAAATTTCCAGTTATTTTCTTTAAAGTTCAAATTCAAATTGACTACTTAGAGAATGAGCTCTGGATACTTGTAGTGGACAGCTGCAACAACTTAGCTGAATCATCCCTAAAATCGGACAGCACACAAGCTAAGATCTCACCAAAATTACTTCATGTATTGGTGAGATTTTAGTCATAGAAAATTAAACTAAAAATTGAGAGTAATTAGCTGAACTTTGGACAGAAATAACAAAGCTGAAAACCAGCTAGAAGAAGAAGAGGAAAAGTGGAATTTGAATTCACTTCAACAGCTAACATAGACAAGAATTAATCCTTTTGTCACTATGAGTAATGACTTGTAGGAAGAAATTTTGAAATCAGATTTTAATTACAATGGGAAAATGTCCGGATTAATTTTTGCGGTAATACTCAATAAAAAATCTAGACCAAGAATATGTCTATGTACTAAGTATACGATGTCCTATAATTTATCGAAAATAACAGTACTCCCAAAATCGTAAAATACGTGGGTTACTCTCTCGTGGAAATTTTCGGGGTCTCACGTCAACTCAAGGGGATTCTCTAATGTGGGAAACCTATTTTCTTTTTTTTTTAAATTATTTTGGATGTTTCATGTGGATGCTAAAGGGGAGCATTTAGTATATTTATTCCGATGGCTATTATTTCTAGATTTTAGTATTGCKGTATGTTGGTTTCAGCGAGAACCTATTTGGTGTGAGTCTTATGAATGTGAGATTATGTGATGATATTTATCCAAATTGGATGTACATAATGCATACTAATTATCTTATGAATGTCAGCTTATATGTTGGTACTTATCAAAATTGGATATACAGAATGCATACTATGATGATTGATCRGATATGTTGATGACTTGTGTGGTCCTAGGAAGTTTTATAGCATGTAGTTGTAATGTAATGTCATTGAGGATTATTTAAACTCAACTATGATTGGCTTGTCCATGGAATACTCTTATATGCTGCTCGGCATGATAAATATAGTACTTTTGGTTCATATGAAACCCGATAGGGAGAGATTGTAAGACCATGGGTTTTTTGAGTTACATCATATGAACAAATATTCACAATGATTTTCATTGTGTCCATATTCATGCCCTAATATATTCTGCAAAATTATTTTAGCATATGATTAATAGGATTCAGATTTATATTCTACGTACTTTATTTATCTATATGGAGTGTTTTGATATAGTTAATTTAGTATACAAGTTTAAATATTACAAGTAGGACTCTGATTTATTCTTATAAGAATGGTCCTAATTCTTGTAGAACTTGTATGTTGAGTAGTACATTCTTATGCAACTTATCTAACCCTAAATATTCCAATATATAGGTTGGCTTTTGGTAAAGTTTGCTTGATGGAGATAAAGACCTAAAAATGTGATTTTGAGCTTGAAGAAAGCGTTGTTCTTTCAATTGTAAATACTGAGTAATTCTTATTCAATATTTATCACTATTTGTACTTGGATATTTTGAGAAAATAGAAACCAAAGGTTATCACATCGCAAATAGATTTAGCTAACACTTAGAACATTTGGATTTAGGATATTCTAGGCTTCGAATTTGGACAGGTTTATTATTATTAGAATAAATCCAGAATATAATCTCGGCTTAATCGAATTTTAAATACTCTTTTTCTAAAATTTTCAGCTTTGTTTTAGTTTTAAACATTATTCTATTTTCGATTCTCTTAAACTTTATTTTTTATAACACTTAATTTTTCTTGAACTTATTTTCAAAGACTCGATGCTATTTGCTTAAAGCTATATTATTTTCTCAATAACCTACTTTAGTACTACTTTGTTAAGCCTTCACTATAGTAAAATATCAGCCAGGAACTCTTCATAAAACTATGTCATAATTCTTGCTTCTTCCTAGCGGATTACTCTTCTTCTATTTCAGCCATGTGATCGTTCCTTTCTTAATGCAATCCTRGCTCTTGATCAATCCCATTGCATGCCTAACATTTGTCATGAAATTTGAGAGAAAGAGTGTGGATATGTGTCAGTTTTAGGTGAGTTTTGGTCACGGAAAAATCTGTCATGTGCGTGCAGTATGTTGTCAAGTTTGGAAACACTTTGGCAAGATTTGTACACCTGTTTGCATGGCATGAGCTGTACCCATGAGAGGACTGTTTACCTAGGAGAATGACACATAATCTAGGTGATATGTCAATCATAGGAAGTGGGAGGATTGAGAGATGGACAGCTGCCCCCCTGGGTGTATATTAAACATGGAAATGTCTCCAAACCATGGAAGAAAACCGCCGATTTTCTCTTCTCTTTGCTGCCTGACTTCCATCCCTCTACAACCTTGAGAGTTATGCGCAAAACCATATATAAATGGAGTCCAAATTCATCTTGGAAAGCCAATCTGACCAAAATTGCTAACCTTTCACAAGCCAAAGATCAACTCTACCCCATTTCCAAACACAACTGACACTTACATTTCTTAACCAAACACTCTGCTATTTTTCTACTCTAATAAATCTTATGATTTAATTCTCTTTTCACACGTTCAGAATCCTACCTTTCTGTCATTCATTTGCTGTATTTTTCAGGTGTGTAGCAGTGCTAAGTTGGATTCGTTCTAAGTATTGATTTGTGCAGTAACTATGTGTGTCATGTAGAGTTTTGGTTAGAAGCATACCCATTTGATGCATCGGTTTTTGCATGAATGTTTTAGGAATTTGGTTATGATGTCTTTATAAGATGAATATGGATTTTTAATATGCTTTGAGGTCAAAGGTTTCATATTAAATATAGGAAATGATCATTAGGGTTGTTCTGGACAACCAAAATTTTACCCAATTTGAACATAATATAGCAGTTTGATATCTTGGTGCAATTTTGATTATGATATGTGTTTAGAAAACCTTGGATATTAGGAAGAATTTATTACAAAGTTTGTCCTATTTGTATGAGTAAAACTTAAGATATAAGTTAATTTTCAATTATGGTAAATATGGCCGATTGAACATGAGTTGTGTGTATAGCTTCAATATTGGATTTGTTCGAAAATTTTGAACTCTGAGTTTTTGCCTTTTTTTTTTTACTTTAGAATGTTAGGAACATTTTTCGACCATTTTTGCTCAAAAACCCTAAGTAGTTTGGGAGATAATATCAAAATGCCATAAGATGTCCATTCACTGATTTCTCAAAAAACTTGTCATTTTTTATCTGTAGAGGCCATAATAGTGAAGGAGACTATGCCTTCAACTTTTCCAATGCTGATGATGGATTTCTTGAAAACCATTTTGTCCATGATAGTCGAGGTAAGCAGAAGAATTATACAATCCTAAAGGGAGAAGATAAAAGATGTCATCATGAAGACGATATCACTAGAGTTTCCACCATTTTCCCTATACCAAAGGATTTTATGCCATGTATGATCAATACAGTTACAGGAATTTTTGGTTTCATTTCCATGTTCATTTCGCCACATATTGCTTAATAAAAATTTCAAAAGTTTCGCTTCAAGAGTTTTTAGTAATACTAGCTCCATGCATGATGCAAGATAGGTCATCAATTAGATGTCAAAAATGTCAATTTACAAGATTTTATTTTAAAGGGGTTTTAAATTACTTAGGAAGAACTTTGAAGTAGATTGGTCGTAATTTATTGGTAGTCAATAAGTTATATCCAATCCAATGAGATGAAGCCACGTGTAAAAAAATTATGAGTTGGTTTGTATTACACGTGATTTCGTATCGTTATATTAGATATAACTTCATTGTTGCCAACAAGCTTTTGACCCGCCCACCGTTAACCTACTATATTAGATAGACCATTAAATATATTTTCAACAAATTTGGAAACAACAATTCGAAATATAAAATTCAAAAATTGATTAATATTTAGTTAAAGCAATCCATTTCGAGATCTTTTCTAATTCAATTTGTAATTTCTGAAAGTGCTTCAGGTTATAATCATTACATTTTCCCTCACAGACTTCGACATATACTAATCATAAAATCTTTCATTTCCTCTTGCTAGAATCTCAAGGATTATTCCCAACATTCAAATCTTTCTTCACATATGAAATTCAAAATCATAATATCCATGTTGCAAAATATGGATACATGCAAAGCAGTAAGCAAAGATTCGAAACCATACATATCATGTTCAACATTTAGGGTTCTTATGTCAAATTTATTTTTGTATTACTCTTTTCCTACTCGTGCGACTCATGGATTGTTCATCAATTAGATGTGAAAAATATAAATTTACAAAACTTAGTTGAAAAAAGGATTTACATTAGAGCACATGCATTTTGAAGAAATTTGAAAACAATCACTTGTTATATTATCATAATTATCTTTGATTTTTCCATACACAAAATAATTAATCGATAGTTCACTTTGCAATTGTTTATTCACTTCCTCAACATTCTTAGCAATGTGGCTCCATCAGTTGGATCAATCGACATTGATTAGCAATCTCATTCACAGACCTTATAGTTGAGTGTGTTTTAAAAGCTCATTGAACCGAGTGAAACACCTTATCTGAACTATAAATACAAACTCAAGCCCTCAACTATAAGGTCTTCTGTTCTCGAGGGAGAGGATTTATATTAACGAGTGGTCAGGTGTGATAAAATAGGCTACTTAGGTAATTGATACATTAGCATGATTTTTTTTTTCACCTTTCTCCTTATCAAAATGATTTTTGGCGGTGAATAGTTTGGTCAGCACGACATGTCCAAAAATTTTTTAAGACTAAATGCCCATTGGCACATCTAGGATGTTCAAGAATGAAGCTTCTTTAGTAGAAGGAATTTGTGCTGCGTACAATCAATTGGTTAGAGAAATTTCTAGTTTCATTTCCATTTTCAACTTCGTAAATATTTCTTAATAATATTTTCAAAAGTTTCACTTCAATTTTTTTCTTTTAGTACTACTAGCTTAATGGTGGTGTGACGCACAGATTGTTAATCAATTAGATGTGAAAAATGTCTATTTACAAGATTTTTCAAAAAGGAGATTTACATTAGATAGACCACCGAATGCATTTTTAGCAAGTTTCGAAACTGTCACTCAAAACATAAAGTCAAAAAAGTTTCCAAAAATGAAAATCAAAACAAAAATGTTAACAAAGCACAGCCTAAATGTAAATAAGATGCAACCTAAAAGCTAACAGAACCCATCAAGTGAAAGGCACATGACAAATTTTTAGGGTATTTCTCTCAAATTACATAAATTTTTTATTGAAGTGTATGGATAACATAAGTGATACGAATGAAGATCATGCTAAAAGAACTTCCACTTTACGAGCAAAGTAATATATGCATAATTTTCAACTATTGTTATCTGCAATTTAATTTACAACCAATACATCTTTTAAGCTACAAAACACAATTAAATAAAAAATATTACCTTGCGGCTTTGTTATAGATATAGAAGATAAAATTTTCCTTAATGTTCATGAGTTGAAAGTATTTTTGCAATGATCTCATCTCTTCCATGCTTTTGCATGCTTCTACATTTCCTAAATTAAATTTGATAATTAGAAAAGTTATTTCGTGCACTTTGCTCGTGTAAAATTTCTGATAAACAATGTTATTAAGTATTTTTAAATAGAATATGAAGGATTATTGAAAAAGTTACTTCACATGCACTTTATAAACTATTTCTTTTTTCATGTTAAATATATGGTATCGAAAACCTTTTCTTAAGACGTGAAACACAGTAAATTAAAAGATTCCATCTAGGCTTTGTTACATGGATATGGAAACTAAGTGTACTATATGAGRATAAACATGGCCTTCGTTGCTAGAACTCATTTTTGGAAATTTCACATATTTCTTTATATAAGGAGTGAAGCTTCTTAACGGGTATTGAATATGATAATAATAAACATTTAGGAAGAAAATAAAGCAAAAAGAACACGAGAACAAGCCACCAAAATATTAGATCACTCTAAACTTATGAGCAAAATTTGAAAATGTTGAACAAGGAGAAACACACCACAAGTTTAAATGTATTGCTCTAACTGGCACATAAAGTGATAATCTTGACTATATTTTCTCAAGAAGAAACACAAAGGAATGAATGCCCTTCAAACTAAGACTACAAAAAGGGAAAAGGGATTCAACGCAAGGAGCGGGAAGGCTATGGACACATTCAAGCAAAATGTGCCAATTTTCTCAAGAAGAAGAGACATGCTATGACTACTTTACGGACTGACAATGATTATAAAGTTCACGAAGATAATGAACGTGAACACTTACCTAGCATTTGTGGTGAAGATTCAAATAAGGAAGATGTGCAATCTGACATTGATGATGAAAAAGCACAATTCAACATCGATGTTGAAGACCTTCAAATTGCTTACGATGACATGTATAGAAAGTGGATAATTGCTATAAAGCAAATTAAAGTCATGGAGATGAAAAGTCTTCAACTTGTAAAAGATAATTGTTGTATGATTGAGCAAACCAAAACACTGGAAAAGAAGCTCAATGTTTTTCAAACAAGATTGACTCAAGCTTTGAAAGAATTGGAAGGTGTAAACAGTATCTTAAACAAGTTCAAAATGAGTACCACCAAACATGATTCTAGAATGTATTCACAACAGAACTGAATGTGTTCACAAGAACAGAAGATAAAAATTTCTAGCAAAAGATGGACACATATAAAGTACAAAAGTTCATTTCTAATTGTCATTTTTGTGGCAAAATGAGGACACATTAGACCAAAATGTTTTAAGCTATATATTTCAATGTGCATAGAATATTAATTAATCAAAATTTGTTGCTCCTCCACTTTAAGGTAAAGAATTGGTTAAAATAAAATGGGTTCCTAATAGTATTTAGCATATTTATTGCGATGGCTCTTATGTCGTGTTGTTAGCATTGCAGTATGTTAGATTTCATGTGAACCTATTTGATGTGAGTGTTATGAACGTGGGCTTATGTATTAATACTTATCCTAATTGAATATACCAATGAGTAATATGATGTTATGAATCTGAGCTTATGTGTTGAAACTTGTCAAAATTGGATACATAGAATGCATACTATGATAATTGATCGGATATGTTGAAGACTTGTGTTTTCCTAGATAGTTTTAGGGCACATAGTTTTAATGTAATGTCATTGAGACTATTCAAATTAAACTATGTTTGGCTTGTCAATGGACTACTCTAATATACGACTTGGCATGATAAATATAGTGGTTGTGTTCAAATGAAAACTAGAAAGAGGGAGATTGTAAAAGTAGATAAAATATTCGCAATGATTTTCATTATGTCCATATTCTTGCCCTAATTTATTCTGCAAATATATCTTTAGCATATGACTAATAGGATATATCTATATTTATATTGTAGGTATTTTATTTATCTATWTGGAGTTTTTTGATAATAGATAATTTTGTATACAAATTTAAATATTAAAAGTATGACTCTGATATCTTTAGCATATGGTTTAATAGGATATATCTAAATTTATGGTGTAGGTATTTTATTTATCTACATGGAGTGTTTTGATTTAGATAATTTAGTATACAAGTTTCAATACTAAAAGTAGGACTATGATATATCCTTATTAGAATTGTCCTAATTCTTGTAGAACTTGTATATTGTGTAGTCCTTTGTATATATTCTAATATATATGCTGGCTTTTGGTGAAGGTTACTTGAACGAGACATAGAGCTAAAAACGTGGGTTTGAGCTTGGAGAAAGTGTCATTTAGGATATAGGCATTCATGCCGTACAATGTTAAATCATGTCTCTTATGTTTTGATTGTTTCTTCATTCTCTAAATGCTAATCAGTTAAGTAAGCTACTAAATAAACATATTAATCAAAGTACTAATCAACACCTTACACATTACACCTACCATTTCCTCTATCATACCAATAGGATGTGGATAGTATTTACTCTTGGAGAACTCTCCAATAGAATGTCTTGCTCTAATGAAAACCACAAGGACCACTTTGTTATTTAGATTTAAAATACTTTTGTGATTTCATACCATATATCTCATTGTAGACAGTTGTTCTGAACTTTCTAAACAGGCATATGAAAGTTTGAGAAAAAGAAAAGAGTTACACATCTTGTGTGTGGTTACTAATCCTCCAATCTTCACGGTTAGGCTGGCTACAGGATTGCTGCCTGACATATTGAGACTCGAGCATGTATATCTATTGTCTGATGAAGCAGAAATGCTCAACAAAAATCCACTAGATATGGTGGTATGATGAAACTGTATCTATTGTTTAAGAAAATCATAAACAGGGTATTTAGTTTCTCTCCTCCTACTCACTTTTCTTGATAAGGATATTTGAGGTACTAGATATACACACAAGAATGAGAAAGCAACCATTGCGACCTGCAAAGAAGTATCAATATTTGCACTGTCCTATGTTCATGAAGGCTAGCTGTCTTCAAATCTTTAAGTGTTCATAAAGCCTAGCTGTATTTAAGTGTTTCTACCACTACTCGGACAAAAAGAATCCAAATGGTTCTTAACATGTTGTAAAGCTACGAGCCGGAGTGAAGGATTGGGTGCAGCTAAGGGAGAGATTTATGCCCGCAACATGGGATTATAGACAAGCAAGATAGAAAATTTGGGGAATCCTCATGTGAGCCAAACTATCGAATGGGTACTGATATAAGTAAGACCTGCAATTGATGTTGTTTTCATAACCAAGACAACAGTCCATTTGCCTTTTCATGTCACCAACATAAGAGCTCTACTTCCACCAGTTCATTTTCTTGTTCATGTCGCCAACAAAAGAATTATAGTTCCAACATCATACTAAAAAATATGTTCACTTTACATGCAAAGTACTGTGGGCATAATTTTAAATTATTGTTATGTGTACTTCCAATTAAATACASCCAAAATATTTTTTAAACTGCAAAACAGAACAAAATAAAAAAAATTTCCTTGCGACTTCATTATGGATATAAAGGAGGAATTTTTCTTTATTGTTCAAGAGTTGAATTTCTTTGAGAAAATTCTCCCAATGATCTCATCTCTTGGTTTTTTAGATCATTATCTACTTTTCCTATAGATATAGAGTGTGTGAAAACAATAAATGAATTGAGTGATTACAAAAAAAAAAAAGTTATATAATAACGATTTAATTTTAGGGTTTTTATGAATTCCTTTCTTTTATTTTTATGGTAGTTGGTCTACTAGCAAATGTTAAATTCTATGTCATGATAGTTTAAACTTATCTTATCTTTTGACAAAATTGTCCTCAAAAGAATTGAACTATTATCCCTGAAACAAGTAAAACTTATCTAAAGGACCCTTAGACATGCAATGCTTATAAGTAGCTCCAAAATCCTCATCCAACTCTTTAATGTAAGTGAATCCTAACACCTTAGAGTCTAATGTGGTGATCAGAACATGTCTCCTAGAATGTGCATCAGCTACTACATTATCTATTCTTTTTTTAAACTTAATCACATAAGGGAATGTTTCAATGAACTCCATCCATCTATCTTGACTCCTAAAATGCTTAAGTGACTCACGATCAGTATGCAAGACAAACTTTCTAGGCCATAAATAATGCTGCCATGTCTTAAGTACTCTAAACAATGCACAAAGTTTCTTATCATATGTAGAGTAATTTAGACATGCTCCTTTCAATTTCTCACTAAAGTAGGTAATAGGCTGACCTTCTTGCATGAGAACGCCTCCAATGCCAATGCCACTAGCATCACACTCCACCACAAATGGCCTAGTGAAGTCCAGGAGCTCTAGCAATGGAGCCTTGGTGAGACGCCACTTGAGCTCATGGAATGCTCTCTTCTGCCCCTCTCCCCACACAAAGGCTACACCTTTCTGGGTAATTTCAGTCAATGGGGCTGCAACGGAGGAGAAGTCCTTCACGAATCGCCTATAGAAGCTACCAAATCCATGGAAGCTCCTCACGTCTCCAATGCTACTTGGTGTGGGCCACTCTTGGATCGCCCTCACCTTCGCTTCATCAACTTGCAGCCCATGTGTGCTCACTACAAAACCAAGAAAAATAACCTCATTAGTGCAAAAATCACATTTCTTCATGTTAGCATACAGTCGTTCTACTCTAAGGGTGCAAAGGACTTCCCATAAATGCCTCTCATTTTCTTCTAGGGACCTGCTGAAAATCAGAATATCATCAAAGTAAACCACATCAAAATGCCCTATAAAACGCCTAAGAACATGATTCATAAGTCTCATAAAGGTAGAAGGGGCATTAGTCAAACCAAAAGGCATGACAAGCCACTCATAGAGTCCAAACTTGGTCTTGAAGGCCGTCTTCCATTCGTTCCCTTCCTTCATATGAATCTGGTGGTAGCCTGATGAGGGACCACTCCCCACACCACCTATGGTGTCTACATTTGATGGCCYAATGACTCAAGCTAGGGCTAAGAAGCTCCAACAAGAGTTGGACAAGGTAGTTGCATTCTACTTGTCCAAGGAGCTGGCTATGTTGGAGGATCTTCCTAAGCCGTGTTTGWTGAGCATGGTGGCCATAGGAGCACAAGAAGACCTCAAGGATGTTTGAGGATTCGTTTGGATATGTAATGGATTTTTTTAAAGACATGGTTTTCTAGTATATTATGCATTAGTTCCTTTATAGCAAGGGACTCTAGTCGGATCTAGAGTTTGAAGACAATTAAACCACCTAGGTATAAAGGGCATCCTTGTCTTCACTTTGAGGAAGATTTCGATGGTTGAAGAACACAAAGAAAACACTGTTTTCCTTTTGGTTGTATGCATCGAATTTCCTTGAGAGATTTAGAGTGCATTGTTGTTGATTTGGCTTGAGTTGTCTTGTGTGTGTTAATTCTTCAAGGGATTGGTACTAGCAAGCTATCAAGTATCCTCCTTGTGCGTGGCTGCCATAGCCATTGTGTAAGGTTGTAAAGAGAAGAAGGTTGAATCCTCATTGATATTTGGTTATTGATCTCAAGAAATCAAGGGTTGTTGCCTTGTTGGTTCCAGTTTTCTTTCAATTATCCTTCTATTTTGATTTCTCCATTGCCAACTTGTTCTAACATCTTTCATTATTTTCTTATTTTTGTTTGTCTCTAGATCCGAGCTTTGTGGCTAATCCCCACATGAAATGAGGTTATTTTTCTTGGTTTTGTAGTGAGCACACATGGGCTGCAAGTTGATGAAGAGAAGGTGGGTGATCCAAAAGTGGCCCACACCAAGTAGCATTGGAGATGTGAGGAGCTTCCATGGGTTGGCTAGCTTCTATAGGCGATTCGTGAAGGGCTTCTCCACCATTGCAGCCCCATTGACCAAGATTACCAAGAAAGGTGTAGCCTTTTTGTGGGGAGAGGTGCAGGAGAGAGCATGCCATGAGCTCAAGTGGCGCCTCACCAAGGCTCCATTGCTAGTGCTCCTGGACTTCACTAGGCCATTTGAGGTGGAGCGTGATGCTAATGGCATTGGCATTAGAGGCGTCCTCATGCAAGAAGGTCAGCCTATTATCTACTTTAGTGAGAAATTAAAAGGAGCATGTCTTAATTACTCTACATATGATAAGGAGCTTTATACATTGTTTAGAGTACTTAAGACATGCCAACATTATTTATGGCCTAGAGTTTTTCTCTTGCATACTGATCATGAATCACTTGAGCATTTTAGGAGTCAAGTTATAGGAGGCATGGTAGATGGATAGAGTTCATTGAAACATTCCCTTATGTGATTAAGTTTAAAAAAAGAATAGATAATGTAGTAGTTGATGCACATTCTAGGAGACATGGTCTGATCACCACATTAGACTCTAAGGTGTTAGGATTCACTTACATTAAAGAGTTGTATGAAGATGATGCTGATTTTGGAGCTACTTATAAGCATTGCGTGGCTAAGGGTTCTTTAGATAAGTTTTACTTGTTTGAGGGATTCTTGTTTAGAGTTGATAAGGTGTGCATTCCTAGGTGTTCTTTGAAGTTATTCCTTGTTGACGAGGCCCATAGAGGGGCCTTGATGGGACACTTTGGGAGGGAAAAGACATATCACATGCTACACACACACTTTTATTGGCCACATATGCTTAGGGATGTTGATATCCTTGTTAGGAGGTGTATAGAGTGCCTTAAGGCCAAGTCTAGAGTTAAGCCTTATGGTTTGTACACCCATTTGCCTATTCCCACAGCCCCATGGGAGGGTATTAGTGTGGATTTCATTGTGGAGTTGCCTAGGACTGTGGTTGTGGATAGGTTTTCTAAGATGTCTCACTTCATTGCTTGCCATAAGACTGATGATGCATCTAATGTGGCTAACTTATTCTTTAGGGAAGTAGTTAGGTTGCATGGGGTGCCTAGGACTATAGTGAGTGAAAGAGACGTGAAGTTCTTAAGTTACTTTTGGAAGACACTTTGGGGAAAACTAAGGACGAGACTCTTGTTCTTTACTTCTAGTCATCCCCAAATAGATGGCCAAACAGAGGTCACCAATGGAACTGTCACAACTCTTTTGAGGTCTGTCATTAGGAAGAATCTTAAGGCTTGGGAAGATGCCTTACCACATGTAGAGTTTGCACATAATAGGGCTATTCATTCTAGTACCTCTTTGAGTCCTTTTGAGTGTGTCTATGGTTTGAATCCTTTAACGCTACTTGATCTTATGCCGTTGTCTACGAAGGAGCGAGCAGATTTTAATGCAGATAAACAGATGGAGTTCATCAAGGAGTTGCATGCAAGGACAAGGGAGAGATTGCTGGCCAAGGGAGAGCAAGTGGCGGATAAGACTAACAAAGGAAGGAGAAGGATTGTTTTCCAGCCCGGAGACCTCGTCTGGGTACATTTGAGGAAGGAACGCTTCCCCGAAAGATGCAAGTCGAAACTGGTGCCTAGAGGAGATGGTCTTTTCAAGATCAGGAGTGATGAGGGACCACTCACCACACCACCTATGGTGCCTACATTTGATGGCCCCATGACTAGAGCTAGGGCTAAGAAGATCCAACAATTCATTTACCCAGTGGGCCAAAAGAAGACAGCCCAAGATCGGTGGCCCATGTCTTCTGCATCTTTCCTTCGTGGGATAAGAGAAGATAGCCCCTCGTTCTAGACTCTTTTCTTTGTGGGCCAAGAGAAGATAGGTTTTCTAGCTTATTTTATATTTCATGCATTAGTTCCCTTCTAGCATGGGACTCTAGTCGGATCTAGAGTTTAAAGACAAATAAACCACCTAGGTAAGTCGGATCTAGAGTTTCAAGACAAGTGAACCACCTAGGTATAAAAGGGCTTCCTTGTCTTCACTTTGAGGTCGATTTTCGTTGGTTAAAGAACACAAAGAAAACACTATTTTCCTTTTGGTTGAATGCATCGAATTTCCTTGAGAGATTTAGAGTGCATTGTTGTAGATTTGGCTTAAGTTGTCTTATGTGTGTTAATTCTTCAAGGGATTGGTGCTAGCAAGCTTCATTAAGGTACTTCTTGTGCGTTGTTGCCTTAACCATTGTGTAAGGTTGTAAAGGGAAGAAGGTTGAATCCTCATTGGTATTTGGTTCTTGATCACAAGAGATCAAGGGTTGTTGCCTTGTTGGTTCCAGTTTTCTTTCAATTATCCTTCTATTCTGAATTCCCTATTTTGATTTCTCCATTGCCGACTTGTTCTAACATCTTCCATTGTTTTTTTGTTTGCGTTTGTGTCTAGATCCGAGCTTTGTGGCTAATGCCCACATCAAATTGGTACCAGAGCTTTGGTTGACATCAAACACATCTCTCTATCTCAAAAAAAAAAAAAAAAAATCTGAGAATTTGTCCCCATTGTGGAGTCTTGAGTTGTGGTTGGCATCAAATACGTCTTTTTATCTCAAAAAAAATAAAAATTGAGAGTTTTTCTCTATTGTGGAGCCTTGAGTTTTGGTTGACATCAAACACATCTTCTATCTCGAAAATCACAAAAAACAAAAAAATTGAGTTTGTCAACCATAACTGAATCTTGAGTTGTGCTTTGTGTTTCTCACCATATTGTTGTTGTTCTTTGTGTGTTTGGATCATCCCAAGTCTATTGGTGTGCCAAAACTCACCTTGAAGCAGATCTTTGGAGCTTGAGAGTCGCCAAGCCTAACTAACCAGACGCCTAGCCTTTGTTCACACAAAGATCACCAAACACACCATCCAAGACCATCATACCACCTTGCCTTCGTCCACCATAACCCTACCACACTTTTAAAGCCATCCACTCAGTAAGGCAAGGCAAATCTAAGGAGGATAATTCCTATCTTGTATTTTATTATTGAGACAAAAAAAAAGAAGAAAAGAAAATAAATTCAAAAAAAAAAAGAAAGAAAGAAAAGAAGAAGTCTCCTACCTATTCTATAGTTGTGGTCAACTTATATCATCAAGACCTAAGCTGAAGACTTGGAAGACATCAAGGTACCCTACCTCATACCTAAGCCTACACCTACCCTACGCCAAGCCACTCCCTCATTCTATTCTCAAGCTTCATTGGCGTCTTCAAGGCTGAGTAAAGGTACGTCTATCCATCTCCTCAAGACCTAAATCTTCTTCTAAAGTCTTGATTGCACATTCCTTATTGCAAACCTAGAGTCTTGTCTTTAGTCTTTCTTTCCCTTTGTTGAGTCTTGTTCCTACTGCTGAGACATTACAGCTTAAACCTCTCTTTATTCACTTCATTTTGTGGTTTGAAAGTAATCTAATCCTATTGGTTATTAATCCATACAAGGCAATCCATCAAACCAAGTTTGAATCAGCAACAATTGAGAGAGAGTGATCACAAAGAGGGCATACACTGGAGGTTTTTATTTCACTAACCTAACAACTTCGTATGTTGAAGTTTGTTGCGATAATGTCTAGGTCACCGAGTCCAAGGCGTGAAGAAAGCAGCGAGCCATTTCCAACCTATTTGTTCACCATGTTCAAGCACATGGAAGACAACTTGGCAATGTTGGCCACAAGGATGGAGGCGCTTGAAGCTAGGACCCCTCCACCAGTCCATGTGCCAACTGTAGGCCAAGTCCTTGGCACCAATTTTGATATAGGTGGCCGTAGCCATGATCACCCAAGGCCCCCATTGCCAGACCAGCAAGGTACCTACCAAGCTTCTAGAGAGGCATTTAGGGCATCTAAGGGCCATGTTGAACCACATGCCCAAGTCCCCTACCAAGGAGCTGCTCCTTTTGTGCATAAGGAAGCCCATTCAAACCATCAATCACCTCATTTTAGAACTCCTTACGATCACAATGCTTTTGATGCTTTTCAGGGTTGCCGAGGAGATGACATGGAAGAGGCTTGGAGACTTGAGCCACCAAGACGTTTCCAACCAAGAAGGGGGCGTCAGGTTGAGTGAGATGGTCTAGGAAGTGTCAAGGTGATTATCCCAACATTTGAGGGCAAGTGCGATCCAGATGCATACATGGAGTGGGAAACTAAGATAGAGCAGATTTGGACGTGCCACAACTTCCGCGAGCATAGGAAGGTTCAATTGCCAGCCCTTGAGTTTAGTGGTTATGCCATGATTTGGTGGGACAATCTCATCAAAGAGAGGAGGAGAACCCTAGATCTAGTTGTCAACACTTGGGAGCAAATAAAGGCAATAATGAGAGCTAGATATGTCCCTCAACATTATACTAGAGAGCTGCACCAAAGGCTTGAAAACCTAAGACAAGGAAGCATGACAGCTAAGGAGACATATAATGCAATGCAAGTGGCCATGGTGAAGGCCAATGTGAGGAAAGATGAAGAAACCACTATGGTAAGGTATCGTAGGGTCTTGAATTCCTATTTGGCTAACGAAGTTGACTTGTATCCCTATGAGTCCATGATAGAATTACTCTATTTGGCAGTCAAAGTTGAGAGGAAAACTAAAGCAAGGAGCCAAGGGAGCAAGGGAGGTCAAAACAACTTGTCGCCATGGAAGAACCAAGGCAACCGAGGCCGAGAAGCGCCTAGCCCCAAGGAAAGTGGCCAAGGGAGCCATGGTGGGCTGAGGCACAACGGGCCACCCAACGCCAGCCCCACATCTTCCAAGGCACCCATGCCATCTTCCACACAATCCAAAGGGAGTACTCCTAACCTTACCTCTTCTAGGACTAGAGATATTGTTTGCTTTAAATGTCAAGGTAGAGGTCATTATGCTAGGTATTGTGTGAATACTAGGACCTTAATTATCAATCATTTAGGCCAATATGAGAGTGAGAGTGATAAGGATGAAGATGACATTGTTGATAAAAGTGTTGCAATAGAACATGATATGCATGATAGTGATGAAGGCATTGAGTATGACCATGGTGAGTCTTTAATTTGCAAGAGAACTTTGCATGTCCAACGGGCCCCTTGTCAGGATAATCAAGGGGAAAACCTATTTCATACTAGATGCTTAGTCAAAGGTAAGGTTTGTAGCATGGTCATTGATGGTGGTAGTTGTTGCAATATTGCCAGCAGTGAGCTTATTTCTAAATTGCAATTATCTACATTTTATCTCCCTAGGCCATATAAGTTGCATTGGATGAATGATTGTGGTGAGTTAAAGATTAATAGGCAGGCTAAGGTTACAATTACACAGGGTCATTATGAGGATACTGTTTTATGTGATGTTGTACCCATGCAAGCATGCCATATACTTTGGGTAGACCTTGGCAATATGATAGGAGAGTTGTACATGATGGGTTTAGCAATAGGTATTCTTTCACTTTTAATAGGCAGAAAATTGTGTTCAAACCTATGACTCCTATGCAGRTTGTGGAAGTCTATGAGAAGAAGAGGAAGGAGGATGAGGCAAGAGAGCACGCAAGGAGAGCCACAGCACCCACGCCAAAGGCACCAGCGCCGGTGGGGCCAGCCACATCCAAGGCAGTGCCAAGGGGACCACACATAGAGCTAAGGCGCCTAAGAATGAGCCTCTATCTCTAGCCAGGCCTAAACCACCTTCTAGTGTCCTTTTTGTTACCAAGAGAGACCATGCAGATAAACAGGTGGAGTTCATCAAGGAGTTGCATGCTAAGACAAGGAAGAGGTTGCTGGCCAAGGGAGAGCAAGTGGCGGCTAAGGCTAACAAAGGAAGGAGAAGGATTATTTTCCAGCCCGGAGACCTCGTGTGGGTGCATTTGAGGAAGGAATGCTTCCTCGAAAGGTGCAAGTCCAAGCTGGTTCCTAGAGGAGATGGTCCTTTCAAGATCAGGAGGAGAGTTGCAGACAATACCTATGTGTTAGAGCTACCCGGAGACTATGGAGTTAGTGCCCTATTCAATGTGGGTGACCTTGCTCTCTTTGAAGGAGGAGACTTAGACCAAGATGACTCGAGGTTGAGTCCTTTCCAAGAAGGGGAGGATGATGAGGTGCCACTCACCAAACCACCTATGGTGCCTACATTTGATGGCCTCATGACTAGAGCTAGGGCTAAGAAGATCCAACAATTCATTTACCCAATGGGCCAAAAGAAGACAGCCTAAGATCGGGTGGCCCATGTCTTCCGCCTCTTTCCTTCATGGGCCAAGAGATCAAGGGTTGTTGACTTGTTGTGATGAGGGACCACTCACCACACCACCTTTGGGGCCTACATTTGATGGCCCCATGACTAGAGCTAGGGCTAAGAAGATCCARCAATTCATTTAYCCAGTGGGCAAGAAGACAGCCTAAGATCGGTGGCCCATGTCTTCCACCGCTTTTCTTCGTCGGCCAAGAAAAGATAGCCCCTCGTTCTAGACTCTTTTCTTTGTGGGCCGAGATAAGATAGGTTTTCTAGTTTATTTTATATTTCATACATTAGTTCCTTTATAGCAAGGACTCTGGTCCGATCTAGAGTTTGAAGACAAGTGAACCACCTAGGTATAAAGGGCTTCCTTGTCTTCACTTAGAGGTACATTTTCGTGGGTTAAAAAACACAAAGAAAAACACTGTTTTTCCTTTTGGTTGAATGCATCAAATTTCCTTGAGAGATTTAGAGTGCATTGTTGTTGATTTGGCTTAAGTTGTCTTGTGTGTGTTAATTCTTCAAGGGATTGGTGCTAGCAAGCTTCATTAAGTATCCGCCTTGTGCGTGGTTGCCATAACAATTGTGTAAGGTTGTAAAAGGAAGAAGGTTGAATCCTCATTGGTATTTGATTCTTGATCTCAAGAGATCAAGGGTTGTTGCCTTGTTGGTTCCAGTTTTCTTTCAACTATCATTCTATTCGTATTTCTCCATTCTGATTTCTCCATTATCGACTGTTTCTAACATCTTCCATTGTTTTCTTGTTGTGTTTGTGTCTAGATCCGAGCTTTGTGGCTAATCCCCACATCAAAGGAGTATGTCTAAATTACTCTGCATATGATAAGGAGCTTTATGCATTGTTTAGAGTACTTAAGACATGGCAGCATTATTTATGGCCTAGAGAGTTTGTCTTGCATACTGATCATGAGTCACTTAAGCATTTTAGGAGTCAAGATAAACTTGATAGGAGGCATGGTAGATGGATGGAGTTCATTGAAACATTTCCTTATGTGGTTAAGTTTAAAAAGGGGAAAGATAATGTAGTAGCTGATGCACTTTCTAGGAGACATGTTTTGATCACCACATTAGACTCTATAAGGTGTTAGGATTCACTTACATTAAAGAGTTGCATGAGGATGATGCTGATTTCGGAGCTACTTATAAGCATTGCATGGCTAAGGGTTCTTTAGATAAGTTTTACTTGTTTGAGGGATTCTTGTTTAGAGTGGATAAGGTGTGCATTCCTAGGTGTTCTTTGAGGTTATTACTTGTTGATGAGGCCCACAGAGGGGGCTTGATGGGACACTTTAGGAGGGATAAGACATATCACATGCTGCACACACACTTTTATTGGCTACATATGCTTAGAGATGTTGACAGCTTTGTTAGGAAGTGTATAGAGTGCCTTAAGTCCAAGTCTAGAGTTAAGCCTCATGGTTTGTACACCCCTTTGCCTATTCCCACAGCCCCATGGGAGGATATTCGTGTGGATTTCATTGTGGAGTTGCCTAGGACTGTGGTTGTGGATAGGTTTTCTAAGATGTCTCACTTCATTGCTTGCCATAAAACTGATGATGCATCTAATGTGGCTAACTTATTCTTTAGGAAAGTAGTTAGGTTGCATGGGGTGGCCAGGACTATAGTGAGTAATAGGGATGTGAAGTTTTTAAGTTACTTTTGGAAGACACTTTGGGGGAAACTAGGGATGAGACTCTTGTTCTCTACTTCTAGTCATCCCCAAATAGATGGCCAAACAGAGGTCACCAATAGAACTCTTACAACTCTTTTGAGGGCTGTTATTAGGAAGAATCTTAAGTCTTGGGAAGATGCCTTACCATATGCAGAGTTTGCATATAATAGGGCAATTCATTCTAGTACCTCTTTGAGTCCTTTTGAGTGTGTCTATAGTTTGAATCCTTTAACCCCACTTGATCTTACGCCGTTGCCTATGAAGGAGCGAGCAGATTTTCACGCAGATAAACAGGTGGAGTTCATCAAGGAGTTACATGCCAGGACAAGGGAGAGGTTGCTGGCTAAGGGAGAGCAAGTGGCGGCAAAGACTAACAAAGGAAGGGGAAGGATTGTTTTTCAGCCCGRAGACCGCGTGTGGGTGCATTTGAGGAAGGAACGCTTCCCCGAAAGACGCAAGTCCAAACTGGCACCTAGAGGAGATGGTCCTTTCAAGATCAAGAGGAGAGTTGGAGACAATGCCTATGTGTTAAGAGTTGCCCGGAGACTATGGAGTTGGTGCCACATTCAATGTGGGTGACCTTACTCCCTTTGCAGGAGGAAACTTAGACCAAGATGACTCGAGGTCGAGTCCTTTCCAAGAAGGGAAGCATGATGAGGGACCACTCACCACACCACCTATGGTGGCCACATTTGATGGCACCATAACTAGAGCTAGAGCTAAGAAGATCCAACAAGAGTTGGACAAGGTAGTTGCATTCTATTGTCCAAGGAGCTAGCTATGTTGGAGAATCATCCTAAGCCTCATTTCTTGAGCATGGTGGCCATAGGAGCACAAGAAGACCTTAAGGATGTTTGAGGATTTGTTTGGGATATGTAATTTAAAGACATGATTTTCTAGTTTATTTTATATTTCATGCATTAGTTCCTTTATAGCAAGGGACTCTAGTCAGATCTCAAGTTTAAAGACAAGTAAACCACCTAGCAAGTCAGATCTAGAGTTTGAAGACAAGTGAACCACCTAAGTATAGTAAAGGGCTTCCTTGTCTTCACTTCGAGAGTAGATTTTCGTCGGTGAAGAACACAAAGAAAACACTTTTTTCCTTTTTGGTTGAATGCATTGAATTTCCTTGAGAGATTTAGAGTGCATTGTTGTAGATTTGGCTTAAGTTTCTTGTGTGTGTTAATTTTTCAGGGGATTGGTGCTAGCAAGCTTCATTAAACTCTTTGTGCTTGGTTGCCATAACCATTGTGTAAGGTTCTAAAGGGAAGAAGGTTGAATCCTCATTGGTATTTGGTTCTTGATCTCAAGAGATCAAGGGTTGTTGCCTTGTTGGTTCCAGTTTTCTATCAACTATCCTTCTAGTCTTATTTCTCCATTTTGATTTCTCCATTGCCAACTTGTTCTAACATCTTCTATTGTTTTCTTGTTGTGTTTGTGTCTAGATCTGAGCTTTGTGGCTAATCCCCACATCACCTATTATATGCAAACTCTACATGTCGTAAGGCATCTTCCCAAGCCTTAGGATTCTTCCTAATGACAGCCCTCAAAAGAGTTGTAAGCGTTCTATTGGTGACTTCTGTTTGGCCATCTGTTTGGGGATGACTAGAAGTAGAGAACAAGAGTCTCGTCCCTAGTTTCCCCCAAAATGTCTTCCAAAAGTAACTTAAAAACTTCACATCCCCATTACTCACTATAGTCCTAGGCACCCCATGCAACCTAACTACTTCCCTAAAGAATAAGTTAGCCACATTAGATGCAACATCAGTCTTATGGCAAGCAATGAAGTGAGCCATCTTAGAAAACCTATCCACAACTACAAAAATAGAGTCCCTCCCCTTCTTAGTCCTAGGCAAACCCACAATGAAATCCATACTAATATCCTCCCATGGGGCGGTAGGAATAGGTAAAGGGGTGTACAAACTATGAGGCTTAACTCTAGACTTGGCCTTAAGGCACTCTATACACTTCCTAACAAAGYTGTCAACATCCCTAAGCATATGTGGCCAATAAATGTGTGTGTGCAGCATGTGATATGTCTTATCCTCCCAAAGTGTCCCATCAAGCCCCCTCTATGGGCCTCATCAACAAGTAATAACCTCAAAGAAAACCTAGGAATGCACACCTTATCCACTCTAAACAAGAAACCCGCAAGCAAGTAAAACTTATCTAAAGAACCCTTAGCTATGCAATGCTTATAAGTAGCTCCGAAATCAGCATCATCCTTATGCAACTCTTTAATGTAAGTGAATCCTAACACCTTAGAGTCTAATTTGGTGATCAAAACATGTCTCCTAGAAAGTGCGTCAGCTGATGAGGGACCACTTACCACACCACCTATGGTGCCTACATTTGATGGCCCCATGACTACAGCTAGGGCTAAGAAGATCCAACAATTCATTTACCCAGTGGGCCAAAAGAAGACAGCCCAAGATCAGTGGCCCATGTCTTCCACCTCTTCTCTTTGCGGGCCAAGAGAAGATACCCAGTGGGCCAAAAGAAACAGCCCAAGATCGGTGGCCCATGTCTTCCACTTCTTTTCTTCGTGAACCAAGAGAAGTTAGCCCCTCATTCTAGAATCTTTTCTTTGCTGGCCAAGAGAAGAAACCCAGTGGGCCAAAAGAAGACAGCCCAAGATCAGTGGCCCCTCGTTCTAGACTCTTTTCTTTGCAGGCCAAGAGAAGATAGCCCCTCGCTCTAGACTCTTTTCTTTGCGGGCCAAGAGAAGATAGGTTTTCTAGCATATTTTATGTTTTATGCATTAGATTCCTTTTTTTTATAGCAAGGTAAGCCATAAAAGGCTTCCTTGTCTTCACTTTTGAAAGGAGATTTTCGTGGGTTAAAGAACACAAAGAAAAATACTGTTTTTCCTTTTGGTTGAATGCATCGAATTTTCTTGAGAGATATAGAGTGCATTGTTATTGATTTGGCTTAAGTTGTCTTGTGTGTGTTAATTCTTCAAGAGATTGGTGCTAGCAAGCTTCATTAAGTATCCTCCTTGTGCGTGGTTGCCATAACCATTGTGTAAGGTTGTAAAGGGAAGAAGGTTGAATCCTCATTGGTATTTGGTTCTTGATCTCGAGAGATCAAGGGTTGTTGCCTAAAAAAAAAAAACTCTATCCTCTCTACACAAACGACAGTTTGGTTTCAGACAATGGTTAAAAACTACACCCCTAATCGGTGTTTCGAGCCCTGGATCCTGGTGTTTGTGTTTTCTTTTGTTACCTCCTACAATCTTGTTCTTTAATTACCTTTAGTCTATTCATCTTCCTATTAACTTTCTTTTGACCTTGTTG
>MEJB01000111.1:176017-217598 GCA_001752375.1 Rhazya stricta | reverse complement strand
GAGTCTTGAGCTGTGGTCGACATCAAACACATCTATCTCGAAAATTACAAAAAAAAAAAGAATTGAGTTTGTCCACCATTACTGAATCTTGAGTTGTACATTGCGTTTCTCACGATATTGTTGATCATCCCAAGTCTATTGGCGTGCCAAAACTCACCTTGAAGCAGATCTTTGGAGCTTGAG
Organism: Rhazya stricta; assembly: GCA_001752375.1. NCBI lineage: Eukaryota > Viridiplantae > Streptophyta > Magnoliopsida > Gentianales > Apocynaceae > Rhazya > Rhazya stricta. The sequence continues at coordinate 217,415 of MEJB01000111.1, read as the reverse complement.
AGTCACCAAGCCTACCTAACCAGGCACCTAGCCTTTGTTCACACAAAGATCACCAAACACACCATCCAAGACCATCATACCACCTTGCCTTCATCCATCATAACCCTACCACACTTTCAAAGCCATCCACTCAGCAAGGCAAGGCAAATCCAAGAAGGAACTTGCCTAGGCGGCGCCTCAACCGTACAGTACCTACTGAAGCCGCCCTAGCTACCCCGAGCCAACAAAAGAAAAGAAGAAAAAGTCCTATATTGTATTTTATTGTTGAGACAAAAAAAGGAGAAGAAAAGAAAAGAAATTCGAAAAAAAAGAAAAAGAAAAAAAGAAAAGAAGAAATCTCCTACCTATTTTATAGTTGTGGTCAGAAAGAGAGAAAAAAAGAAGTCTCCTACCTATTTTATAGTTGTGGTCAACTTATATCATCAAAACTTAAGCTGAAGACTTGGAAGACATCAAGGTACCCTACCTCCTACCTAAGCCTACACCTACCCTATGCCAAGCCACTCCCTAATGCTATTCTCAAGCTTCATTGGCGTCTTCAAGGCTGAGTAAAGGTACGTCTATCCGTCTCCTCAAGTCTTAAATCTTCTTCTGAAGTCTTGATTGCACATTCCTTATTTCAAATCTAGAGTCTTGTCTTTAGTCTTTCTTTCCCTTTGTTGAGTCATGTTCCTACTGCCAAGACATTACAGCTTATACCTCTCTTTATTCACTTCATTTTATGGCTTGAAAGTAATCTAATCCTATTGGTTATTAATCCATACAAGGCAATCCATCAAACCAAGTTTGAATCAGCAATAATTGAGAGAGAGTGATCACAAAGAGGGCATACACGGGAGGTTTTTATCGTATTTCACTAACCTAACAAGTTTGTGTGCTGAAGTTTGTTGTGATAATGTCTAGGTCACCGAGTCCAAGGCGTGAAGAAAGCAGCGAGCCATTACCACCCAATTTGTTCACCATGCTCAAGCGCATGGAAGACAACTTGGCAACCTTGGCCACAAGGATGGAGGTGAGCTAGGACCCCTCCACCAGTCCATGTGCCAACCGTAGGCCGAGTCCTTGGCATCAATTTTGATATAGTTGGCCCTAGCCATGATCGCCCAAGGCCCCCATTGCTAGACCAGCAAGCTGCCTACCAAGCTTCTAGAGAGGCGTCTAGGGTGTCTAAGGGCCATGTTGAACCACATGCCCAAGTCCCCTACCAAGGAGCTGGTCCTTTTGTGCATAAGGAAGTCCATTCAAGCCATCAATCACCTCATTTTAGAGCTTCTTACGATCACAATGCTTTTGATGAATTTTAGGGTTACCAAGGAGATGACATGGAAGAGGATTGGAGACCTGAGCCACCAACACGTTTCCAACCATGAAAGGGGCATGGGTTGAGCAAGATGGTCTAGGAAGTGTTAAGGTGATTATCCCAACATTTGAGGGCAAGTGTGATCCAGATGCATACATGGAGTGAGAAACTAAGATAGAGAAGATTTGGACGTGCCAACTTTCCCGAGCATAGGAAGGTTCAATTGCCAGCCCTTGAGTTTAGTGGTTATGCCTTGATTTGGTGGGACAATCTCATCAAAGAGAGGAGGAGAACCCTAGATCCGGTTGTCAACACTTGGGAGCAAATGAAGGCACTAATGAGAGCTAGATATGTCCCTCAACATTGAAAACCTAAGACAAGGAGGCAAGACAGCTGAGGAGACATATAATGCAATGCAACTGGCCATAGTGAGGGCCAATGTGAGGGAAGATGAAGAAACCACTATGGCAAGGTATCTTAGGGTCTTGAATTCTTATTTGGCCAATGAAGTTGACTTGTATCCCTACGAGTCTATGATAGAATTGCTCCATTTTGGGGTCAAAGTTGAGAGGAAGACTAAAGCAATGAGCCAAGGGAGGTCAAAACAACTTGCCACCATTGAAGAACTAAGGCAACTGAGGCGGAGAAGCACCTAGTGCCAAGGGAAGTGGCCAAGGGAGCCAAGGTGGGCTGAGGCACAGTAAGCCACCCAACGCCAGCCCCACATCTTCCAAGACACCTATGGCACCTTCCACACAACCCAAAGGGAGTACTCCTAACCCTACTTCTTCTAGGACGAGAGATATTGTTTGCTTTAAATGTCAAGGTAGAGGTCATTATGCTAGGGATTGTGTGAATACTAGGACCTTAATTATCAATCATTTAGGCCAATGTAAGAGTGAGAGTGATAAGGATGAAGATGACATTGTTGATGAAAGTGTTGCAATAGAACATGATATGCACGATAGTGATGAAGGCATTGAGTATGAATATGGTGAGTCTTTAATTTGTAAGAGAACGTTTCATGTCCAACCAAGGATAATCAAAGGGAAACCCTATTTCACACTAGATGCTTAGTCAAAGGTTAAGGTTTCTAGCATGATCATTGATGGTGGAAGTTGTTGCAATATTGCTAGCAGTGAGCTTATTTCTAAATTACAGTTATCTACATTTTATCACCCTAGGCCATATAAGTTGCATTGAATGAATGATTGTGGTGAGTTAAAGGTTAATAGGTAAGCTAAGGTTACAATTACACTTGATCATTATGAGGATAATATTTTATGTGATGTTGTACCCATGCAAGCATGCCATATATTTTTGGGTAGACCTTGGCAATATTATAGGAGGGTTGTACGTGATGGATTTAGCAATAGGTATTCTTTCACTTTTAATGGGCAAAAAATTGTGTTTAAGCCTATGTCCCCTATGCAGATTGTGGAAGACTATGAGAAGAAGAGGAAAGAGGATGAGGCAAGAGAGCAAGTAAGAGAGCCACAGCGCCCACGCCAAAGGGGCCAGTGCCAAGGGGGCCGGCCATGCCCAAGGCGGCGCTAAGGGGGCAGCCACATCACATAGAGCCAAGGCTCCTAAGGATGAGCCTCTATCTCTAGCCAGCCCTAAAAAAGGAGGATACTGTTTTATGTGATGTTGTACCCATGCAAGCATGCCATATACTTTTGGGTAGACCTTGGCAAGATGATAGGAGAGTTGTACATGATGGGTTTATCAATAGGTATTCTTTCACTTTTAATGGGCAGAAAATTATGTTTAAGCCTATGACCTATATGCAGATTGTGGAAGTCTATGGGAAGAAGAGGAAGGAGGATGAGGCAAGAGAGCAAGCAAGGCCAGCCACATCCAAGGCAGCGCTAAGGGGGCCAGCCACAACACATAGAGCTGAGGCGCCTAAGGATGAGCCTCTATCTCTGTACACCACCTTCTAGTGGCCTCCTAGCTACCAAGAGAGAAGTTGTGGGTGACTACTTACCCTTAGACACTTCACTTACGGTCTTGTGCAAGAGATTACTTAAGGCTAGTAAGGAAACTATGCCTACCCTACCCCCATCTATCCAAGCCATCCTTAGAGAGTTTAGTGATGTGTTCCCCGATGAGATACCCCATGGCCTTCCACTATGAGAGGCATAGAGCATAAGATTGACCTTATCCCGACAGCTGCATTGCCTAATAGACCAGCCTATAGGATGAACCTAAGTGTGGTAGGGTTATGATGGATGAAGGCAAGGTGGTATGATGGTCTTGGATGGTGTGTTTGGTGATCAATTATGTGAACAAAGGCTAGGCACCTAGTTAGATAGGCTTGGCAGCTCTCAAGCTCCAAAGATCTATTTCAAGGTGAGTTTGGCATGCCAATAGACGTGGGATGATCCTAACACACAAAGAACAACAACAATATGGTGAGAAAAGCAAAGCACAACTCAAGACTCAACAATGGCGGGCAAACGCAATTTTTTTTGTGATTTTTGAGATAGAGAGATGTGTTTGATGTCGGCAAAGCTCTGATACCAATTTGAGGTAGGGATTAGCCACAAAGCTTGGATCTAGACACAAACACCAAACAAGAAAACAATGGAAGATGTTAGACCAAAGTCAGCAATGGAAGAAATCAGAATAGAAGGATAATTGAAAAAACAAACTGCAAACAACAAGGCAACAATCCTTGATCTCTTGAGATTAAGAACCAAATACCAATGAGGATTCAACCTCCTTCCCTTTACAACCTTACCCAATGGCCATGGCAGCCATGCACAAGGAGGATACTCAATGAAGCTTGCTAGCACCAATCCCTTGAAGAATTAACAAATACAAGACAACTTAAGCCAAACCAACAACAATGCACTCTATATCTCTCAAGGAAATTCGATGCATTCAACCCCACAAGGGAAACCGTGTTTTTGTGTTCTTAAACAAAATGAATTCTGCCCTAAAAGTGAAGACAATGAAGCCTTTTATACCTAGGTGGCTTACTTGTCTTCAAACCATGGAGGTCACAGGTTCGAATCCAGAGGCTAACCTTGCTATAAAGGAAACTAATGCATAAAACATAAAATAAGCTAGAAAACAATGTCTTAAAAATCCATTACATATCCCAAAAGAATCCTCAAACATCCTTGAGGTCTTCTTATGCACCTATGGCCACCATGCTCAACAAACGAAGCTTAGGAAGATCCTCCAACATAGCAAGCTCCTTGGAAAAATAGAATGCAACTATCTTGTCCAACTCTTGTTGGATCTTCTTAGCCCTAGCTCTAGTCATGGGGCCATCAAATGTAGGCACCATAGATGGTGTGGTGAGTGGTCCTCATCATACTCTTAGGTGATGCTATCAAACATCTCAATATGTTGCATAACGAACAAAAATTTGAAGGTTATGTTGAAAAGGTCAACAAAAATATCTATCGTGACATTTGGAAGGTGTCAACAAATGTATCTCTCGTGATGCTTTTGTAAACATCAACAAGATATCTATTGCGATGTTTTTATAAGTGGAAACATAGATATCTATTGTCACGCTTTTATATGTGTCAACTTAGATATCTATTATGGGATGACTCTTTTAAAGCGTCATGAAAGATAATTTTTTAAAAAAATTATAAAAAACTATTTTTTCTGCATCTTTTAATCTAGCAATATATTTCAATCGACTAAAGGAAGTCACTCATCAATGGCATAATTGAGAATGTAAACTGCTCGAAAAGTAATTATTTGAATCTAAAAGCTTGATCTTTAAAAAAGTTTTGTAGGATAATGAAAATTGCTACGACATTCATATTTTCAAGGAATGGGTCTGAGGAGCATCCTCCAGTAAAGAAACTAAATCCCTTGCATTTAATGAAGGATCTGAGTGAAAATACATAAAGGAATGTGTCTGAGTTGACTTTAGAACATTACCTAAAATGGCCAAACATAAGAAAAGTACCAAGGACCACATTACCCGGAATATACACTACAAGATGAATGTCCGCTGAGTCAACGCTGAACTGTTAGAGAGAAAGGCTATAGCAATTGCCAACTCATCAACATTTCAAGCACTACATAATGAATAGGTTTTCAATGGGATAAACAATTAGAGAGGCAGCTTGCCTATGAGCATTTTAGGACAGTTTCCAATTCACCACCATATCAKGCATTATCACAATATGGTAATCAATTAACATACATCTCAGTAATTGCTTGTGGGATTGATATGGCGGTCTGATGAATCTTCTTTGGACCTTTATCCTAAGAAATGAAATTAAATCTGTCACATAGAATGTTAGAATAAAAGTGCTACAATTATTTTTTCATAAATATTCCAATGGATCAACAATCTATGTGGTGTGATGCAATCTCTCAGTTCTATTCTAATGAATCTACAAGCTATCGGTGTGATACATTCTCCTACTTCTATTCCGATGAAACAAAGGGCTACGGGTGTGATGCCTTCTCCCATTTCTATTCCAGCGAATCAAGGAGCTGCCAGTATTAATTTTTCATAAACATTCTTATAACCTAGATGGTTCATTATATTAGTTTGAGTTGGACAAGGAACCATGGGACGTCTATTACTCATGTTAAGGTTTTCAGTGAAGTCCATAAGAATTAATGTCTAGAAGGTTTTTTAGAGCTACGTTTTGTTTGCATTTCACTTTTCATTTGGGAAACATTTTCAATTTTATTTACTTGAGTGGCATTTCTAGGTTTGTCAAAAATATATTAGTTGGACAATGTAATGTAAATTTACATTTTTGATATCTAATTGATGAACTATCCGTGCAATGAACGGGCATGAAGCTGGTATTACTTTAAAAAACTTGAAGTTAAACTGTTGAAATTTTTATTAAGCAATATGTGTCAGAATAGACATGGAAATGAAACTAGAAATTCCTTTGACTATATTGATCATGCAGGACCAAACGATCCTTTAGCATAGAGAGCACAGTGGAAGCTCCGTTGATATCATCTTCTTGATGACATCGTGTATGTTCTTCCTTTAAGATTATATAATTCTCATGCTTACCTCTACTATCAGGGATAAAATGGTTCCCAAGAACATCCACATCAGCGTTGGAATCAGGATTGAAGGCCTAGTCTCTCTCACTATTATAGCATCTAGAGTAAATTATGAATTTACCCCTTGAATTTTATCGAAACTGTGTAGATTTTTAAGTTTGTACTAGTTTCAGTGCTATTTTAGAGAATTTCTTTCTGATTGAATTGTAGTTCAATTCTTTTGGGGACAACTTATCAAAAAGAAAAAGTAATTTTTAAACTATTATGAGGTAGAATTTAACATTTGCTAGTATTCAAACAGCCATAAAAAACGGAATTCATAAGAAGCCAAAAAATATATCTTTATTATTTAACTATTATCTTATTACACCAAATCTCCCCGGGAATGGTAATTCCTAATTAAAATTACACAACTGTATTAATTGTTATGCCCTTATGGATAATACAAAAGAGGTTCCAAAAATTGTAATGATATTACTTCATGTGCAAACCACGTGCCCTATTTCTACTAACAAGAAATGTTGAAAGGTCTCACTTTTAATATAGAGAAATTGATGACAAAAGATAYTGTTTCCTTCTGTTGAAGATATCTTGCTTTTTTGTAATCTCGTATTGCAGGCATAAATCCCTCAACCTATATTTTGTGGGTAAATTAAAAGTTATATTTTCACATTCTTGTGTCTAYATTTAATACAAAAAGTATCCCTATCAAGTAAAGGAGAATAGGTTGAGAGAAAATTAATGCACATTATCTTCATRAACAAAAGATAAAGCTTCATCAGACTACTGTGCTATCTAGTGGACTTTTGTTGAACAAATTTACTTCATCAGAAAATAAATATATCATCACTACTTAGCAGATGTGCATGCTAAGGTTTCATTATGTCAAGAGGAAGTCCCCGAGCCAGCCCAACCTTGAACAGGAGGATCAATAACATGCACACGATGTATGTTACTCTTGCAGTTTTCTCAAATTCTCATATTCTTGTCCAAGAATTTTACAATAGCTGTCTACAATTATATGTATGGTCTCTTATTACAAAAATGTTTTGAATGTCGATGAGAAAGTGGTTGTGGTGGTTTCTATTAGAGCAAGAAATTCTATTGTACATGTTCTCAAAATGTAAACAATGTCCGCATGGTATTCGTATGACAAAGGAAATGGAAGGCATTTTTGTTCTACAAAATTCATAGAATTTCATCCCACAAGCAATTCTTCTCTTCAGAGTATCTTCCATGTGCACTAGTCTGTTCTTTATCACCTTATGTGATGGATCTTCTTCGGACCTCCGTGTTAGTAGAATACTCATCCTAAGGAATGGAATTAAATCTGTCATCTGGAATGTTAGAGTAAAGTGCTACAATTATTTTTTCATAAATATTCAGATGAATCAACAGGCTATGGGTGTGATGCAATCTCTTGGTTCTATTCCGATGAATTGACAGGCTATGGCTGTGATGCACTCTCCTAGTTCTATYCCGATGAAACAAAGGGCTATGGWTGTGATGCATTTTCCAAGTTCTATTTGATGAATCAAGCAGCTGCTGCTATTAATTTTTCATAAAGATTCTTATAACATTGGTGGTTCGTTATATTAGTTTGAGTTGGATAAGGAACCACTGGACGTCTATTACCTATGTTAAGGTTGTTGGTGTAGTCCATAAGAATTAATATCTAGAAGTTTTTTGGAGCTGCATTTGTTTGCATTTCACCTTTCATTTAGCAAACATTTTCAGTTTTGTTTATTTGAGTGGCTGTTTCTAAATTTGTCAAAAATGTATTTGGTGGACTATGTAATGTAAATTTATATTTTTGCCATCTAATCGATGAACTATCCATGCAAAGAACGGGCATGAAGTATTACTTTAAAAATCTTGAAGTGAAACTATTGAAATTTTGATGAAGCAATATGTGCTAGAACGGACATGGATATGAAACTAAAGATTCTTTTGACTATATTGATAGTACACAGAACAAGATCCTTTGGTATAGAGAGATTAATGGAAACCCTGGTGATATCATCTTTTACATCAAAAAAATATGAAAAAAGTATGAGATCATTGAAAAACTACTTTCAACTCAAGAACATTAAGGAAAAATTTCTCTTCTATACTTATAACCAAACCCGAGGTAATGCTTTTAGTTTAGTTGTGTTTCAAAGAATAAAAGGTGTATTGGTTCGTAACTTAAAATGCATATAAAATAGTTGGAAATTATGCACATATTACTTCACATGTAAAGTGAACATTTCTTTTAGTATCATCTTCATTCGTATCTCTTATATTATCCATCCACTTGGATAAAATTCTTATGAAATTCTTTAGTGAAATGCCCTCAAAACTGGTCATGTATTTGTCACGTTATGGGTTATGCTAGCTTTTAGGTCTTATATACATTTAGCTATGCTGCGCTTTTTTTACATTTTAGTTTTCTATTTTAATTTTCAAAAACACTTCTAGTTTTTTCTTATGATTGATTGTTTCCAAAACTGATGAAAACTTGTCTGGTGGTCTATCTAATATAAACCCCCTTTTCAGCAAAATATTGTAAATTGACATTATTCACGTCTAATTGATGAACTATATGTGCGTCACACGAGCATTAAGCTAGTACTACCAAAATAAAAAAAAATCCAAGTGAAACTTTCGAAAAATTTGTTCAATATTTGCGAAAWTGAAAATTGGAAGGAAAAGTTTCCTCTGACCATATTGTTTGTTGGCAGCCCAAAATTCCATAAACCAAAGATGCTTCGTTCATGAATACCCTAGGTTTTGCCCAACGGATATTTGATCTTTAAAAAAGTTGGAACATGTCGTTTTAACCAAACTATTGAATAGCTATTGATACGAGTGAAACTAGTTCTTGACAAGGACTTGAGTTCCTTTGCCTGTGTCTAGGTATATCCATAATGAAGTCCAAGGGAATGTTTTTTTTTTAGTGGTGTTTTGAAGCTTTGAAAATGTTTAATTCAACAAATAACAATAGTTGAAAATTATGCACGTAGTACTTCACACATAAAGTGGAGATCTTTTTTAGTATGCCGGTAGAACTGTAACTCCTATGTTGGTGTCATAGATAGGCAAAGGAACTCTTGTCCCAATTTCGAGAAAACGATTGATTTTGCTTGCATCAGTAGTTATTCAATATTTTGGCTCACATGATGATGGCCCAACTTCTCTTTAATATCAAATAAATGTTGGGCATATCTAAGAATTTTGGCAATGATAGGGTAGTTGAAGTCATTCTTTTATATATTCGCCTATGAAAATATCAGGAAATTTGTAAGTTGCTGTGATTGAAATAAATATACAACAACTCTATTTATAGCCCTTTGAAGACAACATTAGAAGAGAAGATATGAGTCAATTAATTTGTGTATACACTATCTATAATCTAATATTACGATACACTTATATATATAATACAAAATCTCATTATTATCTAACATAATAGTYATTTTCAATTGCTATATATTAAAGTTTGGTGTACACCTACACCTTGCATATCAAATGTGGTTGTCAATTAGCAACCGAACTATTTATTTCAATCAACAAAAACCAATTGAATATTTTTAGCATACCAATCAATATATCGGCCAATAACAACCGGTCAAATTTGAAAGGTTTAATAATAGCTCCTTCCATATTCTATTTAGAAAAATTAAAAATATTTTTTAGCAAAAGTAGAAATATTTTACATGCAAAGCGCATCAAATAACTTTTCTGTGAGCTTAACTTAATCTATATTTTTCATATACTCTGCATTAAATTGTATTGTACATTCAATTTCAAGAGTAAAATTCCTCACCTTCAATGGACCTTCCCTTCAAAAAAGGGACTAAAAAATATTGTATTGAAAATCATAAGAAATATTTTGTTAAGAGAAAAAAAATATTACTATTATTTTACATTGAAAACCTCAAAAAGGGTTTAAGTTCAGAAGAAAAGTAATATATTTATAAAATATAATATGAGGAAATTTTCATCCTTCATATCCATAAAACAAAGCCATGATAGAATGCATTGTGTTATATATATATATATATATGAAAGGCAATGGTTACAAAGATGGTTTGAAATAACTTTTCTATAATCATTCAGTACATTCATTGTTTTGACAATGCCCCAAATTTTCTTTACAATTGAACTTTCTATCATGCTTTTTGTGATCCCATGTGGCGGGCATAAATCCCTCAACTATTTTTTTGGGTTAACGCAAAATTATATTTTGACATTCCTGTGTCTATATCTAATATATCAAATATCCCCATCAAAAGGAGAGAAAATAAATGCACTATTTATTATCTTCTTAAGCAAGAGACAAGGCTGCATCAGACCAAAGCTATCCAGTGGACTTTTGTTGAATGGATCTACTTTATCAGACAATAGATATACCATCACTGCATAGAGAATGTGCATGCTCAAGTTTCATTATGTTGGACAATGGTCCCCTAGCCAGCCCAACCGTGAAGAGGAAGATAAGTACTGCACATGATATATGTTCTTTCATTTTTCTCAAATGATCATATTCTTGTTCAGGAATTTTAGAACTATCTACAGTTACATGCGTGGTCTCATAATATAAAAATGTTTTAAATATCGATAACAATGAGGTTCTAGTGGTTTCCATTAGCGTCTGAAATTTATGAGACATGTTCTCAAGCAGTAAGCACTGTACACATTGAGGGGCCACGCACCACACCATCTATGGTGCTTACATTTGATGGCCCCATGACGAGAGCTAGGGCTAAGAAGATCCAACAATTCATTTTCCCAGTGAGCGAAAAGAAGACAGCCCAAGATCGGTGGCCCATGTCTTCCACCTCTTTTCTTTGCAGGCCAAGAGAAGATACCCAGTGGGCCAAAAGAAGACAGCCTAAGATCGGTGGCTCATGTCTTCCACCTCTTTTCTTCGTGGGCCAAGAGAAGATAGTCCCTCGTTCTAGACTCTTTTCTTTGCGAGCCAAGAGAAGAAATCCAGTGAACCAAAAGAAGACAGCCCAAGATCGGTGGCCCATGTCCTCCGCCTCTTTTCTTTGTGGGCCAAGAGAAGATAGTCCCTCGTTCTAGACTCTCATCTTTGCGGGTCAAGAGAAGATAGGTTTTCTAGCTTATTTTATGTTTTATGCATTAGATTCCCTTTTTTTATAGCAAGGTAAGCCACCTAGGTATAAAAGGCTTCCTTGTCTTCACTTTGGTAGATTTTCATGGTTAAAGAACACAAAGAAAACACGGTTTTCCTTTTTGGTTGAATGCATCGAATTTTCTTGAGAGATTTAGAGTGCGTTGTTGTTGATCTGACTTAAGTTGTCTTGTGTGTGTTAATTCTTCAAGGGATTGGTGCTAGCAAGCTTCATTAAGTATCCTCCTTGTGCGTGGTTGCCATAACCATTGTGTAAGGTTATAAAGGGAAGAAGGTTGAATCCTCATTGGTATTTGGTTCTTGATCTCAAGAGATCAAGGGTTGTTGCCTGGTTGGTTACAGTTTTCTTTCAATTATCCTTCTATTCTGATCTCTCCATTGCCGACTTGTTCTAACATCTTCCATAGTTTTCTTGTTTGTGTTTGTGTCTAGATCCGAGCTTTGTGGCTAATCCCCACATCACACTTGGTATTGGTACGATAGATGAAATGGAAGTCATTTGTGTTCCACAAATTCGTAGAATTTCATCCCACAAGTAATTCTTTTCTTCAAAGTATCTTTCACAAATAAAAGTATTAGAACAATTTTTTCATAAATATTCCGATGAATTAACAGGCTCTGGGTGTGATGTAATCTCCGAGTTCTATTCTGATGAATCAACAGGCTATGGGTGTGATGCATTCTCTTAGTTTTGTTTCGATGAATGAAAGGGCTACGTGTGTGATGCGTTCTCCCAGTTCTATTCTAATGAATCAAAGGGCTGCAGGTGCGATGCATTTTACCAGTTCTATTTTGATGAATCAAAGGGTTGCTACTATTTTTTGATGAAAATTCTTACAAGTTAGGTGGTTCCTTATATTTGTTTGAGTTGGAGAAGGAACCACGAGATGTCTATTACCCATGTTAAGGTTTTCAGTGAAGTCCATAAGAAGTCATGTCAAGAAAGTTCTTAGGGCTACATTTTGTTAGCATTTCCTTTTGATTTTTTGAAACATGTCTAGTTTTCTTACTTGAGTGACTATTTCCAAATTTGTCGAAAACATATTTGGTGGTCTATGTAATGTAAATTGACATTTTTGACATCTAATTGATGAACTATCCTTGCAATGAACGAGCATGAAGCTACTTTAAAAAACTTGAAGTTAAACTATTGAATTTTTTTATTAAATAATATATGCCARAACTGACATGGAAATGAAACTAGAAATTCCTTTGACTATATTGATCATATACTGAATAAAATCCTTCGGTATAGAGAGATCAGTGGAAACTATTCTTTTACATCAAAGAGCATGAAAGAGATGAGATAATTGAACAAGTATTTTCATATCAGGAACATTAAGGAAATTTTCTCTTCTATATCTATAAAAGACTCCGAGGTAATATTTTTAATTTTGTTGTGTTTCGAAGATTAAAATATATATTAGGTGGTTATTTAATTGATGAACTATATATTTGTCACATGAGCATTAARCGGTACCAAAATAAAAGAAAAATTGAAGTAAAACTTTCAAAAAAATTGTTAAGCAATATTTACAAATATGAACATGGGAATGAGAAAATTCCTCTGACCACATTGTTCATCTATAGCCGAAAATTCCTTACAGTGTGCCCGATGGGTATTTTATCTTAAAAAAGGTTGGGACATGTCGTTTTGACAAAACTATTAAAAGAAATTATGGCATTGTAATAAGAAGAAAATTTGAACTTTCTAGAAAGAACCCTTATTTTGAGAAAAGTAACTTTTTGACATATTTAAAGAATTTGCCAATGCTAAAAACATGTTTTTTTGATGTATGTAATGTAAACTCTTTGTACAAAAATATTTGTTAAATTGACATTTTTAATATCTAATGGATGAACTATTTGTGTGTCGCACGAGCAGAAAACTAATAAAGGAATTCGAATGGAAACTTTTTGAAGTTTTATTAAACAATTTATGSAAAAATAGAAATGAAACTAAAAATTTCTCTGACTATATTGATAGTAAACAACACGAAATTTGTTGTAGCAAAGACACTTCAGTTTTGAACATTGCAGATGTGCCTAATTGGTATTTGATCTTAAAGAAAAGTTGAGGCATCATTCTGCTGGCCTAACTATTGAATGGCTACAAATATGAGCAATACCAACTATTGATGCTGTTTCTGGGCATCAAGACAAGTTACAATTCCGGTCCCAATTCCATCATAAGATCATCCAACTCCTTTACTCTTTGGGTATATTGTAGAACTAGTCCTAAGTCCTATAGCTATCTCAATTGTTCCTGGGAAGCCTTCAACATCTTTCAAAAAGGCACTTGAGTTGATTTGGGYATTTTACCATGAAAAATTGCAAAATTTTTAAGTGAACCATCAATTTTATTATGCTCTGTGTATGAAAAACCCAAAGAAAATTATAGTAATGTTTTACGATGTCGGACTATTTAGGAAGAACATTTATTTTTTTAGATAAGTAAAGATATATTTTTCTCCTTCAATTTTTTTCTTTTATATTTTACAACTTTACTTGGAATTATAAAGTTCTCCATGAATTCAAAGACATATTATTAAATATGCAAATACCAATTCAAAAAACCATTTCATTAGAGCAAAATATTTAAGTTACTTTATGTTTGCATTTCATTTTTCATTCGTTTTTTGAGTGACTGTTTCGAGATTTGTTGAAAATGTGTTTTGTCATGTATCTAATCTAAAATCCCTTTTCAACAAAGTCTTRTAAATTGATATTTTTGACATATAATTGATGATCAATGCGTGTGTTGCACAGGCATGTTAATTAAAAATAATAATTGAAGTGAAACTTTATAATTTTCTATTAAGCAATATGTGTCGAAATGAATATGAGAATGAAACTATAAATTTCTCTGACTATGTTGATCATACACGGTAAAAAAAGACCTCGGGTATCGAAAGAATAATGGAGACTTTGGTTATATCGTGTACTTGATGACATCGTGTGTCTTCTTCCTTCAAGATTGTATAAATCTCCTGCTTATATCGACTATCAAGGGTAAAATGATTTCCAAGAAAATCATCATCTCCGTCGGAACCAGAGTCAACGGCCTAGTTTCTCTCACTATTATGGCCTCTAGAGTAAATTATGAAATTTTCCCTTGAATTTTATTCGAAACTACCTTGATCTTTAAGTTTGTACTATTTTTGATGTTGTTTTAGAGATTTGTTTTTGATTGAATAATGGTTCAATTCTTTTGAGGACAATTTTGTCAAAAGATAAGATAGTTTAAAACTATCATGACATTAGCACTTAACATTTGCTAGTACACCACCAAACTACCATAAAAATAAAAGAAAGGAATTCATAAAAACCCTAAAATTAAATCATTATTATAATTTTTTTTTTTTTTTTTGTAATCACTCAATTCATTTATTGTTTTCACACATTCTATATCTATAAAAAGTAGATAATGATCTAAAAAACTAAAAGATGAGATCATTGGGAGAATAATCTCAAAGAAATTCGACTCTTGAACAATAAAGAAAAATTCCTCCTTCATATCCATAATGAAGTCACAAGGGAATTTTTTTTATTTTGTTCTGTTTGCAGCTTAAAAAATATTTTGAGTGTATTTAATTGGAAATACATATAACAATAATTTGAAATTATGCCCACAGTACTTCACACGTAAAGTGAACATATTTTTTAGTACGATGGTGGAACTATAACTCTTTTGTTGGTGACATGAACAAGAAAATGAACTGGTGGAAGTAGAGCTCTTATGTTGGTGACATGGAAAGGCAAATGGACTGTTGTCTTGGTTATGAGAACAACATCAATTGCAGGTCTTCCTTATATCAGTACCCATTCGATAGTTTCGCTCACACGAGGATTCCCCAAATTTTCTATCTTGCTTGTTTGTAATCCCATGTTGCGGGCATAAATCTCTCCCTTACCTGCACAAAATCCTTCACTCTGCTTTGTAGGCTTTCAAGATGTTAAGAACCATTTGGATTGTTTTTGTCCGAGTAATGGTAGAAACACTTAAATACAGACAGTCTTTATGACACTTAAAGATTTGAAGACAGCTAGCCTTTATAAACATAGGATGGTGCAAATATTGATACTTCTTTGCAGGTCGCAATGGTCGCTTTCTCATTCTTGTGTGTATATCTAGTACCTCAAATATCCTTATCAAAAAAAGTGAGTAGGAGGAGAGAAACTAACTACCCTGTTTATGATTTTCTTAAACAATAGATATAGTTTCATCATACCGCCATATAACAGCTATCTAGTGGATTTTTGTTGAACATTTTTGCTTCGTCAGACAATAGATATACATGCTCGGGTCTCAATATGTCGGGCAGCAATCCTGTAGCCAGCCTAACCGTGAAGATTGGAGGATTAGTAACCACACACGAGATGTGTAACTCTTTTCTTTTTCTCAAACTTTCATATGCTTGTTTAGAAAGTTGAGAACAACTGTCTATAACGAGATATATGGTATGAAATCACAAAAGTATTTAAATGTAAATAACAAAGTGGTCCTTGTGGTTTTCATTAGAGCAAGACATTCTATTGAAGAGTTCTCCAAGAGTAAATACTATCCACATCCTATTGGTATGACAGAGGAAATGGTAGGTGTAATGTGTAAGGTGTTGATTAGTACTTCGATTAATATATTTATTTAGTAGCTTACTTAAATGATTAACATTTAGAGAATGAAGAAACAATCAAAACATAAGAGACATGATTTAACATTGTAGGCATGAATGCCTACATCCTAAACGACAATTTCTCCAAGCTCAAACCCACGTTTTTAGCTCTATGTCTCGTTCAAGCAACCTTCACCAAAAGCCAACATATAGAATATTTAGAAAGGACTACACAAGATACAAGTTCTACAAGAATTAGGACAATTCTAATAAGGATATATCAGAGTCCTACTTTTAGTATTGAAACTTGTATACTAAATTATTTAAATCAAAACACTCCATGTAGATAAATAAAATACCTACACCATAAATCTAGATATATCCTATTAATCATATGCTAAAGATATCAGAGTCATACTTCTGATATTTGAACTTGTATACAAAATTATCTATTATCAAAAAACTCCATATAGATAAGTAAAATACCTACAATATAAATATAGATATATCCTATTAGTCATATGCTAAAGATATATTTGCAGAATAAATTAGGGCAAGAAAATGGACATAATGAAAATCATTGTGAATATTTGATCATATGGTACAACTCCAGAAAACTACACTTTTACAATCTCCCTCTTTTTGTTTTTCATTTGAACACAACCACTATATTTATCATGCCAAGTCGTATATTAGAGTAGTCCATTGACAAGCCAAACATAGTTGAATTTGAATAGTCTCAATGACATTACAATAAAACTATGTGCCCTAAAACTATCTAGGAAAACACAAGTCTTCAACATATCTGATCAATTATCATACTATGCATTCTATATATACAATTTTGATAAGTTTCAACACATAAGCTCAGATTCATAACATCATATTACATTGGTATATACAATTAGGATAAGTATTAATACATAAGCTCACATTCATAACACTCACATCAAATAGGTTCACATGAAATCTAACATACTACAATACTAACAACACGACATAATAGCCATCACAATAAATATACTAAATACTATTAGGAACCCATTTTATTTTAACCAATTCTTTACCTTAAAGCGGAGGGGCAACAAATTTTGATTAATTAATATTCTATGCACATTGAAATATAGCTTAAAACATTTTGGTCTAATGTGTCCTCATTTTGCKACAAAAATGACAATTAGGAATGAACTTTTGTACTTTTATAAGTGTCCATCTTTTGCTAGAAATTTTTATCTTCTGCTCTTGTGAACACATTCGGTTCTGTTGTGAATACATTCTAGAATCATGTTTGGTGGTACTCATTTTGAACTTGTTTAAGATACTGTTTGCACCTTCCAGTTCCTTCAAAGCTTGAATCAATCTCGTTTGAGAAACATTGAGCTTCTTTTGCAATGTTTTGGTTTGCTCAATCATACAACAATTATCTTTTACAAGTTAAAGAYTTTTCATCTCCATGACTTTAATTTGCTTTATAGCAATTATCCACTTTCTATACATGTCACCGTAAGCAATTTGAAGGTCTTCAACATCGATGTTGAATTGTACTTTTTCATCATCAATGTCGGATTGCACATCTTCCTCATTTGAATCTTCACCACAAACGATAGGTAACGTTCATTATCTTCGTGAACTTTATAATCATTGTCAGTCCATAAAGTAGTCATAGCATGTCTCTTCTTCTTGAGAAAATTGGCACATTTTGCTTGAATGTGTCCATAGCCTTCACATTCCTTGCATTGAATCCCTTTTCCCTTTTGAAGGGCATTCATTCCTTTGTGTTTCTTCTTGAGAAAATATAGTCAAGATTATCACTTTATGTGCGAGTTAGAGCGAAACATTTAAAACTTATGGTGTGTTTCTCCTTGTTCAACCTTTTCAAATTTGCTCATAAGTTTAGAGTGATTCAATATTTTGGTGGCTTGTTCTCGTGTTCTTTTTGCTTTATTTTCTTCCTGAATGGTTATTATTATCATATTCAATACCCATTAAGAAGCTTCGCTTTTTATATAAAGAAATATGTGAAGTTTCCAAAAATGAATCCTATTAAGGAAGGCCATGTTTATCCTCATATAATACACTTAGTTTCCATATCCATGTAACAAAGCCCAGATGGAATGCTTTTAATTTACTGTGTTTCACATCTTAAGAAAAGGTTTTCGATACCATATATTTAACATGAAAAAAGAAATAGTTTCTAAAGTGCATGTGAAGTAACCTTTTCTATAATCCTTSATATTCTATTTAAACAGACTTAATAACATTGTTTATCCGAAATTTTACACGTGCAGAGTGCACGAAATAACTTTTCTAATTATCATATTTAATTTAGGAAAAGTAAAAGTATGCAAAAGCATGGAAGAGATGAGATCATTGCCAAAATACTTTCAACTCATGAACATTAAGGAAAATTTTTTCTTCTATATCTATAACAAAGCCGCAAGGTAATATTTTTAATTTAATTGTGTTTTGTAGCTTAAAAGATGTATTGGTTGTAAATTAAATTGCAGCTAACAATAGTTGAAAATTATGCATATATTACTTTGCCCGTGAAGTGAAAGTTCTTTTAGCATGATCTTCATTCATATTACTTATGTTATCCATACACTTTAATAAAAAATTTATGTAATTTGAGAGAAATACCCTAAAAATTTGTCATGTGCCTTTCACTTGATGGGTTCTATTAGCTTTTAGGCTGCATCTTATTTGCATTTAGGCTGGGCTTTGTTAACATTTTTGTTTTGATTTTCATTTTTGGAAACTTTCTTGACTTTATGTTTTGAGTGACAGTTTCGAAACTTGCTAAAAATGCATTTGATGGTCTGTCTAATGTAAACCTCCTTTTTGAAAAAATCTTGTAAATAGACATTTTTCACATCTAATTGATTAACAATCTRTGCGTCACACCACCATTAAGCTAGTAGTACTAAAAGAAAAAAATTGAAGTGAAACTTTTGAAAATATTATTAAGAAATATTTATGAAATTGAAAATGGAAATGAAACTAGAAATTTCTCTAACCAATTGATCGTACGCAGCACAAATTCCTTCTACTAAAGAAGCTTCATTCTTGAACATCCTAGATGTGCCAATGGGCATTTAGTCTTAAAAAATTTTGGGACCTGTCGTGTTGACCAAACTATTCACCGCCAAAAATCATTTTGATAAGGAGAAAGGTTAAAAAAAAAAAATCCTGCTAATGTATCAATTATCTAAGTAGCCTATTTTATAACAGGTGACCACTCGTTAATATAAATCCTCCCCCTTGAGAGACCTTATAGTTGAGGGCTTGAGTTTGTATTTACAGTTCACTCAAGATAAGGTGTTTCACTCGGTTCAATGAGCTTTTAAAACACACTCAACTATAAGGTCTTTGAATGAGATTGCCAATCAGTGTCGGTTGATCCAACTGATGGAGCCACATTGCTAAGAATGTTGAGGAAGTGACTAAACAAATTGCAAAGTGAACTATCAATTAATTATGTTGTGTATGGAAAAATCAAAGATAAATATGATAATATAACAAGTGATTGTTTTCAAATTTCTTCAAAATGCATGTGCTCTAATGTAAATCCTTTTTTCAACTAAGTTTTGTAAATTTATATTTTTCACATCTAATTGATGAACAATCCATGAGTCGCACGAGCAGGAAAAGAGTAATACAAAATAAATTTGACAGAAGAACCCTAAATGTTGAACATGATATGTATGGTTTCGAATCTTTGCTTACTGCTTTGCATGTATCCACATTTTGCAACATGGATATTATGATTTTGAATTTCATATGTGAAGAAAGATTTGTATGTTGGGAATAATCCGTGCAGATTCTAGCAAGAGGAAATGGAAGATTTTAWGATTATTATATGTCGAAGTCTGTGAGGGAAAATGTAATGATTATAACCTGAAGCACCTTTAGAAATTACAAATTGAATGAGAAAAGATCTCGAAATGGATCGTTTTAACTGAATATTAATCAATTTTTGAATTTTATAGTTCGAATTGTTGTTTCCAAATTTGTTGAAAATGTATTTAATGGTCTATCTAATATAATAGGTTAATGGTGGGCGGGTCAAAAACTTGTTGGCAACAATGAAGTTTTATCTAATATAACGATTCGAAATCACGTGTAATACAAACCAACTTATAATTTTTTACACGTGGCTTCGTCTCATTGGATTGGAATATAACTAAGCTGCTAAGAAATTACGACCCATCTACTTCAAAGTTTTTCCTAAGTAATGTAAAACCCCTTTTCAATAAAATCTTGTAAATTGACATTTTTTACATCTAATTGATGACCTATCTTGCATCATGCATGGAGCTAGTATTACTAAAAACACTTGAAGCAAAACTTTTGAAATTTTTATTAAGCAATATGTGGTGAAATGAACATGGAAATGAAACMAGAAATTCCTGTAACTGTATTGATCATACATGGCATAAAATCCTTTGGCATAGGGAAAATGGTGGAAACTCTAGTGATATCGTCTTCATGATGACATCATATATCTTCTTCCTTTAGGATTGTATAATTCTTCTGCTTACCTCGACTATCAAGGACAAAATGTTTTTCAAGAAATCCATCATCAGCATCGGAACCAGAGTTGAAGGCATTGTAACACCCCRAATTTTACTTTTATTAATTTTTGTTTGATCTCGTGAAATTGTGTGCCAACTAGGGTTGGACATTTTATATGTGCTTAATATTTTTAAATCGTACGTTTAATTATTGTGCGTGTCGACTAAGAATTTTCGTTGGTTAAAGGCTCGATTCGTGGGTCTATTTGTTTGTTAGTCGGAAGTTGGACTTTTTTTTATCGAAAGGAAGCCCGTTATGTTAAATTTACAAATTTTGGGTTAAATTTGGATGGAAGGCCCGAAGGCTTATGGCCCAAAATATTAAAAAAAAAAAGAAAAGAGAAAAGAAAGGAAAATATATAAGAAAATAAAAAGAAAGAAAAAGAAAAACCTAAAAGAACCCTTCATCTTCTTCCTCCCGCTGCTGCCACCGCTGCTGCCGCTGTTTGCCCTCTGCCTGACCCGACGCTGCTCGTCATGGTTTTTCCCTTGCTTCTCCTTCTCTCTTCCCTTTCTCCACTGCCGATGCTTGAAGCGGCCATTGTTTGCCACGGTTTGCGATCGGCTGCCGTACCAAACCACGCTACTGCTTGAATGCCGCCTGCAGCGCGCATCACGGAGGCTGTCTGCTCGAGTCGTTGTGAGGCGCACACGGGAGATTGCTCCTTCCTCCCCGAATCTCTTCTCCGACTTCCCTCTCTCGCTCTCGAACTCGGATTGACGATCTAAGGTTCGCGCGAAGTGGTACGCCTCTCTTCATCTGCTTCTTCCCAGCGCGATCAAATCTGTCGGATCATCCCCCAGATCTGCTGCCGTTGTCTGCCTTCTCTATAGGAGTGACCGATCTGTGCGACACCATCGCCAGATCTGCTGCCGTTGTCTCCTTCTTTGTGGGAGTGACCAGATCTGTGCGACACCATTGCCGGACCTGCCATCGTTACCCGTTTACTGCTCAGAACCAGATTTGAGCGACACCGTCGCTAGATCTACCACTGCTGTGTTTTTCTCCCTATGCTCAACGGATTTTTTCCCTCGAACTGAAGTTAAAACCTTGCAGTTGGTCGTTCTTTTGGCTCTCTATCCTTGCTGCTCGCGTCGCCGGTTGTCCCTCGCCGTCAACCAGATGCCGGGAGCTTGAGTGGAAACTAGTTTCYTTGCCAGGACAGCATCAGAGCTGAGCCCAGCAGTGCTGAATGCCATACCATGTTCATGCACCAGGGATCTGCTCCCGGTGCAACCCAGCAGTGCCCAGGGCCAAGCTTACCCAACAGCACCAGGCGGCCAGCGCGCGTGCCCAAGCGTCCAGTGCCAGTGCCAGGCGCCAGACGCCCGATGCCCAGGCGCACCGACGCCCAGACACCCAGGGCCATTGTGCGCATCGCTTGAATGCACGTTCGGGAATCCATTAATGCTCCCGCAACATTTGGATATCGTAAATTTTAAGGTAAAAACACTAACATTTAATATTGAAATTGTATGACTTGTAAATAAATATGCCTTGAAGTGAATTTATAGGAGAACATAGATAGGATCATACCCGAGCTAAGAAGTAGAATTATACCCTTAAAACCTAATATCCAATAATAAGAGAACTAAATCTGGATTTACAAATTTATAAAGGACTTTTTTGATTAAACACATAATACTTAACTTAAGACGATCGAACTAAGTAGATCCTCCTTCTATAATCAACTAGGTCATTTTGAGGCCTTACGTTGAGATCGATTGAAGGAGTCCACTTCGCAACTTAAGTAAGAACCCGTTTACATACAGGACTCCGGGTAAGTAATCCTCCCATTCATCAACATTATAAATGAATGAAATTGAACGCTTTTAATTGCTTTAATATGTTTTGTATGAGATTCTGTGTTGATGTATGTAATTGTGAAGAATGTTAATGTGTTCGTATCCAGTAGCACCTTTATGTTAAAGAATATGCTATTATGTTTCATATGTTGTGCTATTTGTTGAACGTTACATTACGTAAGGTTATATGTGTTTCATGTCATGAGCATGTAGTTAGAATTCTACATTACATTTGGCATGAGCCTTTCACACACTTAGAAGGTGAAGGGTTAGAAAATTGAATTTTAAAGGAAAAGGTTAAAGTTTTTTTGAAAATGTTAAAGTTTTCGGAAAGGAGTGTAATACTAGCCACAAAAGGTGTGAGTGGAAAATGGGGCGTGGGGGACTGGCGCACCCGACCCTACCCTCTTGGAGGGTAGGTAAGAATGTTATGTTCACCTTCTTGGAGGTGTTATGTTCACCTTCTTGGAGGTGAAAGTATGGAAGTTAAAAGAATGAAATTTAACCGCTTTGCGGTTCTACTGATAGGAATGGAATCGGGTTCCAAATAAGATGGCCCACTGCATAGCTTAGTGGCTAGGCTTTACACTCTAGTGAGCTCACAAATGAAAGGAAATGAAAAGTTTTTACAGTAAGTGAATTTTGAAGGAAAGTTGTAAAGGAATTTTGAAAAGAGAATGTTYCGGAAAGTTTTTCATTTAAAAAGGCGAAACCTTAAAGTTTCATGATATGTAGGATATGTTCATGCATTCATGCATGAGGTTACTTACTGGGCTTTTTAGCTCATTCCTTTTCCTTACATTTCATTGCAGATGATATGTAACCAGATGGGGTGAGGAGGTCGCTTATGGGCGAGCTACGATACCCGAGAACTAGTTTTTGAATTTATTTATGAAATAAGATAAATATTTCTAAATGTTTTAAATTATTGAAGTTTCTTTGTGATTTTGTTTTTGAATAGTTTAGAAGGGCTTCCGCTGTATTTCTCTTTTAAATAAAATATTAGGATAGTGAGGATTTTTTAAAATGTATTTTTGACTCCTTTGGGTATTGTTAAATAAATGTCAAGTTTTAAATAAATAGTTGTTTATTTTCGAGTGGAATGATGAAACATTCTCAACTTAGGACAGTTCCTAATCTGGGGGTGTTACAGGTGTAGTCTCCTTCACTATTATGGCCTCTACAGAAAATTACGAATATTCTCCTTCAATGTTCATTGAAAACTGTTTAGGTCTTTAAGTTTGTATAAGTTCAATGTCGTTTTAGAGATTTTGTTTTCTAATCGAATAATAGTAATTCTTTTCAGAAGAATTTATCAAAAGAAAAAGAATTTTTATTTTATTAGGAATTAGATATTCGCATGCATGATGGTTTGCAATCCTTGATAGAGGGCRTAGATTATTTTTTCTTTTATTAGAAATCACAAGTTGCACGAGAAATGAATTGCCGAGTTGCTATTTTTATCAACTTATGAATATTAATCGGTCAAGGGTATTAATCTAGGTTATTGTGATGTACACTTAACCCCCTTCATTTTCTAGTAAAAATACTAAATAACATTATTTAGCATATCTAGAAATACTTTACGTGCAAAGCAAGTGAAAATATTTTTTTGTAATCATAGACTTCATTTTCTTTTCATGTACTCTATATCCAGCAGAGAAACTAGATACKGATGCAAAAGCATCAATGAAGAGATCATTAAAAAATTTCTTTAAAAGAGCTTTCAACTCATGAACAAATGCAAAAGGTTTCTGTTCTATATTCATAACAAATTCCTCAATGGAATGTTTAGAGCTTAAAAAGAATTTTGGAGCTAATGCACATAATAACATTGCAAATTATGCACATAAAGTGAGCATTTCTTTTAATTTCTTCATTTGCATCTCTTATATTATCCATCCACGTAGATCAAAATTCTTATGAATGGATTATAGTGTGAAAAGGGAAATTGCTAAATGCAAGAAAAAGAAYTAAAAGCAATACATATAATGCCTCGGTCGCATTTTGATATATTTTACTTCCCTAAGATTTTGATAAGATCTGTTCATTGTGTTTGATTTTGGCCCAACATCTCATGAAATAGCGCATTCGTTGATGATTTGGATCCATAAAATCAAGTTTCAAAAAAACGAATCACAAGATCATTAATTTCAAATCCTCTGACTATATTAATAGTAAACAATACGAAATTCCTTGTATCAAAGACTTAAGCTAAAGACTTGGAAGACATCAAGATACCCTACCTCCTACCTAAGCCTACACCTACCCTACGCCAAGCCACTCCCTCATGCTATTCTCAAGCTTCATTCCCATCTTCAAGGCTGAGTAAAGGTATGTCTATCCGTCTCCTCAAGTCCTAAATCTTCTTCTAAAGTCTGGATTGCACATTCCTTATTGCAGATCTAGAGTCTTGTCTTTAGTCTTTCTTTCCCTTTGATTGAGTCTTGTTCTTACTGCAGAGACATTACACTTATTCCTCTCTTTATTCACTTCATTTTGTGGTTTGAAAGTAATCTAATCCTATTGGTTATAAATCCATACAAGGCAATCCATCAAACCAGGTTTGAATCAGCAACAATTGAGAGAGAGTGATCACAAAAAGGGCATACACGGGAGGTTTTGATGGTATTTCACTAATCTAACAAGTTCGTGTGTTGAAGTTTGTTGTGATAATGTCTAGGTCACCGAGTCCAAGGCGTGAAGAAAGCAGCGAGCCTGTGCCACCCTATTTGTTCACCATGCTCAAGCGCATGGAAGACAACTTGGAAATCTTGGCCACAAGGATGGAGGTGCTTGAAGCTAGGACCCGTCCACCCGTCCATGTGCCAACCGTAGACCAAGTCCTTGGCACTAATTTTGATATAGGTGGCCCTAGACATGATCGCCCAAGGCCCCCATTGCCAGACCAGCAAGCTGCCTACCAAGCTTCTAGAGAGGTGTCTAGGGCGTCTAAGGGCCATGTTGAACCACATGCCCAAGTGCCCTACCAAGGAGCTGGTCCTTTTGTGCATAAGGAAGTCCATTCAAACCATCAGTCACCTCGCTTCAGAGCTCCTTATGATCACATTGCTTTTGATGCTTTTCAGGGTTACCCAGGGAGATGACATGGAAGAGGATTGGAGACCTGAGCCACCAAGACGTTTCCAACCAAGAAGGGGGCTTGAGGTTGAGCAAGATGGTCTAGGAAGGGTCAAGGTGAAGATCTCAACATTTGAGGGCAAGTGTGATCAGATGCATACATGGATTGGGAGACTAAGATAGAGCAGATTTGGACGCGCCACAATTTCCCCAAGCATAGGAAGGTTCAATTGGCAGCACTTGAGTTTAGTGGTTATACCTTGATTTGGTGAGACAATCTCATCAAAGAGAGGAGGAGAACCCTAGATCCGGTTGTCAACACTTGGGAGGAAATGAAGGCACTAATGAGAGCTAGATATGTCCCTCAATATTACACCAGAGAGCTGCGCCCAAGGCTTGAAAACCTAAGACAAGGAAGCATGACAGTTGAGGAGACATATAATTTGGCTAACGAAGTTGACTTGTATACCTATGAGTCTATGACAGAATTGCTCCATTTGGCGGTCAAAGTTGAGAGGAAGACTAAAGCAAGGAGCCAGGGGAGCAAGGGAGATCAAAACAACTTGTTACCATGGAAGAACCAAGGCAACCGAGGCCGAGAAGCGCCTAGTGCCAAGGGAAGTGGCCAAGGGAGCCAAGGTGGGCTGAGGCATGCACACCTTATCCACTCTAAACAAGAATCTCTCAAACAAGTAAAACTTATCTAAAGAACCCTTAGCCATGCAATGCTTATAAGTAGCTCCAAAATCAGCATCATCCTCTTACAACTCTTTAATGTAAGTGAATCCTAACACCTTAGAGTCTAATGTGGTGATCAAAACATGTCTCCTAGAAAATGCATCAGCTACTACATTATCTTTCCCCTTTTTAAACTTAATCACATAAGGAAATGTTTCAATGAACTCCATCCATCTACCATGCCTCCTATTAAGTTTATCTTGACTCCTAAAATGCTTAAGTGACTCATGATCAGTATRCAAGACAAACTCTCTAGACCATAAATAATGCTGCCATGTCTTAAGTACTCTAAACAATGCATAAAACTCCTTATCATATGTAGAGTAATTTAGACATGCTCCTTTCAATTTCTCACTAAAGTAGGCAATAGGCTTACCTTCTTGCATGAGGATGCCTCCAATGCCAATGCCAATGCCAATGCCACTAGCATCACACTCCACCTCAAATATTCTAGTGAAGTCCGGGAGTGCTAGCAATGGTGCCTTGACGAGACTCCTCTTGAGCTCATGGAATGCTCTCTCCTGCGCCTCTCCTCACACAAAGGCTACACTTTTCTTGGTAATCTCAGTTAATGGGGCTGCAATGGAGGAGAAGTCCTTCACGAATCGCTTATAGAAGCTAGCCAATCCATGGAAGCTCCTCGCGTCTCCAATGCTGCTTGGTGTGGGCCACTCTCGGATCGCCCTCACCTTTCTTCATCAACTTGCAGCCCATGTGTGCTCACCTCATTGGTGCAAAAATCACATTTCATGTTAGCATACAATCATTCTACTCTAAGGGTAAAAAGGRCTTCCCTTAAATGCCTCTCATGTTCTTCTAGGGACCTGCTGAAAATTAGAATATCAAGTAAGCCACAACAAAATGCCCTATAACACGCCTAAGAACATGATTCATAAGYCTCATAAAGGTGGAAGGGGCATTAGTCAAGCCAAAGGGCATGATAAGCCRCTCATARAGCCCAAACTTGGTCTTGAAGGCCGTCTTCCATTCATCCCCTTCCTTCATACGAATCTGGTGGTAGCCACTCYTTTGATGAATCTTGGTGAAGAAGGTGGCTCCATAATAGGGTGACGGTACTTAATGATTATGTTGTTGATTGCTCTACAATCCACACACATCCTCCAAGTACTATCCTTCTTTGGCACAAGTAGGGGCAGGGACGGCACATGGTGACATACTCTCTGTCACATAGCCCTTGTCCAACAACTCTTGGACTTGGGCTTGGATCTTTTAGGTCTTCTTAGGSTTCATCCTATAGGCTAGTCTATTAGGCAATGTAGCTCTTGGGATAAGGTCAATCTGATGCTCTATGCCTCTCATAGGTGGAAGGTGGAAGGCCATGGGGTATCTCATCGGGGAACACATCACTAAACTCCCTAAGGATGGCTTTGATAGATGGGGGTTAGGATAGGCATAGTTTCCTTACTAACCTTAAGTAATCTCTTGCACAGGACCATAAGTAAAGTGTCTAAGGGTAGGAAGTCAACCACAAGGTCTCTCTTGGTAGCTAGGAGGACACTAGAAGGTTGTGTAGGCCTGGCTAGAGATAGAGGCTCATCCTTAGGCGCCTTAGCTCTATGTGTTCTGGCTGGCCGTGCTTGCTCTCTTGCCTCATCCTCCTTCCTCTTCTTCTCGTAGACTTCCACAATCTGCATAAGGGTCATAGGCTTAAACACAATTTTCTGCCCATTAAAAGTGAAAGAATACCTATTTCTAAACCCATCATGTACAACTCTCGTATCATATTGCCAAGGTCTATCCAAAAGTATATGGCATGCTTGCATGGGTATAGCATCACATAAAACAGTATCCTCATAATGATCAAGTGTAATTGTAACCTTAGCTTGCCTATTAACCTTTAACTCACTACAATCATTCATCCAGTGCAACTTATATGGCCTAGGGTGATAAAATGTAGCTAATTGCAATTTAGAAATAAGCTCATTGCTAGCAATATTGCAACAACTACCACCATCAATGATCATGCTACAAACCTTACCTTTGACTAAGCATCTAGTATGAAATAGGTTTTYCCTTTGATTATCCTCACAAGGGGCTGGTTGGACATGCAAAGTTCTCTTGCAAATTAAAGACTCACCATGTTCATACTCAATGCCTTCATCACTATCATGCATATCATGTTCCATTGCAACACTTTCATCAACAATGTCATCTCCATCCTTACCACTTTCACTCTCATATTGGCCTAAATGATTGATAATTAAGGTCCTAGTATTCACACAATCCTTAGCAGAATGACCTCTACCTTGATATTTAAAGCAAACAATATCTCTGGTCCTAGAAGAGGTAGGGTTAGGAGTACTTTGGGTTGTGTGGAAGATGGCATGGGTTTCTTGGAAGATATGCAGCTGGCGTTGGGTGGCCCACTGTGCCTCAGCCCATCTTGGCTCCTTTAGCCACTTCCCTTGGCGCTAGGCACTTCTCGGCCTCGGTTGCCTTGGTTCTTCCATGGTGATAAGTTATTTTGACCTCCCTTACTCCCTTGGCTCCTTGCTTTAGTCTTCCTCTCAACTTTGACTGCCAAATGGAGCAATTCTATCATAGACTCATAGGGATACAAGTCAACTTCATTAGCCAAATAAGAATCCAAGACCTTAAGATACCTTGCCATAATAGTTTCTTCATCTTCCCTCACATTGGCCCTGACCACGGCCACATGCATTGCATCATATGTCTCCTCAGCTGTCATGCTTCCTTGTCTTAGGTTTTGAAGCCTTTGGCACAGCTCTCTATGTAATGTTGAGGGACATATCTAGCTCTCATTAGTGCCTTCATTTGTTCCCAAGTGTTGACAGCAAGCTTTAAAAGTGTGGATTTGCCTTGCCTTGCTGAGTGGATGGCTTTAAAAGTGTGGTAGGGTTATGATGGACGAAGGCAAGGTGGTATGATGGTCTTGGATGGTGTGTTTGGTGATCTTTGTGTGAACAAAGGCTAGGCACCTTTAGTCAGGCTTGGCGACTCTCAAGCTCCAAAGATCTACTTCAAGGTGAGTTTTGGCACACCAATAGACTTGAGATGAGCCTAACATACAAAGAACAATAACAATATGGTGAGAAACGCAGCACAACTCAAGATTCAGCAATTGTGGACAAACTCAATTTTTTTTTTTTTTTTGTGATTTTCGAGATAGAAGATGTATTTGATGTCAAGCACAACTCAAGACTCCACAATGGGGACAAAATCTCAAAAAAATTGTTTTTTTTTTTAATAGATAAAGAGATGTGTTTGATGTCAACCAAAGCTCTGATACCAATTTGATGTGGGGATTAGCCACAAAGCTTGGATCTAGACACAAACACAAACAAGAAAACAATGGAAGATGTCAGGACAAGTTGGCAATGGAGAAATCAGAATAGAAGGATAATTAAAAGAAAAATGGAACCAACAAGGCAACAACCCTTGATCTCTTGAGATCAAGAACCAAATACCAATGAGGATTCAATCTTCTTCCCTTTACAACCTTACACTATGGTTATGGCAACCATGCACAAGGAGGATACTTAATGAAGCTTGCTAGCACCAATCCCTTGAAGAATTAACACACACAAGACAACTTAAGCCAAATCAACAACAATGCACTCTAAATCTCTCGAGGAAATTYGATGCATTGAATCAAAAGAAAAACAGCGTTTTCTTTGTGTTCTTCAACAAAACGAAATCTCCTCAAAGTGAAGACAAGGATGCCCTTTATACCTAGGTGGTTTACTTGTCTTCAAACTCTAGATCCGACTGGAGTCCCTTGCTATAGAGGAACTAATGCATGAAATATAAAATAAACTAGAAAACCATGTCTTTAAAAACATCCATTACATATCCCAACGAATCCTCAAACATCCTTGAGGTCTTCTTGTGCTCCTATGGCCACCATCTCAACAAATGAGGCTTTTAGGAAGATCCTCCAACATAGCTAGCTCCTTGGACAAGTAGAATGCAACTACCTTGTCCAACTCTTGTTGGATCTTCTTAGCCCTAGCTCTAGTCATGGGGCCATCAAATGTGGGCACCATAGGTGGTGTGGTGAGTGGTCCCTCATTAGAAAGGCTAAGTAGGGGGTAGTTGATATAGTCATATTTTTTGTTATGATTATCCTTACTTAAGGTCATTTCTTGTTGAGTTTCTCAGAAGCTTTACTTGTATTACACTAATTTTGGGTTGAAATGATTACTTCTAAAGGGTTTTCATCTTAAATATAAGAAAACGGAAAAAATTGTTTGTCAAAGATCTTAAAGAGTTCAAACAACGAATTCTGAAGGCTTTGGAGTCAAAACGCAATTTCAAGAAGCTGAAAATCTTGAAGAAAACGACAAGTGTGGGAAAAACCTCATCAGGTGCCGATTCAAGCCTAAACTGGCATCGGTTCAAGGACTCATTTATTGCTCTGCTTTCCAGAACCAAATCGGCACCGTTTTGATCCAAATTAACACATGTTTGGTCTTTTCAGCCTCAAAACGGCATCGATTCAAGCCAAATCAGCACCACTTGAACCCTTTTTAGGGCTTTTACTCTTTCATACATAGTGCATTTTCTGGCTGATTTTAGAGATTTTAGGTGGCTTGAAGCACTGGTTTTTTCATAGTTTTAGGGTAGCTTTAATGAGAGAAACTTCGAGGAAACCATTGGAGAACTTGAAGACTTGTATTCAACCAAGATTACTTAAGGATTTATTTATCAAATCAATTCTGTCTTCTCCAATATTTGGTTTTAACATGTTTATTATATATACTTTATATGGTGGATTTCGCGGGTTTCTTAGGCTAAATTTTTTGCGTTGGCTAGGACTATTTGAGAAGATGATTTTTTTGTAATGGTTAAACATTATTGTGCATTTATTGTTGATTCTCAATCTATTTTAGTTGTTTATTATTTTTGTGGCTTTCTCAACCGATTYTATACCTACAATTAATTTCATAATTAATTCGAAAGGTCCGATAGGTGAACTAATTGATTAGGACTTAGACAATGATCACCCACTAGTATTCAACCAACTAGGGATAGAATCGGTTCCTTTTGGGTAGTTTCCAATAGTAATTGATCATGGTTAATGAAATTAGAAAATTTCTTAGATCTTTAATGCAATTTTGATTAATCTAGTTCACATAAGGATATGGTTTTAGTTAATTGGATTTTGGGGTTCTATGCCAAGGGATAGTGTAAAAACTAAATTAAGAAATCCTACCATTAACAATTAGATTAGATTTGGGAATTAGAGCMATTAAGCTCCTATTAACTTAGCTCATTATAGGGATGATTCAGATCAATACCCTAACCAACCTCTTTTGTTTACATTAGATCTTCTTGGACCTAGGTAATTAAATTTCATAATTGAACCTTTAGATTACTTCTTCATATCTAGTTATTAGTTTAATTCATCATTTTCGATGGATTAAATTAGGGGAATTCAGTAATTTTTGTACTTGTTTAGAAATCCTTGTGGGATTGACCTGGACTCACTTGTTATAAACGTTTTCACACTAGTACACTTGTTAGGATATGAATGCATCTATTTGTGAGCATCAATTGCCATCTGGGTTGGCGGCATTACATGATGACTTTCATGTATCACAACTCAAGAATCACCACCCGGCCCCAGATCACATATTGAACTACAAGGACATCCAATTGTAGTCCAATTGTAGTCTAACCTATCATATGAGGAATGACCTGTAAGGATACTCGAACCCTCAAGCTTCATTGGCGTCTTCAAGGCTGAGTAAAGGTACGTCTATCCGTCTCCTCAAGTCCTAAATCTTCTTCTAAAGTCTTGATTGCACATTCCTTATTGCAAATCTAGAGTTTTGTCTTTAGTCTTTCTTTCCCTTTGTTGAGTCTTGTTCCTACTGCCGAGACATTACAGCTTATACCTCTCTTTATTCACTTCATTTTGTGATTTGAAAGTAATCTAATCCTATTGATTATTAATCCATACAAGGCAATCCATCAAACCAAGTTTGAATCAGCAACAATTGAGAGAGAGTGATCACAAAAAGGGCATACACGGGAGGTTTTTATCGTATTTCACTAGCCTAACAAGTTTGTGTGCTGAAGTTTGTTATGATAATGTCTAGGTCACCGAGTCCAAGGCGTGAAGAAAGCAGCGAGCCATTACCACCCTATTTGTTCACCATGCTCAAGCGCATGAAAGACAACTTGGCAACCTTGTCCACAAGGATAGAGGCGCTTGAATCTAGGACCTCTCCACCAGTCCATGTGCCAACCGTAGGCCAAGTCCTTGGCACCCATTTTGATATGGGTGGCCCTAACCATGATCGCCCAAGGCCCCCATTGCTAGACCAGCAAGCTGCCTACCAAGCTTCTAGAGAGGCGTCTAGGGCGTCTAAAGGCCATGTTGAACCACATGCCCAAGTGCCCTACCAAGGAGTTGGTCCTTTTGTGCATAAGAAAGTCCATTCAAGCCATCAACCACCTCATTTTAGAGCTCCTTACGATCACAATGCTTTTGATGCTTTTCAAGGTTACCAAGGAGATGACATGGAAAAGGATTCGAGACCTGAGCCACCAAGACGTTTCAAACCAAGAAGGGGACATGAGGTTAAGCAAGATGGTCTAGGAAGTGTCAAGGTGATGATCCCAACATTTGTTTGCTTTAAATGTGAAGGTAGAGGTCATTATGTTAGGGATTGTGTGAATACTAGGACCTTAATTATCAATCATTTAGGCCAATATGAGAGTGAAAGTGATAAGGATGAAGATGACATTGTTGATAAAAGTGTTGCAATGGAACATGATATGCATGATAGTGATGAAGGCATTGAGTATGAACATGGTGAGTCTTTAATTTGCAAGAGAACTTTGCATGTCTAACCAGCCCCTTGTAAGGATAATCAAAGGGAAACCCTATTTCATACTAGATGCTTAGTCAAGGGTAAGGTTTGTAGCATGATCATTGATGGTAGTAGTTGTTGTAATATTGCTAACAGTGAGCAAATTTCTAAATTGCAGTTATCTACATTTTATCACCCTAGGCCATATAAGTTGCATTGGATGAATGATTGTGGTGAGTTAAAGGTTAATAGGCAAGTTAAGGTTACAATTACGCTTGGTCATTATGAGGATAATATTTTATGTGATGTTGTACCTATGCAAGCATGCCATATACTTTTGGGTAGACCTTGGCAATATGATAGGAGGGTTGTACATGATGGATTTAGTCTCCTCAACTGTCATGCTTCCTTRTCTTAGGTTTTCAAGCCTTTGGACACATAATGCAATGCAAGTGGTCATGGTGAGGGCCAATGTGAGGGAAGATGAAGAAACTACTATGGCAAGGTATCTTAGGATCTTGAATTCTTATTTGGCTAATGAAGTTGACTCGTATCCCGATGAGTCTATGACAGAATTGCTCCATTTGGTGGTCAAAGTTGAGAGGAAGACTAAAGCAAGGAGCCAAGGGAGCAAGGAAAGTCAAAACAACTTGTCAAGATGGAAGAACCAAGGCAACCGAGGCTGAGAAGCGCCTAGCGCCAGGGGAAGTGGCCAAGGAAGCCAAGGTGGGCTGAGGCACAGTGGACCACCCAACGCCAGCCCCACATCTTCCAAGACACCCATGCCATCTTCCACACAACCCAAAGGGAGTACTCCTAACCCTAC
Source organism: Rhazya stricta (assembly GCA_001752375.1). Taxonomy (NCBI): domain Eukaryota; kingdom Viridiplantae; phylum Streptophyta; class Magnoliopsida; order Gentianales; family Apocynaceae; genus Rhazya; species Rhazya stricta. Next base: position 183,518 of record MEJB01000111.1, on the reverse strand, counting down.
CTCTTCTAGGACTAGAGATATTGTTTGCTTTAAATGTGAAGGTAGAGGTCATTATGCTAGGGATTGTGTGAATACTAGGACCATAATTATCAATCATTTAGGCCAATATGTGAGTGAAAGTGATAAGGATGAAGATGACATTGTTGATGAAAGTGTTGCAATGGAACATTATATGCATGATAGTGATGAAGGCATTGAGTATGAACATGGTGAGTCTTTAATTCGCAAGAGAACTTTGCATGTCCAACCAGCCCCTTGTCAGGATAATCAAGGTGAAAAACCTATTTCATACTAGATGCTTAGTCAAAGGTAAGGTTTGTAGCATGATCATTGATGATGGTAGTTGTTGCAATATTGCTAGCAGCAAGCTTATTTCTAAATCGCGGTTATCTACATTTTATCACTCTAGGCCATATAAGTTGCATTGGATGAATGATTGTGGTGAGTTAAAGGTTAATAAGCAAGCTAAGGTTACAATTACACTTGATCATTATAAGGATACTGTTTTATGTGATGTTGTACCCAAGCAAGCATGCCATATACTTTTGGGTAGACGTTGGCAATATGATGGCAGAGTTGTACATGATGGGTTTAGCAATAAGTATTCTTTCACTTTTATTGGGCAGATAATTGTGTTTAAACCTATGACCCCTATGTAGATTGTGGAAGTCTATGAGAAGAAGAGGAAGGAGGATGAGGCAAGAGAGCAAGCAAGGAGAGCCACAGCACCCACGCCAAAGGTGCCACCGCCAGTGGGCCCGGCCACATCCAAGGCAGTGCCAAAGGGACCAGCCACAACACATAGAGCTAAGGCGCCTAAGGATGAGCCTCTATCTCCAGCTAGGCCTAAACCACCTTCTAGTGTCCTTCTAGTTACCAAGAGCGACCATGCAGATAAACAGGTAGAGTTCATCAAGGAGTTGCATGCGAGGACAAGGGAGAGGTTGCTGGCCAAGGGAGAGCAAGTTGCAGCTAAGGCTAACAAAGGAAGGAGAAGAATTGTTTTCTGGCCCTGAGACCTCGTGTAGGTGCATTTGAGGAACGAACGCTTCCCCGAAGGGCGCAAGTCCAAGCTGGCGCCTAGAGGCGATGGCCCTTTCAAGATCAAGAGGAGAGTTGGAGACAATGCCTATGTGTTAGAGCTGCCCGGAGACTATGGAGTTAGTGCCACATTCAGTGTGGGTGACCTTACTCTCTTTGAAGGAGAAGACTTAGACCAAGATGACTCAAGGTCGAGTCCTTTTCAAGAAGGGGAGGATGATAAGGGACCACTCACCACACCACCTATGGTGCCTACATTTGATGGCCCCATGACTAGAGCTAGGGCTTAGAAGATCCAACATTCATTTACCCAGTGGGCCAAAAGAAGACAGCCCAAGATTGGTGGCCCATGTCTTCCGTCTCTTTCCTTCGTGGCCCAAGAAAAGATAGCCCCTCGTTCTAGACTCTTTTCTTCGTGGGCCAAAAGAAGATAGCCCCTCGTTCTAGACTCTTTTCTTTGTGGGCCAAGAGAAGATAGGTTTTCTAGCTTATTTTATATTTCATGCATTAGTTCCTTTATAGCAAGGGACTCTAGTTGGATCTAGAGTTTGAGGACAAGTGAACCACCTTGGTATGAAAGGGCTTCCTTGTCTTCACTTTGAAAGGTAGATTTTCGTTGGATAAAGAACACAAAGAAAACACTGTTTTCCTTTTTGGTTGAATGCATCGAATTTCCTTGAGAGATTTAGAGTGCATTGTTGTTGATTTGACTTAAGTTGTCTTGTGTGTGTTAATTCTTCAAGGGATTGGTTTTAGCAAGCTTCATTAAGTATCCTCCTTGTGCGTGGTTGCCATAACCATTGTGTAAGGTTGTAAAGGGAGAAGGTCGAATCCTCATTGGTATTTGATTTGTGATCTCAAGAGATCAAGGGTTGTTGCCTTTTTGGTTCTAGTTTTCTTTCAATTATCCTTCTATTCTGATTTCTCCATTGCCGACTTGTTCTCACATCCTCCATTGTTTTCTTGTTTGTGTTTGTGTCTAGATCCGAGCTTTGTGGCTAATCCCCACATCACTATTTAGGAAGAACATTTATTTTCAAGATAAGTAAAGACATATTTTTCTCCTTCAATTTTTTTCTTTTATATTTTACAACTTTACTTGGAATTATAAAGTTCTCCATCAATTCGAAGATTTATTATTACATATGCAAATACCAATTCAAAAAACCATCTCATTAGAGCAAAATATTTAAGCCACATTTTGTTTGCATTTCATTTTTCATTCGTTTTTTGAGTGACTGTTTTGAGATTTGTTGAAAAGGTGTTTTGTGATCTATCTAATCTAAATCCCTTTTCAACAAATCTTATAAATTGACATTTTTGACATATAATTGATGATCAATGCGTGTGTTGCACGGGCATGTTAATTAAAAATAATAATTGAAGTGAAACTTTATAATTTTCTATTAGGAAATATGTGTCAAAATGAATATGAAAATGAAACTATAAATTTCTCTGACTATGTTGATCATACACGGTAAAACAAACCCTCAGGTATCGAGTGAATRGTGGAAACTTTGGTTATATTGTCTACTTGATGACATCATGTGTCTTCTTCCTTCAGGATTGTATAAACTCCTGCTTATCTCAACTATCAAGGGTAAAATGATTTCCAAGAAAATTATCATCTGCTTTGGAACCAGAATCAAAGGCCTAGTTTCTCTCACTATTATGGCCTCTAGAGTAAATTATGAAATTTCCTCTTAAATTTTAATTCAAAACTGCCTTGATCTTTAAGTTTGTACTATTTTCGACGTTGTTTTATAGATTTGTTTCTGATTGAATAATAGTTCAATTCTTTTGAGGACAATTTTGTCAAAAGATAAGATAAGTTTAAACTATCATGACATAGAATTTAATATTTGCTAGTATACCAACTACCATAAAAATAAAAGAAAGGAATTCATAAAAACCTTAAAATTAAATCGTTATTATATAACTTTTTTTTGTAATCACTCAATTCATTTATTGTTTTCACACACTCTATATCTATAAGAAAAGTAGATAATCATCTAAAAAACCAAAAGATGAGATCATTGGGAGAATATTCTCAAAAAAATTCAACTCTTGAACAATAAAGAAAAATTCCTCCTTTATATCCATAATGAAGTCGCAAGGGAATTTTTTTATTTTGTTCTGTTTTGCAGCTTAAAAAATATTTTGGGTGTATTTAATTGGAAGTACACATAACAATAATTTGAAATTATGCCCAGAGTACTTCACACGTAAAGTGAACATATTTTTCAGTATGATGGTGGAACTATAACTCTTTTGTTGGTGACATGAACAAGAAAATGAACTGGTGGAAGTAGAGATCTTATGTTGGTCACATGAAAAGGCAAATGGACTGTTGTCTTGGTTATGAGAACAACTTCAATTGCAGGTCTTACTTATATCAGTACCCATTCGATAGTTTGGCTCACACGAGGACTCCCCAAATTTTCTATCTTGCTTGTTTGTAATCCCATGTTGGGGGCATAAATCTCTCCCTTAGCTGCACCCAATCCTTCATTCCGCCTCATAGCTTTTCAACATGTTAAGAACTATTTGGATTATTTTTTTGTTCGAGTAATGGTAGAAACACTTAAATACAGYCAGTCTTTATGAACACTTAAAGATTTGAAGACAGCTAGCCTTTATAAACATAGGATGGTGCAAATACTGATACTTCTTTGCAGGTCGCAATGGTCGCTTTCTCATTCTTATGTGTATATCTAACACCTCAAATATCCATAGCAAGAAAAGTGAGTAGGAGGAGAGAAACTAAATACCCTGTTTATGATTTTCTTGAACAATAGATATAGTTTCATCATACCATTGTATAACAGCTATCTAGTGGGTTTTTGTTGAACTTTTCCACTTCGTGAGACAATAGATATACATGCTTGGGTCTCAATATGTCGGGCAGCAATCCTGTAGCCAGCCTAACTGTGAAGATTGGAGGATTAGTAATCGAACATGAGATGTGTAACTCTTTTCTTTTTCTCAAACTTTCATATGCTTGTTTAGAAAGTTCAGAACAACTGTCTACAACAAGATATATGGTATGAAATCACAAAAATATTTTAGATGTAAATAACAAAGTGATCCTTGTGGTTTTCATTAGAGCAAGTCATTCTGTTGGAGAGTTCTCCAAGAGTAAATACTATCCACATCCTATTGGCATGACAGAGGAAATGGTAGGTGTAATGTGTAAGGTGTTGATTAGTACTTCGATTAATATGTTTATTTAGTAGCTTACTTAACTGATTAACATTTAGAGAATGAAGAAACAATCAAAACATAAGAGACATGATTCAACATTGTACGTCTTTAGTCTTTCTTTCCCTTTGTTGAGCCTTGTTCCTACTGCCAAGACATTACAGCTTATACCTTTCTTTATTCACTTCATTTTGTGGTTTGAAAGTAATCTAATCCTATTGGTTATTAATCCTACAAGGGCATCCATCAAACTAAGTTTGAATTAGCAACAATTCAGAGGGAGTGATCATAAAGAGGGCATACACGGGAGGTTTTTATTATATTTCACTTACCTAACAAGTTCGTGTGTTGAAGTTTGTTGTGATAATGTCTAGGTCACCAAGTCCAAGGCGTGAAGAAAGCAGCGAGCCATTGCCACCCTATTTGTTCACCATGCTCAAGCACATGGAAGACAACTTGGCAACCTTGGCCACAAGGATGGAGGCGCTTGAAGCTAGGACCCCTCCACCAGTCCATGTGCCAACCGTAGGCCAAGGCCTTGGCACCAATTTTGATAAAGGTGGCCCTAGCCATGATCGCCCAAGGCCCCCATTGCCAGAGCAGCAAGCTGCCTACCAAGCTTCTAGAGAGGTGTCTAGGGCATCTAAGGGCCATGTTGAACCACATGCCCAAGTGCCCTACCAAGGAGCTGGTCCTTTTGTGCATAAGGAAGTTCATTCAAACCCTCAATCACCTCGCTTTAGAGCTCCTTACGATCACAATCCTTTTGATGCTTTTCAGGGTTATCAAGGAGATGACATGGAAGAGGCTTGGAGACTTGAGCCACCAAGACGTTTCCGACCAAGAAGGGGGCGTGAGGTTGAGCAAGATGGTCAAGGAAGGGTCAAGGTGATGATCCCAACATTTGAGGGCAAGTGGATCCAGATGCATACATGGAGAGGGAGACTTAGATAGAGCAGATTTGGACGTGCCACAACTTCCCTGAGCATAGGAAGGCTGAATTAGCAGACCTTGGGTTTAGTGGTTATGCCTTGATTTGGTGGGACTATCTCATCAAAGAGAGGAGAAGAACCTTAGATCCTGCTGTCAACACTTGAGAGCAAATGATGGCACTAATGATGCCGAGATTAGCTACAAGTTAACTTCGTTAGCCAAATAAGAATTCAAGACCCTAAGATACCTTGCCATACTGGTTTCTTCATATTCCCACACATTGGCCCCCGCCATGGCCACTTGCATTGCGTTATATGTCTCCTCAGCTGTCATGCTTCCTTGTCTTAGGTTTTCAAGCCTTTGGCGCAGCTCTTTAGTGTAATGTTTGGGGACATATCTAGCTCTCATTAGTGCCTTCATTTGCTACCATGTGTTAACAGCCGGATCTAGGGTTCTTCTCCTCTCTTTGATGAGATTGTCCCACCAAATGAAGGCATAACCACTGATATCAAGGGTTGCCAATTGAAACTTCCTATGCTCCGAGAAGTTGTGGCACGTCCAAATCTGCTCTATATTAGTTTCCCACTCTATGTATGCATTTGGATCACCTTTGCCCTCAAATGTTGGGATCTTCACCTTGACACTTCCTAGACCATCTTTCTCAACCTCATGCCCCCTTCTTGGTTGGAAACGTCTTGGTGGATCAGGTCTCCAATCCTCTTCCATGTCATCTCCTTGGTAACCCTGAAAAGCATCAAAAGCATTGTGATCGTAAGGAGCTCTAAAGCGAGGTGATTGATGGTTTGAATGGACTTCCTTATGCACAAGGACCAAGTCCTTGGTAGGGCACTTGGGCATGTGGTTCAACATGGCCCTTAGACGCCCTAGACATTATCACAACAAACTTCAACACAAGAACTTGTTAGGTAAGTGAAATGCATTAAAAACCTCCCGTTATGCCCTCTTTGTGATCACTCTTTCTCATTTGTTGCTGATTCGAACTTGGTTTGATGGATTGCCTTGTATGGATTAATAACCAATAGGACTAGATTACTTTCAAACCACAAAATGAAGTGAATAAAGAGAGGTATAAGCGGTAATGTCTCGGCAGTAGGAACAAGACTCAACAAACGGAAAGAAAGACTAAAGACAAGACTCTTCTAGATTTGAAATAAGAAATGTGCAATCAAGACTTTAGAAGAAGATTTAGGACTTGAGGAGACGGGTAGACGTACCTTTACTAAGCCTTGAAGACACCAATGAAGCTTGAGAATAGCATGAGGGAGTGGCTTGGCATAGGGTAGGTGTAGGCTTAGGTAGGAGGTAGGGTACCTTGATGTCTTCCAAGTCTTCGGCTTAAGTCTTGATGATATAAGTTGACCCACAACTATAGAATAAGGTTGGAGGACTTCTTCTTTCTTTCTTTCTTTTCCTTTTTTTTGATTTCTTTTTCTTTTCTTCTTCTTTTTTTTTTTTTTTTGTCTCAACAAATAAATGCAAGATAGGAATTAATCCTATGCTATTTGAATTCAAAAATAACAAACAAGAGTAACAAAACGCCCTTGATAAGAGAGTTGGGTGAATGTTTGGTATATAGGGTCAAGGGCCAAATCTGAATTTTTGAATTTGCGGACTTGTAGGATAAGGTTGTAATCAACGCGTCAGTTGTTTGCGTCAATTCGAGGTTGCCTGGGGGTAGTTAGGCTGCTTGGGTAGCATTAGGGTAGTGTAGGGTTGAGGGGCGCCGGCCTAGGGGAATCCTCCCTTGGATTTGCCTTGTCTTGCTGAGTAGATGGCTTTAAAAAGTGTGGTAGGGTTATGATGGAGGAAGGCAAGGTTGGTATAATGGTCTTGGATGGTTGAGTTTTGGTGATCTTTATGTGAACAAAGGCTAGGCGCCTGGTTAGGGTAGTTTGGCGATTCTTAATCTCCAAAGCTCTACTTCAAGTGAGTTTTGGCACGCCAATGACTTGGGATGATCCTAAACATATCCAAAGAACAAAACCAACATATGGTGAGAATGCAAAAGCCCACAACTCAAAGATTCAGATAAAAAAATGGGGGGTGGACCCCCCCCCCCCCCCCCCAAAAACTCCAATTTTTTTTGTGATTTTTCGAGATCGAGATTGCATTTGATGTCGACCGCAACTAAGACTCTGCCCAAATGAAGGACAACTCTCAAAAAAATTTTCTTTTTTTTGAGATAGAGAGATGCGTTGATTTAACAAGCTATAATACCAATTTGATGTTGGGGATTAGCACAAAGAAAAAGACTTGCGATCTAGACACCAAACACAAAACAAGAAACAAATGGAAGATGTTAGGT
>MEJB01000111.1:142848-175820 GCA_001752375.1 Rhazya stricta | reverse complement strand
AACTTAAGCCAAATCAACAACAATGTACTCTAAATCTCTCAAGGAAATTCGATGCATTCAACCAAAAGGAAAATAGTGATTTCTTTATGTTCTTCAACAAATGAAATCTACCTCAAAGTGAAAACAAGGAAGCCCTTTATACCGAGGTGGTTTACTTGTCTTCAAACTCTAGATCCGACTAGAGTCCCTTGCTATAAAGGAACTAATGCATGAAATATCAAATAAACTAGAGAACCATGTCTTTAAAAAAATCCATTACATATCCTAAACGAATCCTCAAACATCCTTGAGGTCCTTTTGTACTCCTATGGCCACCATGTTTAACAAATGAGGCTTAGGAAGTGATGTGGGGATTAGCCACAAAGCTCGGATCTAGACACAAATACAAACAAGAAAACAATGGAAGATGTTAGCACAAGTCGGCAATGGAGAAATCAGAATAGAAGGATAATTGAAAGAAAACTGGAACCAACAAGGCAACAGCCCATGATCTCTTGAGATCAAGAACTAAATACCAATGAGGATTCAACCTTTTTCTCTTTACAACCTTACACAGTGGTTATGGCAGCCACGCACAAGGAGGATACTTAATGAAGCTTGCTAGTACCGATCCCTTGAAGAATTAACACACACAAGATAACTTAAGCCAAATCAACAATAATGCACTCTAAATCTCTCAAGGAAATTTGATACATTCAACCAAAAGGAAAACAGTGTTTTCTTTATGTTCTTCAACAAACGAAATCTGCCTCAAAGTGAAGACAAGGAAGCCCTTGTACGTAGGTGGTTTACTTGCCTTGAAACTCCAGATCCGACTTACCTAGGTGGTTTACTGTCTTCAAACTCTAAATCCGACTAGAGTCCCTTGCTATAAAGGAATTGGTGCATGAAATATAAAATAAACTAGAAAACCATATCTTTAAAAAAAACCATTACATATCCCAAACGAATCCTCAAACATCCTTGAGGTCTTCTTGTGCTCCTATGGCTACCATGCTCAACAAATGAGGCTTAGGAAGAACCTCCAACATAGATAGCTCCTTGGACAAGTAGAATGCAAATACCTTGTCCAACTCTTGTCGGATCTTCTTAGCCCTTGCTCTAGTCATGGGGCCATCAAATGTAGGCACCATAGGTGGTGTGGTGAGTGGTCCCTCATCATCCTCCCCTTCTTGGAAAGGACTCGACCTTGAGTCGTCTTGGTCTAAGTTTCCTCCTGCAAAGGGAATAAGGTCACCCAAATTGAAYGTGGCACTAACTCCATAGTCTCCGGGCAGCTCTATCACATGGGCATTGTCTCCATCTCTCCTCTTAATCTTGAAAGGATCATCTCCTCTAGGCACCAGTTTGGACTTGTGTCTTTCGGGGAAGCGTTCCTTTCTCAAATGCACACACACGAGGCCTCCGGGCAAGGAAAACAATCCTGATGTGGGGATTAGCCACAAAGCTCAGATCGAAACACAAACACAAACAAGAAAACAATGGAGGATGTTAGAACAAGTCGGCAATGGAGAAATCAGAATGGGGAAATCAGAATAGAAGGATAATGGAAAGAAAACTGTAACCAACAAGGCAACAACCCTTGATCTCTCGAGATCAAGAACCAAATACCAATGAGGATTCAACCTTCTTTCCTTTACAATCTTACACAATGGTTATGGCAACCACGCACAAGGAGGATACTTAATGAAGCTTGCTAGCAGCAATCCCTTGAAGAATTAATACACACAAGACAACTTAAGCCAAATCAACAACAATGCACTCTAAATCTCTCAAGGAAATTCGATGCATTCAACCAAAAAGGAAAAATAGTGTTTTTCTTTGTGTTCTTTAACCCACGAAAATCTACCACAAAGTGAAGACAAGGAAGCCCTTTATACCTAGGTGATTTACTTGTCTTCAAACTCCAGATCTGACTAGAGTCCCTTGCTGTAAAGGAACTGGTGCATGAAATATAAAATAAACTAGAAAACCATGTCTTTAAAAAAATCTGTTACATATCCCAAACGAATCCTCAAACATCCTTGAGGTCTTCTTGTGCTCCTATGGCTACCATGCTCAACAAATGAGGCTTAGGAAGATCCTCCAACATAGCTAGCTCCTTGGACAAGTAGAATTCAACTACCTTGTCCAACTCTTGTTGGATCTTCTTAGCCCTAGCTCTAGTCATGGGGCCATCAAATATGGGCACCATAGGTAGTGTAGCGGGTGGTCCCTCATCATCCTCCCCTTCTTGGAAGGGACTCGACCTCGAGTCATCTTGGTCTAAGTTTCCTCCTRCAAAGGGAGTAAGGTCACCCACATTGAATGTGGCACTACTTCTATAGTCTCCGGGCAACTCTAACACATAGGCATTGTCTCCAACTCTCCTCTTGATCTTGAAAGGACCATCTCCTCTAGGCTCCAGTTTGGACTTGCATTTTTCGGGGAAGCATTCCTTCCTCAAATGCACCCACACGAGGTCTCCGGGCTGGAAAAAAATCCTTCTCCTTCCTTGTTAGTCTTAGCCGCCACTTGCTCTCCCTTGGCCAGCAACCTCTCCCTTGTCCTAGCGTGCAACTCCTTGATGAACTCCACCTGTTTATCTGCATTAAAATCTGCTCTCTCGTTTATAGGCAACGGCATAAGATCAAGTGTGCTTAAAGGATTCAAACCATAGATGTTCAAAAGGACTCAAGAGGTACTAGAATGAATGGCCCTATTATATGCAAAATCTACATGTGGTAAGGCATCTTCCCAAGCCTTAAGATTCTTCCTAATGATAGCCCTCAAAAGAGTTCTGTTGGTGACCTCTGTTTGGCCATCTGTTTGGGGATGACTAGAAGTAGAGAACAAGAGTCTCGTCCCTAGTTTCACCCAAAGTGTCTTCCAAAAGTAACTTAAGAACTTCACATCCCTATCACTCACTATAGTCCTAGGCACCCCATGCAACCTAACTACTTCCCTAAAGAATAAGTTAGCCACATTAGATGCATCATCAGTCTTATGACAAGCAGTGAAGTGAGCCATCTTATAAAACCTATCCACAACCACAAAAATAGAGTCCCTCCCCTTCTTATTCCTAGGCAACCCCACAATGAAATCCATACTAATATCCTCCTTTGGGGCGGTGGGAATAGGCAAAGGGGTGTACAAACCATGAGGCTTAACTCTAGACTTGGCCTTAAGGCACTCTATATACTTCCTAACAAAGTTGTCAATATCCCTAAGCAAATGTGGCCAATAAAATTGTGTGTGCAGCATGTGATATGTCTTATCCCTCCCAAAGCGTCCCATCAAGCCCCCTCTATGGGCCTCATCAACAAGTAACAACCTCAAAGAACACCTAGGAATGCACATCTTATCCGCTCTGAGCAAGAATCCCTCAAACAAGTAAAACTTATCCGAAGAACCCTTAGCCATGCAAAATGCTTATAAGTAGCTCCAAAATCAGCAGCATCCTCATATAACTCTTTAATGTAAGTGAATCCTAACACCTTAGAGTCTAATGTGGTGATCAAAACATGTCTGCTAGAAAGTGCATCAGCTACTACATTATTTTTCCCCTTTTGAAACTTAATCACATGAGGAAATATTTCAATGAACTCCATCCATCTACCATGCCACCTATCAAGTTTATCTTGACTCCTAAAATGCTTAAGTGACTCATGCTCAGTATGCAAGACAAACTCTCTAGGCCATAAATAATGCTGCCATGTCTTAAGTACTCTAAACAATGCATAAAGCTCCTTATCATATGTAAGTAATTTAGAAAAGCTCCTTTCAATTTCTCACATAAGTAGGCAATAGGCTTACCTCCTTGCATGAGGACGCCTCCAATGCCAATGCCACTAGTATCACACTCCACCTCAAATATTCTAGTGAAGTCCGGGAGTGCTAGCAATGGAGCCTTGGTAAGACTCCACTTGAGCTCATGGAATGCTCTCTCCTACGCCTCTCCTCATACGAATCTGGTGGTAGCCACTCCTTAGATTGATCTTGGTGAAGAAGGTGGCTCCATAATAGGGTGATGGTACTTAATGGTTATGTTGTTGATTGCTCTACAATCCACACACATCCTCCAAGTACTATTCTTCTTTGGCACAAATAGGACAGCGACGGCACATGGTAACATACTCTCTCTCACATAGCCCTTGTCCAACAACTCTTGGACTTGGGCTTGGATCTCTTAGGTCTCCTTAGGGTTCATCCTATAGGCTGCTCTATTAGGCAATGCTCCCGGGATAAGGTCAATCTGATGCTCTATGCCTCTTATAGGTGGAAGGGCATGGGGTATCTCATCGGGGAACACATCACTAAACTCGCTAAGGATGTCTTGGATAGATGGGGGTAGGGTAGGCATAGTTTTCTTACTAGCCTTAAGTAATCTCTTCCACAAGACCATAAGTGAAGTGTCTAAAGGTAAGTAGTCACCCACAAGGTCTCTCTTGGTAGCTAGGAGGACACTAGAAGGTGGTGTAGGCCTGGCTAGAAATAGAGGCTCATCCTTAGGTGCCTTAGCTCTATGTGTTGTGGCGGGCCCCCTTGGAGCTGCCTTGGATGTGGCTGGCCTTGCTTGCTCTCTTGCTTCATCCTCCTTCCTCTTCTTCTCGTAGACTTCCACAATCTGCATAGGGGTCATAGGCTTAAACACAATTTTCTGCCCATTAAAAGTGAAAGAATACCTATTGCTAAACCCATCATGTACAACTCTCGTATCATATTGCCAAGGTCTATCCAAAAGTATATGGCATGCTTGCATGGGTACAACATCACATAAAATAGTATCCTCATAATGACCAAGTGTAATTGTAACCTTAGCTTGCCTATTAACCTTTAACTCACCACAATCATTCATCCAATGCAACTTATATGGCCTAGGGTGATAAAATGTAGATAATTACAATTTAGAAATAAGCTCACTGCTAGCAATATTGCAACAACTACCACCATTAATGATCATGCTACAAACCTTATCTTTGACTAAGCATCTAGTATGAAATAGGTTTTCCCTTTGATTATCCTGACAAGGGGCTGGTTGGACATGCAAAGTTCTCTTGCAAATTAAAGACTCACCATGTTCATACTCAATGCCTTCATCGCTACCATGCATATCATGTTCCATCGCAACACTTTCATCAACAATGTCATCTTCATTCTTATCACTCTCACTCTCATATTGGCCTAAATGATTGATAATTAAGGTCCTAGTATTCACACAATCCCTAGCATAATGACCTCTACCATGACATTTAAAGCAAACAATATCTCTAGTCCTAGAAGAGGTAGGGTTAGGAGTACTCCCTTCGGGTTGTGTGGAAGATGGCATGGGTGTCTTGGAAGATGGGGGGCTGGCGTTAGGTGGTCCACTGTGCCTCAGCCCACCTTGGCTCCCTTGGCCACTTCCCCTGGCCCTAGGCCCTTCTCGGCCTCGGTTGCCTTGGTTCTTCCACGGTGACAAGTTGTTTTGACCTCCCTTGCTCCCTTGGCTCCTTGCTTTCGTCTCCCTCTCAACTGTGACCGCCAAATGGAGCAGTTCTGTCATAGACTCATATAGATACAAGTCAACTTCGTTAGCTAAATAAGAATTCAAGACCCTAAGATACCTTGCCATAGTGGTTTCTTCATCTTCCCTCACATTGGCCCTCACCATGGCCACTTGCATTGCATTATATGTCTCCTCAGCTGTCATGCTTCCTTGTCCTAGGTTTTCAAGCCTTTGACGCAGCTCTCTAGTGTAATGTTGAGGGATATATCTAGCTCTCATTAGTGCCTTCATTTGCTCCCAAGTGTTGACAGCCGAATCTAGGCTTCTCCTCCTCTCTTTGATGAGATTGTCTCACCAAATCAAGGCATAACCACTAAACTCAAGGGCTGCCAATTGAACCTTCCTATGCTCGGGAAGTTGTGGCACGTCCAAATCTGCTCTATCTTTGTTTCCCACTCCATGTATGCATCTGGATCACACTTGCCCTCAACTGTTGGGATCTTCACCTTGACACTTCCTAGACCATCTTGCTCAACCTCATGCCCCCTTCTTGGTTGGAAACGTCTTGGTGGTTCAGGTCTCCAATCCTCTTCCATATCACCTCCTTGGTAACCCTGAAAAGCATCAAAAGCATTGTGATTGTAAAGAGCTTTAAAACGAGGTGATTGATGTTTGAATGGACTTCCTTATGCACAAAAGGACCAGCTCCTTGGTAGGGCACTTGGGCATGTGGTTCAACATGGCCCTTAGATGCCCTAGACACCTCTCTAGAAGCTTGGTAGGCAGCTTGCTGGTCTGGCAATGGGGGCCTTGGGCGATCATGGCTAGGGCCACCTATATCAAAATTGGTGCCAAGGCCTTGGCCTACGGTTGGCACATGGACTGGTGGAGGGGTCCTAGCTTCAAGCGCCTCCATCCTTGTGGCCAAGGTTGCCAAGTTGTCTTCCATGCACTTGAGCATGGTGAACAAATAGGGTGGCAATGGCTCGCTGCTTTCTTCATGCTTTGGACTCAGTGACCTAGACATTATCGCAACAAACTTAAACACACGAACTTGTTAGGTTAGTGAAATACGATAAAAACCTCCCGTGTATGCCCTCTTTGTGATCACTCTCTCTCAATTGTTGCTGATTCAAACTTGGTTTGATGGATTGCCTTGTATGGATTAATAACCAATAGGATTAGATTACTTTCAAACCACAAAATGAAGTGAATAAAGAGAGGTATAAGCTGTAATGTCTCGGCAGTAGGAACAAGACTCAACAAAGGGAAAGAAAGACTAAAGACAAGACTCAAGATTTGCAATAAGGAATGTACAAAAGACTAAAGACAAGACTCTAGATTTGCAATAAGGAATGTGCAATCAAGACTTTAGAAGAAGATTTAGGACTTGGGGAGATGGATAGACGTACCTTTTCTCAGCCTTGAAGACGCCAATGAAGCTTGAGAATAGCATAAGGGAGTGGCTTGGCGTAGGGTAGGTGTAGGCTTAGGTAGGAGGTAGGATACCTTGATGCCTTCCAAGTCTTTAGCTTGAGTTTTGATGCTATAAGTTGACCACAACTATAGAATAGGTAGGAGACTTCTTCTTTTCTTTCTTTCTTTCTTTTTCTTTTTTTTTGAATTTCTTTTCTTTTCTTCTTCTTCTTTTTTTTTTTTTTGTCTCAACAATAAAATACAAGATAGGAATTATCCTATACTGTTTGAATTCAAAAATAACAAACAAGAGTAACAAACGCCTTGAATTCCTCCTTGAATTTGCCTTGCATTGCTGAGTGGATGGCTTTAAAAGTGTGGTAGGGTTATGATGGATGAAGGCAAGGTGGTATATAGTCTTGGATGGTATGTTTGGCGATCTTTGTGTGAACAAAGGCTAGGCGCCTAGTTAGGTAGGCTTGGTGACTCTCAAGCTCCAAAGATCTGCTTCAAGGTGATTTTGGCACGCCAATAGACTTGGAATGATCTGAACACACAAAGAACAACAAGAATATGGTGAGAAACACAAAGCACAACTCAAGATTCAGTAATGGTGGACAAACTCAATCCTTTTTCGTGATTTTCGAGATAGAAGATGCGTCTGATGTCAACCACAACTCAAGACTCCACAATGGGGACAAACTCTCAATTTTTTTTTTTTTTTTTTGAGATAGAGAGATGCGTTTGATGTCAACCACAACTCAAGACTTCCACAATAGGGACAAACTCTCAATTTTTTTTTTTTTTTTGGAGATAGAGAGATGTATTTGATGTCAACCAAAGCTCTAATACCAATTTGATGTGGGAATTAGCCACAAAGCTTGGATCTAGACACAAACACAAACAAGAAAACAATGGAAGATGTTAGAACAAGCCAGCAATGAGAAATCAGAATAGAAGGATAATTGAAAGAAAACTTGAACCAACAAGGCAACAACCCCTGATCTCTCGAGATCAAGAACCAAATACCAATGAGGATTCAACCTTCTTCCCTTTACAACCTTACACAACGGTTATGGCAACCACGCACAAGGAGGATACTTGATGAAGCTTGCTAGCACCAATCCCTTGAAGAATTAACACACACAAGACAACTTAAGCCAAATCAACAGCAATGCACTCTAAATCTCTCGAGGAAATTCGATGCATTCAACCAAAAGAAAAAACAGTGTTTTTCTTTGGTTCACTTGTCDTCAAGCTCTTGATCCAACTAGAGTCCCTTGCTATTAAGGAACTAATGCATGAAATATAAAATAATCTAGAAAACCATGTCTTTAAATTACATATCCCAAACAAATCCTCAAACATCCTTGAGGTCTTCTTGTGCTCCTATGGCCACAATGCTCAACAAATAAGGCTTAGGCAGATCCTCCAACATAGCTAACTCCTTGGACAAGTAGAATGCAACTACCTTGTCCAACTCTTGTTGGATCTTCTTAGATGAGGCTTAGGAAGATCCTCCAACATAGCTAGCTCTTTGGACAAGTAGAATGCAACTACCTTGTCCAACTCTTGTTGGATCTTCTTAGCCCTAGCTCTAGTCATGGGGCCATCAAATGTAGGCACCATAGGTGGTGTGGTGAGTGGTCCTCATCATACTCTTAGGTGATGCTATCAAACATCTCAATATGTTACATAACGGACAAAAATTTGAAGGTTATGTTGAAAAGGTCAACAAAAATATCTATTGTGACATTTGAAAGGTGTCAACAAATGTATCTATCATGATGCTTTTATAAACATCAACATAGATATCTATTGTGATGTTTTTATAAGTGTAAACATAGATATCTATTGTGACACTTTTATATGTGTCAACTTAGATATCTATTATGGGATGACACTTCTAAAGCGTCATGAAAGATAATTTTTTTAAAATATTATAAAAAACTATTTTTTCTGCATCTTTTAATCTAGCAATATATTTCAATCGACTAAAGGAAGTCACTTATCAATGGTATAATTGAGAATGTAAACTGCTCGAAAAGTAATTATTTGAATCTAAAAGCTTGATCTTTAAAAAAGTTTTGTAGGATAATGAAAATTGCTACAACATTCATATTTTCGAGGAATGGGTTTGAGGAGTATCTTCCAGTAAAGCAACTAAATCCCTTGCATTTAATGAAGGATCTGAGTGAGAATACATAAAGGAATGTGTCTGAGTTGACTTTAGAACATTACCTAAAATGGCCAAACATAGGAAAAGTACCAAGGACCACATTACCTGGAATATACACTACAAGACGAATGTCTGCTGAGTCAACACTGAACTATTAGAGAGAAAGGCTATAGCAATTGCCAACTCATTAACATTTCAAGCACTATATAATGAATAGGTTTTTAACGGGATAAACAAATTAGAGAGAAAGGTTTTTAATGGGATAAACAATTAGAGAGAAAGGTTTTCAACAGGATAAACATTTGAAGCACTATTAGAGAGACAGCTTGCCTATGAGCATTTTAGGACAGTTTCCAATTCACCACCATATCATGCATTATCACAATATGGTAATCAATTAACATACGTCTCATATCAATATGAAATTTCAACAGCCTCATATTTAAGTTTGTCACTAAAACGAGTTTCCTCTATATCTCAAATAAAGCATGCTAAACAAATTCTCCTACAACCAAGCTAAACAATCAAGAAAAAGGTATMTACTTACCTTTCTAGTTTTTTATCAACCAAAGTACAAGGAGCTTCAGGAATGGCCCCAATACTTCCTTAGTAAGGTGAAGGACTCGGAGTTTTCTTGCACGGTGGATACAAGAGGAATGTAAGAACCTACCAAACTAGGAAAACATAATCCAAGAAAGAGGCAGTAATTACATGAAATTTGGATAATTGAAGATCAAGTTATGTTTGCCTTTTTTGATAAATAGTGGATCGGTTCGGGCAGTCGATTGAGCAATTAGCTATTGATATGGTAAAAATCCATATGTTTTATATGCTATATTTATTATTATTTCAACCGTCTTTTGTGGTTTAAGCTTTCATTTTCTTTATATAACCTAAACAATTGTCTAAACTCCCTGGATGTGGCCTTAATTTGTTAAGATGTGATATCATAGGCTCTTTCTGCTTATATTGATTAATAGTGTCTTGTATTGTAGAGTGTATTATGGTTTAAGAGTAAATTGTCATTTGAAGCAAAAAGTCAAAGCTGAGTCAAGGACAACATTGTAGCATTACCTTGTTTAATGGACCGTAACATTATCTATATTGCTGAAAACTGTATAGAAGAGCAAAGTAGGCAGGAAGAAGAGAAAGCAAGGAACCGATCAGATGCTGCCATTTGAAAAATCATTTTTGATCCAATGCTACCAATCAAATGATGCTACTCGGAACCCACTAATGTCCTAGGAAATCGAATCATATCAGATATGATTAAGGAAAATCAAATCATATCAGATAAGGGAAAGCTTTTTGTGGGATATCATATCTAACAAGGGAGAATCGTTTTAAGGGAGAAAGGCAACGAGAAATAGAGGACAACATGCAACACACAAGACGGACAAGGAAAAGGAAAAGAGGATGAAGGAAAGTAAAAAAGAGAGGAGAAGCCATCAAGCAAAGAGGAAGAAGAAGAATCAAAGGTTCTTTASCAAAGGCTAACTCCACTTTAGGCTTTGTTTCTTTATCTCTTTACATTATTATTCAATGATAAAAATTAAAAGTTTGATTTTTTGTATGTCTATGAACATGAGCTGTAACACCCCGGATTTTGCTTTTATGAATATTTGTTTGATCTCGTGAAATTGTGTGCCAACTAGGGTTAGACATTTTATATGTGGTCAATATTTTTTAAATCGTACGTTTAATAGCTGCAAAAATATTGTCCGTGTCGAATAAGAATTATCGTTAATTAAAGGCTCGACTCGTGAGTCTACTTGTTTGTTAGTCGGAAGTTGAGCTTTTTATYGAAGAAAAGCCCGTTATATTAAATTTATGAATTTTAGATTAGATTTGGATGGGAAGGCCCAAAGGATTCGAATGAATGGCCCACTGCAAGCTTAGTGGCTAGGCGTTACACTCTAGTGAGCTCGCGAACGAATGAATGGAAATGGAAAGTTTTTATTGTAAGAGAATTTTGAAGAGAATGTTTGTAATGAGTTTTGGAAAGGGAATGTTTTTGTGAAGTTTTTCATTAAAAAGGAGGAACTTGAATTTTCACATGTAGGACATGTTCATGCATTCATGCATGAGGTTACTTACTGGGCTTTTTAGCTCATTCCTATTGCTTAGATGATATGTAACCAGATGGGATGAGGAGGATGCTTGTGGGCGAGTTTTGATACCCGAGAACTGGTTTTCAGATCTATTTATGAAATAAGATGAATATTTCTGAATGTTTTAAATTATTGAAGTTTCCTTGTGATTTTTGTTTATTTTGAATGGTTTAGAAAGGCTTCCGCTGTCTTYATTTTGAACAAATGTTCAGTTTTAAATGATGGTTGATTATTTACGAATGGAATGACGTAACATTCTCRGGTTAGGATAAGGTTCCTAATCTGGGGGTGTTACATGAGCTAAGTGGTTTAAGTTAGAGTTCTTGATGAACTTAAGTATTTAATGATTTGAGATAGCTTAAATGATTGTGTCCATGTTTCATATAATGTTTGTTAGTATTGTACATGCATTGTTCTTTGATCAGATTTAATGAATCTGTGAGCTATTCAAGGGTTGAAAACCTTAGAAGAGATTTTGCTATCTTAGATGTTTATTGGGCATTACTCGTTTTCAAGATTAAGTCTTGATTATTTCATTTCTCATGTACATGTGATATCTTTTAAGTGTTGAAATTGATTGCCATTATGTGCTCTTGATGTGGGGATTAGCCGCAAAGCCTGGATATAGACACAAACATAAACAAGAAAACAATGGAAGATGTTAGAACAAGTCAACAATGGAGAAATCAGAATGAAGAAATCAAAATAGAAAGATAATTGAAAGAAAACTGGAACCAACAAGGCAACAACCCTTGATCTCTTGAGATCAAGAACCAAATACCAATGAGGATTCAACTTTCTTCCCTTTATGACCTTACACAATGGCCATGGCAGCCACGCACAAGGAGGATACTTAATGAAGCTTGCTAGCACTAATCCCTTGAAGAATTAACACAGACAAGACAACTTAAGCCAAATCAACAACAATGCACTCTAAATCTCTTAAGGAAATTCGATGCATTCAACCAAAAGGAAAACAGTGTTTTCTTTGTGTTCTTCAACAAATGAATTCTCCTCCCAAAGTGAAGACAAGGAAGCCTTTTATACCTAGGTGGCTTACTTGTCTTCAAACCATGGGGTCACAGGTTYGAATCCAGAGGCCCTTGCTATAAAGGAACTAATGCTTGAAATATAAAATAAGCTAGAAAACCATGTCTTAAAAATCCATTACATATCCCAAACGAATCCTCAAACATCCTTGAGGTTTTCTTGTGCTCCTGTGGCCACCATGCTCAACAAATGAGGCTTATGAAGATCCTCCAACATAGTTAGCTCCTTGAACAAGTAGAATGCAACTACTTTGTCCAACTCTTGTTGGATCTTCTTACCCCTAGCACTAGTCATGGGGCCATCAAATGTAGGCACCATAGGTGGTGTGGTGAGTGGCCCCTCATCATCCACCCCTTCTTGGAAGGACTCGACCTCGATTCATCTTGGTCTAAGTCTCCTCCTTCGAAGAGAGTAAGGTCACCCACACTAAATGTGGCACTAACTCCATAGTCTCCAGGGAGCTGTACCACATAGGCATTCTCTCCAACTCTCCTCTTGATCTTGAAAGGACCATCACCTCTAGGCGCCAACTTGGACGCAAACCTTTCGGGGAAGCATTCCTTCTTCAAATGCACCCACACGAGGTCTCTGGGCKGGAAAACAATCCTTCTTCTTCCTTTGTTAGCCTTAGCCGCCACTTGCTCTCCCTTGGCCAGCAACCTCTCCCTTGTCCTAGCATGCAACTCCTTGATAAACTCCACCCGTTTATTTGCATTAAAATCAGCTCGCTCCTTCATAGGTAACGGCGTAAGATCGAGTGGGGTTAAAGGATTCAAACCATAGACATGCTCAAAAGGACTCAAAGAGGTACTAGAATGAATGGCCCTATTATATGCAAACTCTACATGTGATAAGGCATCTTCCCAAGCCTTAAGATCTTCGTAATGACAGCCCTCAAAAGAGTTGTGAGGGTTTTATTGGTAACCTCTGTTTCGCCATCTGTTTGGGGATGACTAGATGTAGAGAACAAGAGTCTCGTCCCTAGTTTCCCCCAAAGTGTCTTCCAAAAGTAACTTAAGAAGTTCACATCCCTATCACTCACTAGAGACCTAGGCACCCCATGCAACCTAACTACTTCCCTAAAGAATAGGTTAGCCACATTAGATGCATCATCAGTCTTATAGCAAGCAATGAAGTGAGCCATCTTAGAAAACCTATTAACCACAAAAATAGAGTCTGTCCCCTTCTTTGTCCTAGTGATGAGGGACCACTCACCACACCACCTATGGCGCCTACATTTCATGGCCCCATGACTAGAGCTAGGGCTAAGAAAATCCAACAAGAGTTGGACAAGGTAGTTGCATTCTACTTGTCCAAGGAGCTAGCTATGTTGGAGGATCTTCCTAAGCCTCATTTGTTGAGCATGGTGGCCATAGGAGCACAAGAAGACCTCAAGGATGTTTGAGGATTCGTTTGGGATATGCAATGGATTTTTTTAAGRCATGGTTTTCTAGTTTATTTTATATTTCATGCATTAGTTCCTTTATAGCAAGGGACTCTAGTTGGATCTAGAGTTTGAAGACAAGTAAACCACCTAGGTATAAAGGGCTTCCTTGTCTTCACTTTGAGGTAGATTTCGTTTGTTGCAAAACACAAAGAAAACACTGTTTTCCTTTTGGTTGAATGCATCGAATTTCCTTGAGAGATTTAGAGTGCATTGTTGTTGATTTGGCTTAAGTTGTCTTRTGTGTGTTAATTCTTCAAGGGATTGGTGTTAGCAAGCTTCATTAAGTATCCTCCATGTGCGTGGTTGCCATAACCATCGTGTAAGGTTGTAAAGGGAAGAAGGTTGAATCCTCATTGGTATTTGGTTCTTGATCTCGAGAGATCAAGGATTGTTGCCTTGTTGGTTCCAATTTTCTTTCAATTATCCTTCTATTCTGATTTCTCCATTGCCGACTTGTTCTAACATCTTCCATTATTTCTTGTTTGTGTTTGTGTCTAGATCCGAGCTTTGTGGCTAATCCCCACATCAAATTGGTATCAGAGCTTTGGTTGACATCAAACACATCTCTCTATCTCAAAAAAAAAAAATGAGAATTTGTCCCCCTTGTGGAGTCTTGAATTGTGGTCAACATCAAACATAGCTTCTATCTCGAAAATCACAAAAAAAAAAAATTGAGTTTGTCCACCATTACTGAATCTTGAGTTGTGCTTTGCGTTTCTCACCATTTTGTTGTTGTTCTTTGTGTATTAGGATCATCCTAAGTCTATTGGCATGCCAAAACTCACCTTGAAGCAGATCTTTGGAGCATGAGAGTCGCTAAGCCTACCTAACCAGGTGCCTAGCCTTTGGTCACACAAAAATCACCAAACACACCATCCAAGACCATCACACCACCTTGCCTTCGTCCATCATAACACTACCACACTTTTAAAGCCATCCACTCAGCAAGATAAGGCAAATTCGAGGAGGAATTCCCCTAGGCGGCGCATCAATGCCAGCCCCACATCTTCCAAGCCACCCATGCCATCTTCCACACAACCTAAAGGGAGTACTCCTAACCCTACCTCTTCTAGTACAAGAGATATTGTTTGCTTTAAATGTCAACGTAGAGGTCATTATGCTAGGGATTGTGTGAATACTAGGACCTTAATTATCAATCATTTAGGCCAACATGAGAGCAAGAGTGATAAGGATAAAGATGACATTGTTGATGAAAGTTGATGAGGGACTACTCACCACACCACCTATGGTGCCTACATTTCATGGCCCCATGACTAGAGCTAGGGCTACGAAGATCCAACAAGAGTTGGACAAGGTAGTTGTTCTACTTGTCCAAGGAGCTAGCGATGTTGGAGGATCTTCCTAAGCCTCATTTGTTGAGCATGGTGGCCATAGGAGCACAAGAAGACCTCAAGGATGTTTGAGGATTCGTTTGGATATGTAAATGGATTTTTTTTTACAGACCTTGGTTTTCTAGTTTATTTTATATTTCATGCATTAGTTCCTTTATAGCAAGGGACTCTAGTTGGATCCTAGAGTTTGAAGACCAAGTAAACCACCTAGGTATAAAGGGCTTTCCTTGTCTTTCACTTTGAGGTAGATTTCGTTTTTTTACAAAACACAAAGAAAACACTGTTTTCCTTTGGTTGAAGCATCGAATTTCTTTGAGAGATTTAGAGTGCATTGTTGTTGGATTGGCTAATTTGTCCCTTGTGGTGTGTTAATTCTTCAAGGGATTGTGTTTAGCAAGCATTCATTAAGTATCCTCCATATGCGTGGTCCCGCCATAACCCATTGGTGTAAGAGTTGTAAAGAAAGAGCCTTGAATTCCTCATTGGTAATTTGGTTTCTTATCTCGAGAGATCAAGGGGTTGTTCCTGTGGTTCTAGTTTTCTTTCAATTATCCTTCTATTCTAATTTCTCCATTGCCGACTGTTCTTACATCTTTCCCCTTATTTTCTTGCTTGTGGTTGTGTCTGATGCCGAGCTTTGTGGCTAATCCCACATCAAATTGTATCCGAGCTTTGGTTGACATCAAACAATGATGTGGGGATTAGCCACAAATCGGATCTACTAGACATAAACATATAAACAAGAAAACAATGGAAGATTTTAGAACAAGTCGGCAATGAAGAAATCAGAATAGAAGTATAATTGAAAGAAAATTAGAACCAACAAGGCAACAATCCTTGATCTCTCGAGATCAAGAACCAAATACCAATGAGGATTCAACCTTCTTCCCTTTACAACCTTACACAATGGTCATGGCAACCACGTACAAGGAGGATACTTAATGAAGCTTGCTAGCACCAATCCCTAGAAGAATTAATACACACAAGACAACTTAAGCCAAATCAGCAACAATGCAATCTAAATCTCTCAAGAAAATTCAATGCATTCAACCAAAAGGAAAACAGTGTTTTCTTTGTGCTCTTCAACAAACGAAATCTACCTCAAAGTGGAGTTGGAAGCCCTTTTATACCTTGGTGTTTCATTTGTCTTCAAACTCTAGATCCGACTTACCTAGGTGATTTATTTGTCTTTAGACTCTGGATAGTCCCTTGCTATAAAGGAACTAATGCATGAAATAAAAAATAAGCTGGAAAACCTATCTTCTCTTGCCCCGCAAAGAAAAGAGTCTAGAACGAGGGACTATCTTCTCTTGGCCCACGAAGGAAAGAGGCAGAAGACATGGGCCACCGATCTTGGGCTGTCTTCTTTTGGCCTACTGGGTAAATGAATTGTTGGATCTTCTTAGCCCTAGCTCTAGTCATGGGGCCATCAAATGTAGGCACCATAGGTGGTGTGGTGAGTCGTCCCTTATCATCCTCCCCTTCTTGGAAAGGACTTGACCTCGAGTCATCTTGGGCTAAGTCTCCTCCTTCAAAGAGAGTAAGGTCACCCACATTGAATGTGGCACTAACTCCAGAGTCTCCGGGTAGCTCTAACACATAGGCATTGTCTCCAACTCTCCTCTTGATTTTGAAAGGACCATCTCCTCTAGGCACCAGCTTGGACTTCGGCCTTTCAGGGAAGCGTTCCTTCCTCAAATGCACCCACACGAGGTCTCCGGGCTGGAAAACAATCCTTCTCCTTCCTTTGCTAGCCTTAGCTGCCACTTGCTCTCCCTTGGCCAGCAACCTCTCCCTTGTCCTAGCATGCAACTCCTTGATAAACTCCACCTGCTTATCTACATGGTCTCTCTTGGTAACTAGAAGGACACTAGAAGGTGGTTTAGGCCAGGCTAGAGATAGAGGCTCATCCTTAGGCGCCTTAGCTCTATGCGTTGTGGCTGGTCCCCTTGGCGCTACCTTGGATGTGGCCGGCCTTGCTTGCTCTCTTGCCTCATCCTCCTTCCTCTTCTTCTCATAGACTTCCACAATCTACATAAGAGTCATAGGCTGAAACACAATTTTCTGCCATTAAAAGTGAAAGAATACCTATTGCTAAACCTACATGTACGACTCTCCTATCATATTGCCAAAGTATACCCAAAAGTATATGGCATGCTTGCATGGGTACAACATCACATAAAACAGTATCCTCATAATGACCAAGTGTAATTGTAACCTTAGCTTGCCTATTAACCTTTAACTCATCACAATCATTCATCCAATGCAACTTATATGGCCTAGGGTGATAAAATGTAGATAATTGTAATTTAGAAATAAGCTCACTGGTAGCAATATTAGAACAACTACCACCATCAATGATCATGCTACAAACCTTACCCTTGACTAAGCATCTAGTATGAATAGGTTTTCCCTTTGATTATCCTCACAAGGGGCTGGTTGGACATGCAAAGTTCTCTTGCAAACTAAAGACTCACCATGTTCATGGTCAATGCCTTCATCACTATCATGCATATCATRTTCCATTGCAACACTTTCATCAACAATGTCATCTTCATCCTTATCACTCTCACTCTCACTCTCACTCTCATATTGGCCTAAATTATTGATAATTAAGGTCCTAGTGTTCACACAATCCCTAGCATAATGACCTCTAMCTTGACATTTAAAGCAAACAAWATCTCTAGTCCTAGAAGAGGTAGGGTTAGGAGTACTCCCTTTGGGTTGTGTGGAAGATGGCATGGGTGTCTTGGAAGATGTGGGGCTGGCGTTGGGTGGCCCAATGAGCCTCAGCCCACCTTGGCTCCCTTGGCCACTTCCCTTGGCGCTAGGCGCTTCTCGACCTCGGTTGCCTTGGTTCTTCCATGGTAACAAGTTGTTTTGACCTCCCTTGCACCCTTGGCTCCTTGCTTTTGTCTTCCTCTCAACTTTGACCGTCAAATGGAGCAATTCTATCATAGACTCATAGGGATACAAGTCAACTTCGGTAGCCAAATAAGAATTCAAGACCCTAAGATACCTTGCCATAGTAGTTTCCTCATCTTCCCTCACATTGGCCCTCACCATGGCCACTTGCATTGCATTAGATGTCTCCTCAGCTGTCATGCTTCCTTATCTTAGGTTTTCAATCCTTTGGCGCAGCTCTCTAGTGTAATTTTGAGGGATATATCTAACTCTCATTAGTGCCTTCATTTGCTCCCAAGTGTTGACAGCCAGATCTAGGGTTCTCCTCCTCTCTTTGATGAGATTGTCCCACCAAATCAAGGCATAACTACTAAACTCAAGGGCTGCCAATTGAACCTTCCTATGCTCGGGGAAGTTGTGGCACGTCCAAATCTGCTCTATCTTAGTTTCCCACTCCATGTCTGCATTAGGATCACAGTTGCCCTCAAATGTTGGGATCTTCACCTTGACACTTCCTAGACCATCTTGCTCAACGTCACGCCCCCTTCTTGGTTGGAAACGCCTTGGTGGCTCAGCTCTAGTCTAATGTTGAGGGACATATCTAGCTCTCATTAGTGCCTTCGTTTGCTCCCAAGTATTGACAGCCAGATCTAGGGTTCTCTCTCTGATGAGATTGTCCCACCAACCACTAAACTCAACGGTGCCAATTGAACCTTCCTATGCTCGGGGAAGTTGTGGCACATCCAAATCTGCTCTATCTTTGTCTCCCACTCCATGTATGCATGTGGATCACACTTGCCCTCAAATGTTGGGATCTTCAGCTTGACACTTCCTAGAACATCTTGCTCAACCTCACGCCCGCTCCTTGTTGGAAATGTCTTGGTGGCTCAGGTCTCTAATCCTCTTCCATGTCATCTCCTTGGTAACCCTGAAAAAAATCAAAAGCATTGTGATCGTAAGGAGCTCTAAAGCGAGGTGATTGGTGGTTTGAATGGACTTTCCTATGCACAAAAGGACAAGCGCCTTGGTAGGGCACTTGGACATGTGGCTCAACATGACACTTAGACGCCCTAGACACCTCTCTAGAAGCTTGGTAGCCAGCTTGCTAGTCTGGCAATGGGGGCCTTGGGCGATCATGGCTAGGGCCGCCTATATCAAAATTGGTGCCAAGGACTTGACTTACGGTTGGCACATAGACTGGTAGAGGGGCCCTAGCTTCAAGTGCCTCCATCCTTGTGGCCAAGGTTGCCAAGTTGTCTTCCATGCGCTTGAGCATGGTGAACAAATAAGGTAGCAATGGCTCGCTGCTCTTGGATTGAGAACTTTCTTCACGCCTTGGACTAGGTGACTTAGACATTGTCACAACAAACTTCAACACACGAATTGTTAGGTTAGTGAAATTCAACAAAAACCTCCCGTGTATGCCCTCTTTGTGATCACTCTCTCTCAATTGTTGCTGATTCAAACTTGGTTTGATGGATTTGCCTTGTATGGATTAATAACCAATAGGATTAGATTACTATCAAACCACAAAATGAAGTGAATAAAGAGAGGTATAAGCTGTAATGTCTCGGTAGTAGGAACAAGACTCAACAGAGGGAAAGAAAGACTAAAGACAAAACTCTAGATTTGCAATAAGGAATGTGCAATCAGGACTTTGGAAGAAGATTTAGGACTTGAGGAGACGGATAGATGTACCTTTACTCAGCCTTGAAGACGTCAATGAAGCTTGAGAATAGCATGAGGGAGTGGCTTGGCGTAGGGTAGGGCGCAGGCTTAGGGTACCTTGGTGTCTTCCAAATCTTCAGCTTAAGTCTTGATTATATGAGTTGACCACAACTATAGACTAGTAATATGTGAGACTTCTTCTTTTCTTTCTTTCTTTTTCTTTTTTTTCGAATTTCTTTTCTTTTCTTCTTTTTTTTTGTCTCAACAATAAAATACAAGATAAGAATTATCCAATGCTATTTCAATTMAAAAATAACAAACAAGTGTAACAAACCCCTTGATAATAGGAGTTGGGTGGAATGTGGAAGAGTTTGTTACAAGTCAAGGCCAACTGAATTTTTGAATTGGCGGACTTATAGGATAAGGTTGTAACCAATGCGCCAACTGGATTTTTTTGAATTGGCGGATTTGTAGGATACTGTTGTAACCAACGCGCCAAAGCTGTTTTGGCATGAATTCCGAGGTGGCCTAGGGGTGGTTAAGGCAGCTTGGGTATCTGGGGTAGTGTAGGGTTGAGGCGCCGCCTAGGGGAATTCCTCATCGGATTTGCTTTGCCTTGCTGAGTGGATGGTTTTAAAAGTGTGGTAGGCTTATGATGTACGAAGGCAAGGTGGTATGATGGTCTTGGATGGTGTGTTTGGTGATCTTTGTGTGAACAAAGGCTAGGCGCCTAGTTAGATAGGCTTGGCGACTCTCAAGCTCCAAAGATCTGCTTCAAGGTGAGTTTGGCACGCCAATAGATTTGGGATGATCCTAACACACAAAGAACAACAACAATATTATGAGAAACTCAAAGCACAACTCAAGACTCCACAATGGGGACAAACTCAATTTTTTTTTTTTTTGTCATTTTCGAGATAGAAGATGTGTTTGAGTTGACCAAAGCTCTGATACCAATTTGATGTGGGGATTAGTCAAAAAGCTCGGATCTAGACACAAACACAAACAAGAAAACAATGGAAGATGTTAGAACAAGTCGGCAATGGAAAACTTAGAATGGAGAAATCAGTATAGAAAGGTAATTGAAAGAAAACTGGAACCAACAAGGCAACAACCCTTGATCTCTTGACATCAAGAACCAAATACCAATGAGGATTCAACCTTCTTCCCTTTACAACCTTACACAATGGCCATGGTAGCCACGCACAAGGAGGATACTTAATGAAGCTTGCTAGCACCAATCTCTTGAAGAATTAACATACACAAGACAACTTAAGCCAGATCAACAACAATGCATTCTAAATCTCTCAAGGAAATTCGATGCATTCAACCAAAAGGAAAACAGTGTTTTCTTTGTGTTCTTCAACAAATGAATTATCCTCCCAAAGTGAAGACAAGGAAGCCTTTTATACCTAGGTGGCTTACTTGTCTTCAAACCATGGGGTCACAGGTTCGAGTCCAAAGGCCGTTGCTATAAAGGAACTAATGCATGAAATATGAAATAAGCTAGAAAACCATGTCTTAAAAATCCATTACATATCCCAAATGAATCCTCAAACATCCTTGAGGTCTTCTTGTGCTCCTGCAGCCACCATGCTCAACAAATGAGGCTTATGAAGATCCTCCAACATAGCTAGCTCCTTGAACAAGTAGAATGCTACCTTGTCCAATTCTTGTTGGATCTTCTTAGCCCTAGCTCTAGTCATGGGGCCATCAAATGTAGGCACCATAGGTGGTGTGGTAAGTGGCCCCTCATCAAGTCTAGCTTCTGGGTAAGAAAAGATTAGGCCCACTAGTCGAGCCTCTAACCAACTAAGGACTCTAATTCAACAAACACAATATTTTCGTACTTATTAAACGTGCACTTCAAATTATTAATCACATATAAAATTTCCAACCTAGTTGGCCCACAATTTCACACAATCAAACAAAAATTAGTGAAGGAAAAATTCCCGGGGATTACAAGGACACTTCCCTCACCAATGAATGATCCTACAATATTATGGAATTGTTGGGAAAATTAGAATAGAGATTTGGTCTATTCTCCCTACATCTCCTACATTTGCACTACAAATGGCTTCATGTAAGACATAACATGAGACTGCTCATTAGTGCTATAGCGTCCAGAACTAACTCTAACTTCTATCTGTTGCCACTGACTTTTTAAGCTTTTTGTCGTACTTTTATTTATGTTYCCTCTAGTCATTTTACATTTATTCAATTAATACTTTTCAGTCATCCCATTAACTATCCCTTTTGTTGTTACAACATGTTTATTACTTTTATATAAAGTTTACACAATTTTTCCTTTTATTTAACTATCCTCGTGATATCGAAAATCTATTCACTCTTATTACTTTTAGGCTGCGTATACATGCAAGTGTGTTAGTTTAATCGAAATCCGATTAGACCCCAACAAGATTTTGGCACCATTGCCTGGAATAGGCATAAATGAAGCCAGATTCTATAAACTTTCCTGCTTTTAGAATTTATGAGAACCAGAGAAAAAGCTAAATCGCAAGTCCCTGAAGCATCTGTGATTGACAAAGACCCTGAGAAAATCATCGAAAAAGGACGAAAAAAGCTAAGGAGGGAAACCTAGCCAAATAAATGGAATAGAAATAGCCTAATAATAACCCACCTCGGTTATGCTGCAACATTGTTGGATGAGAAGAAACCGTGGCAATATAGAAATGCATACTGTCCATGCATGATCTAAATCCTGGGCAATTGTGACATGTGGAATTCAAACTAAATAGTTTGAATTTAAACCAGTTATGTTCCAAATGCCTACAGACAAATTGGGCAGCCTTGAAGATGCTTAATGAGTTTCTTAAGTCTTGTTATACAGATGGCCCACAATTGAGAATATTTCCCAAGGGACATTGGCGAAGTTGACTTTTTTGATGTTTGGAAGATAGATTTTAATGGGGGCCATTTTCCAGCCTCCTTTTTGTAAATACCTATATCTTGGTTTCCCGTGGATTATGTGTCCAAGTGGAATCGAAACCTACTCCCAAGAGTATTGATCAGTGGATGAAGGAACACAAAATTCCTACAATAAGATGATTGAAGAAAAGTTCTTGTAAGATATGGGATGAGGTAAAATAAAAATTGCTACAGTTATCATCCCCTGACAAGCACATACGGCTAGAGTCTCAAATGGGAGAGATCAAAGAAATTGGAGAAATTATAAGTCCAAATAAGGAAGGAATTGCCTTAAGAGATTTGATGAAGCATTATATATAGAACAACTTTCAAGACACCATTAGGATGGTCTGGCTTTCAGATTGGGTCTATAAAAACTTTGTCAATTTTCCATTTTAAACTCATAAGCATCTTTGACATTCCACTTGATATCTATCCCTTCATCCCTTCCATTGAAGTCCCTTCAACTTTCCCAACTAATGAAAATTGGAGTGCTTGCAAACTTTGCTCAAGAACTGGATTCTAGTGAAGAAATGAATAAAGATGAAAAAGTGAAGCACATATTGATCCACCTCAAGAGACAATGCTACTCATGGAAATGAGTTCGTAGCAGATATGCTAATGATCAAAACTCCTTGGGACACATTGGCTCCTCTCTTAGCCTACTTCATTGCCACCATTCAGAGCTGAGACCATCTGCCCAAAACATCGATAACCTGTGCTTACATGAACTTTTCGAGTTGCAAGCACAACTCCATGCTTACATGAACAAGCCTCTCCAAGCCATTCCCCACAAGATGACGATCATGATGAGGATGAGGACTATGAGTAGCTTAGGATGCTTCTTTTTGTAATTTTATTATGTATTAGACCTCATGTGATGTGGGCATTAGCCCACAAAGCTCGGATCTAAACACAATCACAAACAAGAAAACAATGGAAGATGTTAGAACAAGTCGGCAATGGAGAAATCAGAATGGAGAAATTAGAATAGAAAGGATAATTGAAAGAAAACTGGAACCAACAAGGCAACAACACTTGATATCTTGAGATCAAGAACCAAATACCAATAAGGATTCAACGTTCTTCCCTTTATAACCTTACACAATGGTTATGGCAACTACGCACAAGGAGGATACTTAATGAAGCTTGCTAGCACCAATCCCTTGAAGAATTAACACACACAAGACAACTTAAGCCAAATCAACAACAATGCACGCTAAATCTCTCGAGGAAATTCGATGCATTCAACCAAAAAGGAAAACAGTGTTTTCTTTGTGTTCTTTAACCAACGAAATCTACCTCAAAGTGAAGACAAGGAACCTCTTTATACCTAGGTGGTTTACTTGTCTTCAAACTCTAGATCCAACTTACCTAGGTGGTCTACTTGTCTTCTAACTCTAGATCCGACTAGAGTCCCTTGCTATAAAGGAACTAATGCATGAAATATAAAATAAACTAGAAAACCATGTCTTTAAAAAAAAATCCATTGTATATCCCAAACGAATCCTCAAACATCCTTGAGGTCTTCTTGTGTTCCTATGGCCACCATGCTCAAGAAATGAGGCTTAGGAAGATCCTCCAACATAGCTAGCTCCTTGGACAAGTAGAATGCAACTACCTTGTCCAACTCTTGTTGGATCTTCTTAGTCCTAGCTCTAGTCATGGGGCCATCAAATGTAGGCACCATAGGTGGTGTGGTGAGTGGTCCCTCATCTTCCTCCCCTTCATGGAAAGGACTTGACCTCGAGTCATCTTGGTCTAAGTTTCCTCCTGCAAAGGAAGTAAGGTCACCCACATTGAATGTGGCACTAATTCCATAGTCTCTGGGCAGCTCTAACACATAGGCATTGTCTCTAACTCTCCTCTTGATCTTGAAAGGTCTATCTCCTCTAGGCACCAGTTTAGACTTGCATCTTTTGGGGAAGCGTTCCTTCCTCAAATGCACCCACATGAGCTCTCCATGCTGGAAAACAATCCGTCTCCTTCCTCTGTTAGTCTTAGCCACCACTTGCTCTCCCTTGTCCTAGCATGCAACTCCTTGATTAACTCCACCTGTTTATCTGCATTAAAATCTGCTCACTCCTTCATAGGCAACGGCGTAAGATCAAGTGGAGTTGAAGGATTCAAACCATAGACACACACAAAAGGACTCAAAAAGGTGCTAAAATGAATGGCCCTATTATATGCAAAATCTACATGTGGTAAGGAATCTTCCCAAGCCTTAAGATTCTTCATAATGACAGCCCTCAAAAGAGTTGTGATGAGGGACCACTCACCACACCACCTATGGTGCCTACATTTGATGGCCCCATGACTATAGCTAGGGCTAAGAAGATCCAACAATTCATTTAYCCAGTGGGCCAAAAGAAGWCAACCCAAGATCGGTGGCCCATGTCTTCTGCCTCTTTCCTTCGTGGGCTAAGAGAAGATAGCCCCTCGTTCTGGACTCTTTTGTTCGTGGGCCAAGAGAAGATAGCCTCTCGTTCTAGACTGTTTTCTTTTCGGGCCAAGAGAAGATAGGTTTTCTAGCTTATTTTATGTTTTATGCATTAGATTCCTTTTATAGCATGGTAAGCCACCTAGATATAAAAGGCTTCCTTGTGTTCACTTTTGAAGGGTAGATTTTCGTGGGTGAAGAACACAAACAAAACACTGTTTTCCTTTTTGGTTGAATGCATCGAATTTCCTTGAGAAATTTAGAGTGCATTGTTGTTGATTTGGCTTAAGTTGTCTTGTGTGTGTTAATTCTTCAAGGGATTGGTACTAGCAAGCTTCATTAAGTATCCTCCTTGTGCGTGGCTGCCATAACCATTGTGTAAGGTTGTAAAGGGAAGAAGGTTGAATCCTCATTGGTATTTGGTTCTTGATCTCAAGAGATCAAGGGTTGTTGCCTTGGTTCCAGTTTTCTTTCAATTGTCCTTCTATTCTAATTTCTCCATTTTGATTTCTCCATTGCTGACTTGTCCTAATATCTTCCATTGTCTTCTTGTTTGTGTTTGTGTCTAGATCCGAGCTCTGTGGCTAATCCCCACATCAAATTGGTATCAGAGCTTTGGTTGACATCAAACACATCTCTCTATCTCAAAAAAAAAAAAAATTGAGAGTTTGTCCCCATTGCAGAGTCTTGAGTTGTGGTTGACATGAAACACATCTCTCTATCTCAAAAAAAAAAAAAAAAATTTGAGAGTTTGTCCCCATTGTGGAGTCTTGAGTTGTGGTTGACATCAAACACATCTTCTATCTCGAATATCACAAAAAAAAATAAAAAAACAAATTGAGTTTGTCACCATTACTGAATATTGAGTTGTGCTTTGTGTTTCTAACCATATTATTGTTGTTCTTTGTGTGTTAGGATCATCCCAAATCTATTGGCATGCCAAAACTCACCTTGAAGCAGATCTTTGGAGCTTGAGAGTCGCGAAGCCTATGGGACCAGGCGCCTAGCCTTTGTTCACACAAAGATCACCAAACACACCATCCAAGACCATCATACCACCTTGCCTTCGTCCATCATAATCCTACCACACTTTTAAAGCCATCAACTCTGCAAGGCAAGGCAAATCTGAGGAGGAATTCTCCTAGGCGGTGCCTCAACCCTACACTACCCTAGCTACCTAAGCTGCCCTAACCACCCCCAGGCCACCTCGGAATTCATGCCAAAACAACTTCGTCTGCAAGTCCGCCAATTCAAAATTTTAGATTGGCCTTGACTTGTAACCAACTCTTCCACATTCCACCCAACTCTATTATCAAGGCATTTGTTACTCTTGTTTGTTATTTTTTGAATTCAAATAGCATAGGATAATTCCTATCTTGTGTTTCATTGTTGAGACCAAAAAAAAAAACAAAAAAGAAGAAGAAGAAGAAGTCTCCTACCTATTCTATAGTTGTGGTCAGAAAAAAAGAAAAGAAGAAGTCTCCTAGCTATTCTATAGTCGTGGTCAATGAAAAAAAAGAAGAAGTCTCCTACCTATTCTATAGTTGGTTGGTCAACGAAAGAAAGTCAACGAAGAAAGAGAAGCTCTACCTTTCTAAAGTTGTGGCTCAGAAGAAAGAAAGGAAGAAGTCTCCGTTCATATTCTATAGTTGTGGGTCAACGAAAGAAAAGAAGAAGTCTCCTACCTATTCTATAGTTGTGGTCAGAAAGAAAGAAAGGAAGAAGTCTCCTACCTGTTCTATAGTTGTGGTCAACTTATATYATCAAGACTTAAGTTGAAGACTTGGAAGACATCAAGGTACCCTACCTCCTACCTAAGCCTACACCTGCCCTACGCCAAACCACTCCCTCATGATATTCTCAAGCTTCATTGGCATATTCAAGGCAGAGTAAAGGTATGTCTATCCGTCTCCTCAAGTCCTAAACCTTCTTCTAAAGTCTTGATTGCACATTCCTTATTGCAAACCTAGAGTCTTTTCTTTAGTCTTTCTTTCCCTTTGTTGAGTCTTGTTCCTGCTGCCAAGACATTACAGCTTATATCTCTCTTTATTCACTTCATTTTGTGGTTTGAAAGTAATCTAATCCTATTGGTTATTAATCCATACATGGCAATCCATCAAAATAAGTTTGAATCAGCAACAATTGAGAGAGAGTGATCAGAAGAGGGCATACATGGGAGGTTTTTATTGTATTTCACTAACCTAACAAGTTTGTGTGTTGAAGTTTCTTGTGATAATGTCTAGGTCACTGAGTCCAAGGCATGAAGAAAGCAGCGAGCCATTGCCACCCTATTTGTTCACCATGCTCAAGCGCATGGAAGACAACTTGGCAACCTTGGCCACAAGGATGGAAGCGCTTGAAGCTAGGACCTCTCCACCAGTCCGTGTGCCAACCGTAGGCCAAGTCCTTGGCACCAATTTTGATATAGGTGGCCCTGGCCATGATCGCCCAAGGCCCCCATCGCCAGACAAGCAAGCTGCCCACCGAGCTTCTAGAGAGGTGTCTAGGGCATCTAAGGGCCATGTTGAACCAGATGCCCAAGTGCAAGAGCTGGTCCTTTTGTGCATAAGGAAGTCCATTCAAACCATCAATCACCTCGCTTTAGATCCCCTTACAATCACAATGCTTGTGATGCTTTTCAGGGTTAACAAGGCGATAACATGGAAGAGGATTGGAGACCTGAGCCACCAAGATGTTTCCAACCAAGAAGGGGGCATGAGGTTGAGCAAGATGGTCTAGGAAGTGTCAAGGTGAAGATCCCAACATTTGAGGGCAAGTGTGATCTAGATGCATACATGGAGTGGAGACTAAGATAGAGCAGATTTGGAAGTGCCACAATTTCCCCGAGCATAGGAAGGTTCAATTGGCATCCCTTGAGTTTAATGGTTATATAACACCTCCAGATTAGGAACTGATGTGGGGATTAGCCACAAAGCTCAGATCTAAACACAAACACAAACAAGAAAACAATGGAAGATGTTAGAACAAGTCGACAATGGAGAAATCAGAATGGAGAAATTAGAATAGAAGGATAATTGAAAGAAAACTGAAACCAACAAGGCAACAACCCTTGATCTCTTGAGATCAAGAATCAAATACCAATGAGGATTCAACCTTCTTCCCTTTACAAACCTTACACAATGGGTGATGGCCAACCACGCACAAGGAGTTATACTTAATGAAGCTGCTAGCCACCAATCCCTTGAAGAAATAAATAGCACCAATCCCTTGAAGAATTAACACACACAAGACAACTTAAGCCAAATCAACAACAATGCACTCTAAATCTCTCAAGGAAATTCGATGCATTCAACCAAAAAGGAAAACAGTGTTTTCTTTGTGTTCTTTAACCCACGAAAATTCTACCTCTAAAGTGAAGACAAGGAAGCCCTTTATACCAAGGTGGTTCACTTGTCTTCAAACTCTAGATCCAACTAGAGTCCCTTGCTATAAAGGAACTAATGTATGAAATATAAAATAAACTAGAAAACCTATCTTCTCTTAGCCAACATGGGC
This sequence comes from Rhazya stricta, assembly GCA_001752375.1. Lineage (NCBI taxonomy): Eukaryota > Viridiplantae > Streptophyta > Magnoliopsida > Gentianales > Apocynaceae > Rhazya > Rhazya stricta. The sequence continues at coordinate 147,342 of MEJB01000111.1, read as the reverse complement.
CATCGATCTTGGGCTGTCTTCTTTTGGCCCACTGGGTTTCTTCTCTTGGCCCGCATCTTGGCCCACGAAGAAAAGATGTGGAAGACATGGGCCACCGATCTTGGGCTGTTTTCTTTTGGCCCCCTGGGTAAATGAATTGTTGGATCTTCTTGGCCCTAACTCCAGTCATGGGGCCATCAAATGTAGCATCATATGTGTGGCGAGTGTTCCCTCATAATCCTCCCCTTCTTGGAAAGGACTTGACCTCGAGTCATCCTGGTCTAAGTCTCCTCCTTCAAAAAGGGTAAGATCTCCAAAATTGAATGTGGCACTAACTCCATAGTCTCCGGGCAGCTCTAACACATAGGCATTGTCTCCAACTCTCCTCTTGATCTTGAAAGGACCATCTCCTCTAGGTGCCAGCTTGGACTTGTGCTTTTTGGGGAAGCGTTCCTTCCTCAAATGCACCCACACGAGGTCTCGGGGGCTGGAAAACAATCCTTCTCCTTCCTTTGTTAGCCTTAGCTGCCACTTGCTCTCCCTTAGCCAGCAACCTCTYCCTTCTCCTAGCATGCAACTCCTTGATGAACTCCACCTGTTTATCTGCATGGTCTTTCTTGGTAACTAGAAGGACACTAGAAGGTGGTTCAGGACTGGCTAGAGATAGAGGCTCATCCTTAGGTACCTTAGCTCTATGTCGTGTGGCTGCCCCTTTTGGTGCCGCCTGGGGCATGGCCGGCCCCCCTAGCGCTGGCCCCTTTGGCATGGGCGCTATGGCTCTCCTTGCTTGCTCTCTTGCCTGATCCTCCTTCCTCTTCTTCTCATAGGCTTCCACAATCTGCATAGGAGACATAGGCTTAAACACAATTTTCTGCCCATTAAAAGTGAAAGAATACCTATTGCTAAACCCATCATCTACAACTCTCCTATCATATTGCCCAAGGTTCTAACCCCAATAAGTAATGTCATGCTTGCATGGGTACAACATCACATAAAATAGTATCCTCATAATGATCAAGTGTAATTGTAACCTTAGCTTGCCTATTAACCTTTAACTCACCACAATCATTCATCCAATGCAATTTGTATGGCCTAGGGTGATAATATGTAGATAATTACAATTTAGAAATAAGCTCACTGCTAGCAATATTGCAACAACTATAGCTATCAATCATCATGTTACAAACCTTACCTTTGACTAAGCATCTAGTATGAAATAGGTTTTCCCTTCGATTATCCTCACAAGGTGCTGGTTGGACATGCAAAGTTCTCTTACAAATTAAAGACTCACCATGTTCATACTCAATGCCTTCATCACCATCATGCATATCATGTTCCATTGCAACACTTTCATCCACAATGTCATCTTCATCCTTATCACTCTCACTCTCATATTGGCCTAAATGATTGATAATTAAGGTCGTAGTATTCACTCAATCCCTAGCATAATGACCTCTACCTTGACATTTAAAGCAAACAATATCTCTAGTCCTAGAAGAGGTAGGGTTAGGAGTACTCCCTTTGGATTGTGTGGAAGATGGCATGGGTGTCTTGGAAGATGTGGGGCTGGCGTTGGGTGGCCCATAGTGCCTCAGTCCACCTTGCCTCCCTTGGCCACTTCCCTTGGTGCTAGGCGCTTCTCGACCTCGGTTGCCTTGGTTCTTCCATGGCGAAAAGTTGCTTTGACCTACCTTGCTCCCTTGGCTCCTTGCTTTAGTTTTCCTCTCAACTTTGACCGTCAAATGGAGCAATTCTATCATAGACTCATAGGGATACAAGTCAACTTCGGTAGCCAAATAAGAATTCAAGACCCTAAGATACCTTGCCATAGTAGTTTCCTCATCTTCCCTCACATTGGCCCTCACCATGGCCACTTGCATTGCATTAGATGTCTCCTCAGCTGTCATGCTTCCTTATCTTAGGTTTTCAATCCTTTGGCGCAGCTCTCTAGTGTAATTTTGAGGGATATATCTAACTCTCATTAGTGCCTTCATTTGCTCCCAAGTGTTGACAGCCAGATCTAGGGTTCTCCTCCTCTCTTTGATGAGATTGTCCCACCAAATCAAGGCATAACCACTAAACTCAAGGGCTGCCAATTGAACCTTTCTATGCTCGGGGAAGTTGTGGCACGTCCAAATCTGCTCTATCCTAATTTCCCACTCCATGTACGCATTTGGATCACACTTGCCCTCAAATGTTGGGATCTTCACCTTGACACTTCCTAGACCATCTTGCTCAACCTCACGCCCCCTTCTTGGTTGTAAACGTCTTGGTGGCTCAGGTCTCCAAGCCTCTTCCATGTCATCTCCTTGGTAACCCTGAAAAGCATCAAAAGCATTGTGATCGTAAGGAGCTCTAAAAGGAGGTGATTGATGGTTTGAATAGACTTCCTTTTGCACAAAAGGACCAGCTCCTTGGTAGGGCACTTGGGCATATGGTTCAACATGGCCCTTAGATGCATAGACTCCTCCCTAGAAGCTTGGTAGGCAGCTTGTTGGTCTGGCAATGGGGGCCTTGGGCGATCATGACTAGGGCCACCTATATCAAAATTGGTGCCAAAGTCTTGGCCTACAGTTGGCACATGGACTGGTGGAGGGGTCCTTGCATCAAGCGCCTCCATCCTTGTGGCCAAAGTTGCCAAGTTGTCTTCCATGCGCTTGAGCATGGTGAACAAATAGGGTGGCAATGGCTCTCTGCTTTCTTCACGCCTTGGACTCGGTGACCTAGACATTATCACAACAAACTTCAACACATGAACTTGTTAGGTTAGTGAAATAAAAACCTCCCATGTATGCCCTCTTTGTGATCACTCTCTCTCAATTGTTGCTGATTCAAACTTAGTTTGATGGATTGCCTTGTATGGATTAATAACCAATRGGATTAGATTACTTTCAAACCACAAAATGAAGTGAATAAAGAGAGGTATAAGCTGTAATGTCTCGGCAGGAGGAACAAGACTCAACAAAGGGAAAGAAAGACTAAAGACAAGACTTTAGGTTTGCAATAAGGAATGTGCAATCAAGACTTTAGAAGAAGATTTAGGACTTGAGGAGATGGATAGAGGTTCCTTTACTCAGCCTTGAAGATACCAATGAAGCTTGAGAATAGCATGAGGGAGTGGCTTGGCGTAGGGTGGGTGTAGGCTTAGGTAGAAGGTAGGGTACCTTGATGTCTTCCAAGTCTTCAGCTTAAGTCTTGATGATATAAGTTGACCACAACTATAGAACAGGTAGGAGACTTCTTCTTTTCTTTTATTGATCACAACTATAGAATAGGTGGGAGACTTCTTCTTTTCTTTCTTTCTAACCACAACTATAAAATGTGTAGGAGACTTCTTCTTTTCTTTCTTTTTCTTTTTTTTGAATTTCTTTTCTTTTCTTCTTTTTTTTTTGCCTCAATAATAAAATACAAGATAGGACAACTTCTTCTTTTCTTTCGTTGTCCTGGGGGTTGTTAGGGCAGCTTGGGTAGGTAGTGTAGGGTTATGATGGACGAAGACAAGGTGGTGTGATGGTCTTGGATGGTGTGTTTGGTGATCTTTGTGTGAACAAAGGCTAGGTGCCTGGTTTAGTAGGCTTGGCGACTCTCAAGCTCCAAAGATCTGCTTCAAGGGGAATTTTGGCATGCCGATAGACTCGGGATGATCCTAACACACAAAGAACAACAACAATATGGTGACAAACGCAAAGCACAACTCAAGATTCAGTAATGATGGACAAACTCAATTTTTTTTTGTGATTTTCGAGATAGAAGATGTGTTTTGTAACAACCCGAATTTTCTTTTATTCAATTTGTTAGATTTTACGTAAAATTTGTATGTCCACTAGGTTGGACGTGTGATCGTGGGCTAAGGGCTCGGCTTATGAGCCTATTTATTTATTAAGTCAGAAGATTGGACTTTTATCGAAAGGAAGGCCGTTGTGTGTAATCTTTACGGGGTTTCGTTAGATCTGGATAAAGAAAGCCCAACGGTTGAGTTGTGTGGCCAAATGAAAATAAATAAATAAATAAATAAATAAATAAATAAATAAATAAAGTAAAAGGGAGAAGAGGAAACAGTAACCTCTAGCTGGCCCCTCCTTTCTTCTTCTCTCTGCTTCTTCTGGCTTCCTTCCCGCCGCGGTAAGCGCCGCACTCTCCCACCTTTTATCTTCTACTCTTTTGTACTGCCGCCGCGGCACCCACCCCTTGCACTCAACCACCTCTCGCCCCTTACAAGAATCCGTCGTGTTTTGCGCAGCTTCTCCTTCTCCTTTCTTTCCTCCACAGGCCGGCGCTTGAAGCGGCCACTGTGTTTGCATGGTTTCGATCGGACATTGAGTGTGTCATGCTCGAACGGGAGAGGCCGCTGTCTTTTCTCCGATTACACCTCTCGCTCTCGGGACTCGCAGCGTACGACCAACACTCCAGATCCCCGAAACCGACCCTCGCTGCTCGCGCAACCAAAGAGCCGTCGTGGCGTTACTCCATCTGCTCAAGCGCGGCGAAGGGGACACCGGAGACGACGAACAGCAA